>JACJFO010000033.1:0-509999 GCA_020226265.1 Prunus mira
CCTTAAGTCATTTGTGTGAGCCCTGATACCTTTTTGGTGACCTTAATAAGGTTTTGATGAGCCTTATATGCAAGTCTTAATATGTTTTATGCGCAGTATGCTTCTATTGAATCTTAATATGTTCCAAATGAACAAAAATTTCTAAAATAATTATATGCAATAGATGGACTAAGGGAAGTCTAATCAATCTTGGTAAACAGGTTCGTTCAAACAAACTGTCTCATCTTCTGGAACACATCTCCCCAAGTAAGGTTTAAGTCGTTGGCCATTAACCTTAAATAGTCCCATGTAGGAAAACTCTTTTAACAATGAAATGCCCTATCCATTTAGTTCTTAATTTTTAGGAAACAAATGAAGTCTACAATTATACAAAAGAACAAGTTGAGAAGGCTAAAAAAATTTCCTCAAAATATTTTTATCATGAAAAACTTTAGTACATTCTTTGTAAATTCGTGAGTTCTCATATGCATCCTTCTTGACTTCCTCAAGTTCATTCAATTGGAGTTTTCTCAAGGTACCTGCATCTCCAAGACTAAAGTTAAACAATTTGATACCCAGATGCTTTATGTTCTAATTGAATAGGTAAATGACAAGGTTTGCATATATTGAATTAAAGAAGTAGGAAAAAAAAAGAAGTAAAGAACTAATTTTATGTTTTTGAAATTTAAAATAATAATAATAATAATAATAATCTTATCCTTTTTAAAACAGTATAGCCGGGAGGCTATACTATTTATATATTAAAAAAGGATGCGCCAATGCATAGGTGCCACATGTCAAACAAGTACAGCCGACCGGCTATACTATTTCTTATTTAAAAAAAGAAAAACCGAATATAGCCGCACGGCTATACTATTTGTTGCAAAAAACAGAAAAAGGATCTAGTGCAATACCATGCTGGGCCTGTGCGCCACGTGTCAAACTATTTTTGTTTTAAAAATTCAAAAAAAGGTATAGCCGCACGGCTAAACCCTTTATATATATATGTATATATTATTTTTATTCAATAATACATGAGAATTATGTGTATAATACGTGAATTTTGTGTGTCTTATTGAAATTTGTGAAAAATAGGTGCATTAAACATAAAAAAATACATGTATAATACATTATTAAACGTGAAGGCGCTAGTATCTTTATACGGGTAATACTCTGGAAAAGGAAAAAATGAAAAAGGGACAATAGATACTCGAGTATGTTATGTTTGTTCTGCAAAGTAGATAGCCAACAAAAGAAAAAAAAAGAGGAAATGTTCTTATCTCTTTATTTTCCCTGTTTTAGTGCTTCTAGTCTTCTTCTTTTGAGGCGTTGGGGAAGATAATGACCTAATCCCCAGTGAAGTCGCCAATTTATGAGGGGGCTTTTTCTTTCTGGTAGCTACTGATGGGCCTGGGCTGCTGTAAAGAGGAAATGGGTGGACTTGGCCCTGTGTCTGAGTTCAATTATCAGACCCCAAGAGTGCTCTAAAAGCTGCATGGAGCCTTAGGAAACACCTTGGCTTCCTTCACCAACAAAACCAACAGTTGCTTACAGATAAATATTATGGCTTGGCATGAGAAGCTTGTAGCATGGGAGCTGAGCATTCATGAGTTTAGCATGAGAGAGAGAAGACTTGGGTTTCCTATGAGAAATAGAGGCTCGAAGTAAGGGGGAGAGGAAATTTTGAGAGGATTTGTTGAAGGAAGAGAGGAGAGAATGAAGGAAGAGGAATGAGTGGCTTGAGCAAGTTTCTAGCAGCTTGAAGAAAGTTTCATCAAGCTCTTGACTGGCTTGACAGAAGAGAAAAAGGGAAGCAATGGAAGAATATGGCTTGAAATCGAAGGGTTCCCGAGGTGAAAGGTGATGCTTGCTTTCTTTAGATGTGTTTATGGGAAAGAGAGGAAGAAGATGGAAGCAGGGTGGTTTTAGCAGATTTCCAGCAGATTGACGAAAGCTTTGTCAGGCTCCTTGGTAGCTTGACAGAAGAGAAAAAGGGAATCTATTGAAGAACATGGCTTGAAATTGAAGGGTTCCAGATGTGAGAGGTGATGTTTGCTCTCTCTGGATGTGTTTATGGGAAAGAGAGGAAGAAGATGGAAGAACAGAGCATGAAATTTGACCTTCCAGCAACGAGTAAGGATGTTTCTTGCTTTAGATCGGTATGCCAAAAGAGAAAAAGGAAAGAGATGGAAGAATAGAGCTGGAAATTTGAGGGTTCCAGTAGTGAGAGAGGATGCTTCCTCTCCCTAGATCTCCAACGAATGCCCCCCAGATGTGATAATCTGCTGGGTAGGAAATGCCCCTTTTTATAGGCGCTAGAAGCCCCCAATTTTATCAAGTCTTCTTCTCCATTTTTCCTCACTTTCTTCCATTCAATCCTCTTTGGTGAAATCTCTCCAACCCTAGCATATAAAAGCAAAGCTTTTTGGGGTTCCAAAACTTTCTTGCTGCTGCACTCCTCCATATGGGTAAGGAGCCTCTTGCTTTTCCTTATTGTTTTCCCACTAGAGCTTGCAGAGGAAAGAATAGGTAAGGGTGCTGGTCAAAAATTGATTTACTTCCAACAGCCTATGCATATTGGACCTTCTAGCGGCTTCCGGATCATTTTGTGAGGTCATGGACCCGTGGGGTCCTAGATTGATTTTTGGGACTTTAACGCTTTTTGAGTCCCAAGATACTGTTAAACTGGAAGGAAAGCTTTTGTGCGCATAGGGATAACTTTAACTTGATGCGCGTACTTTTAGGAGCCGGGGGTCAGGGTTTTTAATTTAATACTGTATTGTATTAATAGAATACTATGATCATTGAATCAGGCACCCGGGCACCTGTTGACCCGCAGGAGGGACCTTCAAGAGGTCCAGTGAGCTCGGACTATCAGTGAGTGGACTCTTTGTTTTAATAAATGAATTTAAGCAGTTCAGTTTCAGTTATAAGCTGTTTTATTCTGTTAAATATTTTATGTTGCATGCTGCCGAGTGAAATCTCCTTTAAAGAATATAAGAAAAGATATTCTCGTTAATTATCAGATAAATGACAGCAGAATTTTAAAGGTTACAGAAAGTTAATTATTCAACAGCTTTGCTTCAGAAGCTTTATATTTTCTTAAAACTACCTTGTACCCAGATATTAAATGTTGCCTTCGGATCATATTGGTTGCCTTGGGTTTAGTCAGCATGCTTGACGGTTGCCCCACGACTTCTTTGGTACTCGAACTCGTGTGGAGCGAGTAATGCGGATCTGGTATACTACGCTCCCCTGAATCCTGCGAGTTGCGGCTCGGACTAACCTTGTGTCACTGAGACCTGCGAGTACGTGTCACCCATGGTGATGCAAGGAATTGACGGATATAAGAAATTGACGGAAATAAGGGTACACCTAAGTGATAGTTTTAAACGGTTTTCAATGCCTTAAGAAATTAATGTTTGTTGACCATTTGTATGATTGGTTTATATACATGTATAATTATATACGTGCATTGATTTCAGAATAAAGAGAATAAGTTAGTTTGTATAACTGTTTTTAAAGTGGGGGTTAGTATGTTCATATGCTATTTTCTAAACTTTGTTTTGGGTCCACTCACCCTTTTTGTTGTTTTATGTCCCCAGGCAGTAGACGTGCACAGGAATCCACCACCGGGCCGTTTCCCATCTTCCGCGCCTTTCTTTTGATGTAGGATTTTTGTTTTGTAAAAGGATTGATTCCTTTGTAAATTCTTAGTAGTTGCTCTGATTTTTGCCCTAGACTGAGACTTGAACTGTTGGAATGTATATATATATATTATGTATGCTAGCAGTTGGTTATATATATACACTTATTTTGGCAGGTGTAAATGATTTGGTATTGAGCCAGTTACAAGGGAAACTCTGCTGGTTTTTTGGTAGACGTCAACCTTGTTATTTTATCATGTTTTGTATAGAAGGGCAAATAGGTCATTTGTGCCCGACATTCGCCAGGTGTCGAACACGCACAGGGTCTGGCTCGAATTCCAAAGCAAAATTTGGATTGGGTCCTGTCATCAACAATGGTCGTATGAGCCCTAATATGGTTGTGGTGAGCCTTAGTACAGTTCTGATAAGCCTTAGTCCGATTCTACTAAACCTCACTATGGGTCTTGTAAGCCATAATATGGTTCCGGTTAGCCATAATATGGTTCTAGTAAGCCATAATATGGTTCTGGTGTGCATTAATATGTTTTTGGTTAGCTTTTATACAATTCTAGTAAGCCTTAGTATGGTTCTAGTACACCTCATATGGTTTAGATAATTCATAACATAAATTTGATAAGCCATGTTATTGTTCTAGTAAGCCATAATATGGTTCTAGTGAGTCACAAAATGGTTCTAGTGAGCTTTAATATCGTTTTGGTGACTCAAATCCAACTTTGGAATCCGTGTCGAACCCTGTACGTGTCCAACACCTGGCAGGTGTCGGGTACAAATAACCAAAATACCAATCTTACCCTAATCCCAAAACTGCTTTAGGGAATGGCTTCTATCGAAAAACTAACAGAGTCTCCCCTGAAAAAGACAAAAAATCCATAATTTTACCTGCACAACAAACTCAAATAATTTCCCAACTTTTCAACAAATTCAACTTTACAAAACTGATCATAACAAACCAATCATAAACTTGTGGCTGCACCTAGGTTAGCCTAAGTTGCCTACGTACCTTTTCTGAGGGATCGAGCCGCACGTAGTTCTTTATACAAGAAACAAAGTTCAACCCATATGTAAGCACGTGAACTAAATATTCCTTCACACTTTCCGAAAACCAAAAGCTTCAAAGTCTAATCAATTTTAGTTTAAAACATCTTAAAACTCAAATGCTCTCCACTTAGGCGTACCCCAATCATAATCCGTGAATTCCAATAATATTCTGTCAAAAACAAGTACCACATATGTTACATCATCGCAGAACTTGAGGGACACGTGGTCAACCTGAGAATGCATATCTTCGCAAAACTCAGGGGACACGTAGTCAACCCGAGAACACATATCCTTGCAAAATCGAGTGACCAGCCTGAAACGCATATTCATCAATTCCCCTTGCAGGACTTAGGAAGATATAATCAACCATTTTCCGAAACTTATCATAAAATTCCTCGTTTTCTACAAATCCACTTTCATAAATCCATTTTCTAAATCCTTTCTCAACTTTCCAAAAACGAGATCAATCCCAACATTCCTTAATTTGAATTTGACCATGCAAAATCTCTCTAAACTATTCTCAAACTACATTCAAATATGTACAACATACTATTGAGAAAACTAGTATTCATAATTCATCGATTTCAAGCCACTGAGCATATATTTAAATATACACATATAATCTGGCATTTAATTAATTTCTTATTCATTTCAAAACCCAGTTATCCAAGCCATTCCCAACTCCACACAATTAAACATAATATAACATGTTTGGAAGGTAAAAGCAATTGTATAATAATTCATAAGCATTCAATGAAACTCTCATAACATAATACCATTTTAAAACAAACCTCCAATTACAATTACAACTACTAAATAGCCTCAACCGAGCCGACATGGACCACTATCTAAGTCAACTGGGTTCGTAGGGGCCTACATCCTCAATTTGTTATATGATAATTCCTATTGGTCCATAACCACAAGTTGAACTCATCCAAGAAGTCTCATCACGATCCAACGATCGGGTTTGGCCCCGATCGTGGAATTTGACCAATTTGGTTTACAGGACCCACAACCCCGATTTCCGATCCAAACATTCCTATATATATATACCACAAATATGTATACCAAATACTTGGCTAGTTTGTTAACTATCTTGGTCTCTGCTTAGCATACCATTTCCAATATTATATTTATACTCTTACCACACAATTAACCATATGAACATATATAAACGAGTGATAAATAAACAGATAATTAAATACTCATCTCGAAATCACATAAAATCATGAAATTAGAACAACAACTAAACCAAGTGAACACTCGCACGCACATGAGCTTTCTAAAGGCTCAAACATATCACATGGAGCTCATCCTCATTATTTAATTCAAAGTCTTGGCCCTAGGCTCCTAGACATGTGTGCATTGTATTTGAAGTCATTATGAAGCCTATAGAAGCCTTTTCAATTATTAGAACTGTCTAGGAGTGCCTCGGGACTCAAAAAAAGATAAGTCCCAAAAAGTCAACTCGGGACCCCGTGGGGTCCACGACCTCAAAATTCCAATCCAAGAGTTTCTAGAGGTCTTAACATGCCTAGGACACATATCCCGAGAGTTTTGTCTCGACTGGACGGTCGGATTGATCACGATCGCGCGATCGGACGGTTACTATCAACCTAACCCTAGGGTTGGCATATTCGGAGTATCCGGGTGTCCATTTTTTGATCCGTCGAGTCCTATACGATCTTGGAATTGTCTAGATCAACATATATAAATTGACTACAGTCCAATGGTTCAAACGTATTGAACCCGAAACTCACACAATATGCGAGATCCGTTCGGGGTCCAAACGTTGTCCAAATTATATCCGCGAATTCCTATGAGCTCCTGAGGACCAAGAGATCATTTTAGGTTCTGAAAGTGACTTCGCTATGCTACCCACGCGCCGCCACCCTCGCCGGTAGCGCGTGGGTGGCTTGATCAAATTCAGGCAGCCGGAAATCCTCAAAACTGGAAACCCAGCTTCCTATCCTAGGTAAAACACCCTATTTGGAACCACTTTTGTTCTTGGATCTACCCCAAAAAGTGGCCAGAATCGAAGGCCGAAACTGGTCAAAACTTCAATCGCTTAATCAACCATAAAAGCAGAAATTTCTCAAAAATAACACAACTAGCAGCTAGAACACATTGAAAGGATAGAAAATCATACCAGATGCGAAAGATTTGGTGGCCGGAGGCATCCGAACGAGCTCCCAAAAGTTTACTAAAAAACTGTCCAACACCCCCTGTTCCCTGGCTGATTCCGGCGACCACGCCGGCGGATCAAGGCTGGGATTGGTTTGGAATCGAAGGGGGAAGTCAGGCGGTTCTAACAGGACCAATGCTGCCAAGAACGAAGGTGTGTGGTGGCGGTGGTGGAGGAGAGAAGTTGGCTGGTCGTGAAACTTCTGAGGGGAAGGAGAAAATCTGGGTTTTAAAACTGAACTTTGAAATATTTACAGTTATGCCACTGAACTTCTTTTAACCGTAACTTCTTCGTTACAACTCCGATTTGAGCTCACCACGTGTCTACGAACTTGTTTCGATGTGCTCTACACAGTAATACAATCAAAAAATGACCAAATTCTTTCCGAAACTGAAAATGACCTTTTTGCCCCATATAATATTAAATAATATTTTAATTTCTCAAAAACCTTAATTAATTCAAATCATTTTATTTTAATGTTTATTTCAATTTATTTCCTCTTTTAAATTTATTTTCTCTTACTTTAAATATTTTAACACTTTTTCGGGCCGGGATGTAACAATTTCACCAAAGTCTTCCTGGTCAACAAGTCAACATGTAAACCTATTAAAATATTCTAGGGTAAGATTGTCTTTTTCTTTAATAATTTAGCATTTAATTATTAGTTTAGGACCGGGTCGTTACACAAATCCTCACACCACATAGTTCAGACGTCCTTGAGACTCGTGAGGTGTTGTCATAAATGACTAGACTATTCCAAAGGCAACTGCCAGGGGGGAGGGGGTACTCCTACGATGGGTTTGAAAACCATTTTCCGAAACTTATCATTAAATTCCTCTTTTTCTACAAATCCACTTTCATAAATCCATTTCTAAATCCTTTCTCAACTTTCCAAAAATCAGTTCTTAAATAAATAGCCAAAAATCCCTTTTTTAAAACGACATCAATCCCAACATTCCTTAATTTGAATTTGACCATGCAAAATCCCTCAAAACTATTCTCAAACTACATTCAAATATGTACAATATACTATTGAGAAAACTAATGTTCATAATTCATCAATTTCAAGCCATTGAGCATATATTTAAATATAGACATATAATCTGGCATTTAATTAATTTCTTATTCATTCCAAAACCCAGTTATCCAAGCCATTCCCAACTCCACACAATTAAACATAATATAACACGCTTGGAAGGTAAAAGAGATTGTATAATAATTCATAAGCATTCCATGAAACTCTCATAACATAATACCATTTTAAAACAAACCTCCAATTACAATTACAACTACTAAATAGCCTCAACCGAGTCGACATAGACCACTATCTAAGTCAACTGGGTTCGTAGGGCCTACATCCTCAATTTGTTATATGATAATTCCTATTGGTCCACAACCATAAGTTGAACTCATCCAAGAAGTCTCATCACGATCCAACAGGGCTCGTAGGGCCTACATCCTCAATTTGGTCTACTGGGCCCACAAGGTCTAATTAACAAGTTCTGAGAGCTAGGTCTCAATCGAGCGGTCGGATCACTCTAGATCGCAAGATCGTACAATGATAAGTTTCTTAACCCTAGAATCATTGATTCAATGTATCCGGGACTCCAATTCTCGATCAACCAATTCCTACACAATCCTAGAGGTACGAGGAACAAAATATTTGAAATTGGGACTGATCGAATTTTCCAAACCTATCGAAACTGGGTGTCACATAATCAGTGCAATATCCTTTCGACTGTCAAACTATAACTAGCTCAATGGGCCGCCACACAATGGCCCACGCACTGTCAGCCGCCACTGGCAGAGGTGGGTATCTTGAGACATTTTCCAGCGACAGAAAATATCCAAACCACCAGCCAAAAAATATGCCAATAGATTCATATGAACGAGGGGATCGTTAAAACCTCAAAATCAATTCAAGGTATCAGCATAGACAGCTAGAGCAAGTGGAGGGGATGAAGATGTATATCTGGATCAAAGAAAACAGCCGTAGGAATCTCCGAAAACGGCTTCAAAAATCTGCCTAGTTTTCAAGTCAATATATTCAGTGCTCAACTTTTCCACTATCACCCCCAAAAAACCAAACTTTGCCTTACGTGAAGTTGCCAGAGTATGCTTAACCTCTGGATTTGAAATCACTACTTATATACCGGTATTGGCCATAATTTACAAGAACATTCTGTAGTCTTAGTAAGAGGGTGAAGGGTTAAGGATTTACCCGGTGTGAGATATCACATTGTTCATGGAACCCTAGATGCTGTCAGAGTAAAGGATCGTCAACAAGGTCGATCAGAGAAAATGGGTAGGTCAAGTAAAGGAGAGAGAGACGATTCTTTTGGAACAAGAATTGTCGATTTAGTCACTAACAAAGACGAAATTGTCGTATGGAACAACAGCATCGCACGGAGAGGGGAGAGAGAGAGAGAGAGAGAGAGAGAGAGAAGCTAGATGTGGTTCTAGTGATCATAAATTACGATTATGCCACTGCACTTCCGTAGATCATAACTTCTTCGTTTTTACTTCGAATTGAACTTGCCACTTGTCTACGAACTCGTATCATCGAGCTCTGAACAATAGGGACACTCAATTCCCCAAAATCATTCCTGAACAAAAAGTGACTAAAGTACCCCAATGCCCAAAGGCAAAAATGTAATTTGACAATCAATAATTAATTGAACAGTCATTTTTGGGACGAGGTGTTATAGTTTTAGGAGGCCTTAATATGGTTCTAGGGATCCTTAATAATATGGCTCTGGTAAGCCCTGTTATGGTTTTGGTAGGCCTTAAGTCATTTGTAGGGAGCCCTGATACCTTTTTGGTAATCCTTAATATCATTTTTGTGACCCTTTGGTAGGCCTTAAGTCATTTGTAGGGAGCCCTGATACCTTTTTGGTAATCCTTAATATCATTTTTGTGACCCTTAATACAGTTATGGAAAGTCTTAATATGGTTTTGATGAGCCATAGTATGGTTCTATTGAATCTTAATATGTTTCAAGTGAAAAAAAATTTCTAAACTAATTATATACAACAGATGGACTAAAGGAAGTCTAATCAATCTTGGTAAACAGGTTCGTTCAAAGAAACTGTCTCATCTTCTGGAAAACATATTCCCAAGTAAGGTTTCAGTCGTTGGCCATTAACCTTAAAAATATTTCTATTATTGGGATCCTCAACTTCAACAGTCCCATATTGGAAAACTCTTTTAACAATGAAAGACCCTGTCCATTTAGTTCTTAATTTTCCAGGAAACAAATGAAGTCTAGAATTATACAAAAGAACAAGTTAAGAAGGCTCAAAATTTTTCCTCAAAATATTTTGCTCACGAAAAAGTTTAGTACATTCTTTGTAAATTTGTGAGTTCTCATATGCATCATTCCTGACTTCATCGAAGCTTCAAATGGTCGGTTGCGAAAATATGATCCTTCATCACTGGTGATTGCTCTAGGAGTACCAAACCTGGATAATACATTTTCTTTCAAAAATTTCAAAACAGTTTTGGCCGAAGTCTTTTTGGAAGAAAAGTGACCTCCACAAGCCTCAGAATGACAAAAAGTGATCAGGAACACATTTACGGATTACCTGGTTGGGACAATATTTAAAGCGATACGGGTCATCCCAAAAGAATTTTCTCACCTCAACCATAAATTTCTTTTTCTCTTGCAAGGTCCAATGAGGTGGGATAAGACCTGTAGCAACAAATTAACACTAGCACCCAAATCCAATAAAGGTTGTTCATTGCTAGAATTCCCAATAATACAAGAAATTGTGGGACAACCTGGATCTTTGTACTTGGGTGGAGTATTAGTCTGAAGAATTGCACTTACATTTTTAGTTAAAAATACGGTCTTATCAACATTGTGCTTTCTTTTCAGTAAATAGCTTATTTTCATAAAAACACCATATCTTACCGGTAAGTTATAGTGTAAAACGCTTATATAACTGAGAACGCAGTATCTTACTTGTAATTTATTGACTGAGAAGTCTATTTTTCTAAAAACACCATATCTTACCTGTAAGTTATAGTGTAAAATGCATATATATTTGAGAACGCAACATCTTACTCATAATTTATTTAGTGAATAGCCTGTTTTTCTTAAAACACCATATCTTATCGGTAAGTTATAGTGTAAAGTGCCTATATATCTGAGAACACAACATCTTACCCGTAATTTACTAAGTGAATAGCCTATTTTTCTAAAAACATCATATCTTACCAATAAGTTATAGTGTAAAATGCCTGTACATCTGAGAAAGCAACATCTTACCCGTAATTTATGTAGTGAACTGCATATTTTTCTGAAAACACCATATCTTACCAAAAAGTTAATGTAAAGTACCTATATATCCAAGAACGCAACATCTTTCTTGTAATTTATTGTGTGAATTTCCTATTTTTATCAATAAAAAAACTCATATCTTACTCGGTAAGTTATAGTGTAAAGTGTTTATATATCTGAGAACGCAACATCTTGCCTGTAATTATTTGAGTAAATAGCCTATTTTTTTAAAAACACCATATCTTACTTGTAAGTTGTAGTGTAAAGTGTCGATATATCTGAGAATGCAACATCTTAACCGTAACTTATTGAGTAAATAGCCTATTTTTCTAAAAACATCATACCTTACTGGTAAGTAGTTGTGTAAAATACCGATATATATGAGAATGCAACATCTTACCAGTAATTTATTGAGTAAATAGCTTATTTTTCTAAAAACACCATATCTTAATGGTAAGTTATAGTGTAAAACACCTCTATATTTGAGAACGCAACATCTTACCTGTAATTTATTGAGTAAATAGCTTATTTTTCTAAAAAGACCATATCTTACCGATAAGTTATAGTGTAAAACGTCTATATAACTACGAACGCAATATCGTACTCGTAATTTATTGAGTGAGAAGTCTATTTTTCTAAAAATATCATATCTATAATGTAAAATGCATATATGTCAGAGAACGCAACATCTTACTCGTAATTTATTGAGTGAATAGCCTATTTTTCTCAAAACGCCATATCTTATGAGTAAGTTATGGTGTAAAGTGCCTATATATCTTAGAACGCAACATCTTACCCGTAATTTACTAAGTAAATAGCCTATTTTTCTAAAAACATCATATCTTACCGATAAGTTATAGTGTAAAATGCCTATACATCTGAGAACGCAACATCTTACCTGTAATTTATGGAGTGAATTGCATATTTTTCTGAAAACATCATATCTTACCGAAAAGTTAGTGTAAAATACCTATATATCCGAGAACACAACATCTTACCCGTAATTTATTGTGTGAATTTCTTATTTTTATGAAAACCCCATATCTTACTCGGTAAGTTATAGTGTAAAGTGCCTGTATAGAAGGAAATAGGTGTCTCGAAAGGAGACAAAGAGAAGAATAAAGATGGAGAAGAAAAGGTGAGATTTTTCTTTAGCACAAAACTGATTCATTTTGCAATATACTTCTTCTAACTTGTCTTCTGTCCACCTGTAGGAGGAAATTCCTGCTGAAGTAATAGCAGAAAGCATTGAGTTGGCCAAGAGACAACAAGAGGCTCAAAGGACAGAGCCTACAAGCTCAGAATTGCCCCTGTTTGATGAGGTGGAGGTAGAACACTCTGCTTCCGTCCCTGAACCTGAGGTATTTTTACCTTTCCCAATCCTGCCTTGGTTTCTTTAATTATGTCTAGTCGGGTTTCTTCTAATTAATGCTTGTGTCTTCTCAGGTGGAAGAGAATAGAACTGCTGGGTCGTTAGCTGTGGTGACTAGCCCTCTCAAACCTCCCATTGTGGCTGTAAGTATTATTATGCCTTAGTATTTTCCTTCTGTAGTTACTTTTGTGCATAACTAACATGAAGCTCATTCTTGCAGATCCCTATCCATTTTGTTCTAGGCTCTTCAACCATGACCTCCTTTGCTGATCCAGAATTGGTAGAGTTTGAAGCTATGGATTTAGATGCTCAGTTGGACAGACTTGAGAAGCTGGGAGCCACTCCAAGTAAAGCTAAGTACAGGGCAATGGATGAAGCAGTGGAAAGGGTGAGGATCTGGCAGTCAACTGAACTGGATCTGGATAAGAACAAAGAAGCTGTTGACCAGTTGATGAAAGATCTAGATCTGCTGCACAGTGAGAACATGACTCCCTGGGCTATCCTTGAGCGCAGCTTGCATCGTACCAGCTTGACATACTCCCATTGCATCACCACCCACTATACTATTTATGTATTAAAAGAATGCGCCAATGCATACGTGCCACGTGTCAAACAAGTACAGCCGTTCGGCTATACTATTTCTTATTAAAAAAAGAAAAATCGAATACAGCCGCATGGCTATACTATTTGTTTCAAAAAATAAAAAAAAAGGATCTAGTATAGCTGGCCGGCTATACTATGCTAGACATGTGCGCCACGTGTCAAACCAGTACAGCCGACCGGCTATACTATTTTGGTTTTAAAAATTCAAAAAAAGGAGTATCGCAGCACGACTATACTATTTTTAAAGGCAATAATTAGGTGAAAACTGAGTATAGCCGGCCAGCTATACCCTTTTTAATATATATATTATTTTTATTCAATAATACGTGAGAATTATGAGTATAATACGTGAATTTTATGTGTCTTATTGAATTTTTGTAAAAAAATAGGTGTATTAAACATGAGAAAATACGTGTATAATACATTACAAAACGTGAAGGCGCTAGAATCTTTATACGGGTAATAACTTTGGAAAATGAAAAAAATGAAAAAGGGACAATAGATACTCGAGAGTAATGGCCTAGTTGTAAGATCCCACATCAACCAACGGAGAGGGGGTGATGTGCCTTATATGTGCACACCCGCATCCATCTAGCATGAGGCCTTTTGGGAGCTCACTGGCTTCGGAGTCGTAGGAACTCCGAAGTTAAGCGAGTTGGGGGCTAGAGCAATCCCAGGATGGGTGACCCACTGGGAAGTTGCTCGTGAGCTCCCAGAAACAAAACTGTGAGGGCCAGAGAGGGGGGGCCCAAAGCGGACAATATCGTGCTACGGCGGAGTTGATCCCGGGATGTGACAATTTGGTATCAGAGCCACTCTGCCGTGTGGTGCGAGTGTGCCGACGAGGACGTCGGGCCCTTAAGGGGGAGTGGATTGTAAGATCCCACATCAACCAACGGAGAGGGGGTGATGTGCCTTATATGTGCACACCCGCATCCATCTAGTATGAGGCCTTTTGGGAGCTCACTGGCTTCGGAGTCGTAGGAACTCCGAAGTTAAGCGAGTTGGGGGCTAGAGCAATCCCAGGATGGGTGACCCACTGGAAAGTTGCTCGTGAGCTCCCAGAAACAAAACCGTGAGGGCCAGAGAGGGGGGGCCCAAAGCGGACAATATCGTGCTACGGCGGAGTTGATCCCGAGATGTGACACTAGTAGTAATGGATAGGGCTCTTGGGCTATGGAGAAAATTAATTTGGACACCCAAGCAAAATGGAAAAGTAATTTGATTTCATTGTTGTGTAAATTGAGTCTAAAAAAGAAATATCAATAATGGAAATGCTAAGGCATCAAGGTTTAATTCTTTAAACAAAATATGTTTCAAGCTCTTTAATCCAAATTATAACTCGATTCAAAACACCATATCTTAATGGTAAGTTATAGTGTAAAACTCCTCTATATCTGAGCACGCAACATCTTACCCGTAATTTACTGCGTAAATAGCTTATTTTTCTAAAAAGACCATATCTTACCAGTAAGTTATAGTGTAAAATGCTTATATAACTGCGAATGCAATATCTTACTTGTAATTTATTGAGTGAGAAGTCTATTTTTCTAAAAACACCGTATCTTACCAGTAAGTTATAGTGTAAAATGCATATATGTCTGGGAACGCAACATCTTACTCGTAATTTACTAAGTAAATAGCCTATTTTTCTAAAAACACCATATCTTACCGATAAGTTATAGTGTAAAATGCCTATATATCCGTGAACGCAACATCTTACACGTAATTTATTGTGTGAATTTCCTAGTTTTATGAAAACCCCATATCTTACTCAGTAAGTTATAGTGTAAAGTGTCTATATATCTGAGAACGCAACATCTGACCTGTAATTTATTGAGTAAATAGTTTATATTTTTTAAGAACACCGTATCTTACCAGTAAGTTACAGTGTAAAGTGTCTATATATTTGAGAACGCAACATCTTAACCGTAACTTATTGAGTAAATAGCCTATTTTTCTAAAAACACCATATCTTATTGGTAATTTATTGTGTAAAATGCCTATATATATGAACGCAACATCTTACTTGTAATTTGTTGAGTAAATAGCTTATTTTTCTAAAAACACCATATCTTTGGTAAGTTACAGTGTAAAACGCCTCTATATCTAAGAACTCAACATCTTACTCGTAATTTATTGAGTGAATAGCCTATTTTTTTTCTAAAAACACAATCTCTTCTTGGCGTGGCTTGTGTGCAAGCACATATGACGAACTCTTGCGTACCCAAGTTGAGTTTCTTCCCAAGTTAGGTGTCGTATTGGGCTAGAAATATATTTGGGCCCAACCTTTCATTTTTTGGGCCTCAACATTAGCCAAACGTGCTAGTAGATGGTGGTGATCCAATCTTGGAGTTGCAGATGCAATAAGCTTGTCGGGTTTTCGTATGGATGGATTGAGTTTTGATTCACCACTGTGTTTGAGTTTACAGCACTAGCCCTAGAACACTTGAAATTAGTGGACAAAACCTCTGTGGAGGTTATGACGCGGGTCATGATTGCTAGATACTGGAAGAATGCTTGAAATAAGGTATGTGCTGGAAGGATGTTTGAAATAGGGCATGTGCTAGAAAATATTTTGTTTAACATGGAATAGGTGCTAGAAGAATATGGTTGTTGTGGGCCTTAGTACAGTTCTGATAAGCCTTAGTCCAATTCTACTAAACCTCAGTATGGTTCTTGTAAGCCTTAATATGGTTCTGGCTAGTCATAATATGATTCTAGTAAGCCATAATATGGTTCTGGTGTGCGTTAATATGTTTTTGGATAGCTTTTATACGATCTAATAAGCCTTAGTATGGTTCTAGTACACCTCATATGCTTTAGATAATTCATAACATAAATTTGATAAGCATGTTATTTTTCTGGTAAGCCATATTATGGTTCCAGTAAGTCACAAAATGGTTCTAGTGAGCTTTAATGTCGTTTTAGAAAGCCTTAATATGGTTCTAACGAAGCCATAAATGATTCTAGTGAGTTTTAATATCGTTTTTGACAGAACCCGACTCAAATCCTACTTTGAAATCCGTGCCAATAAGTCCAACAGCTGACAGGTGTCGGCACAAATAACCAAAAAATACCATTCTTTCCCTAATCCAAAAACTACTTTAGGGTCTGGCTTCTGCCAGAAAACTGACAGAGTCTCCCCTGAAAAAGACCAAAAACCCAAAATTTTACCTGCACAGCAAACTCAAATAATTTCCCAACCGTTCAACAAATTCAAATTTACAAAACTGATCATAACAAACCAATCATAAAGTTCCGGCTGCACCTAGGTTAGCCTAGGTTGCCTACGTACCTTTACTGAGGGATCAAGCCGCACGTAGTTCTTTATACAAGAAACAAAGTTCAACCCCTATGTAAGCACATGAACTAAATATTCCTTCACACTTTCCGAAAACCAAAAGCTTCAAACTCTAATCAATTTTAGTTTAAAACATCTTACAACTCAAATACTCTCCACCTACGTACCCCCAATCATGATCCATCAATTCCAATAATATTCCGTTAAAACAAGTACCACATATGTTACATCATCGCAGAACTCAAGGGACATGTGGTTAGCCATAGAATGCATATCTTCGCAGAACTCAGGGAACACGTAGTTAGTCCGAGAACACATATCCTTGCAGAATCGAGTGACCAGCCTGAAACGCATATTCATCAATTCGTCTCGCAGGAATTAGGAAGATAGAATCAACCATTTTCTGAAACTTATCATAAAATTCCTCTTTTTCTACAAATCCACTTTCATAAATCCATTTTCCAAATCCTTTCTCAACTTTCCAAAAATCAGTTCGTAAATAAATAACCAAAAATCCCTTTTTTAAAACAAGATCAATCCCAACATTCCTTAATTTGAATTTGACAATGCAAAATCTCTCAAAACTATTCTCAAACTACATTCAAATACGTACAACATACTATTGAGAAAACTAGTATTCATAATTCATTGATTTCAAGCCACTGAGCATATATTTAAATATACACATATAATCTAGCATTTAATTAATTTCTTATTCATGCCAAAACTCAATTATCCAAGCCATTCCCAACTCCACACAATTAAACATAATATAACATGCTTGGAAGGTAAAAGCGATTGTATAATAATTCATAAGCATTCAATGAAACTCTCATAACATAATACCATTTTAAAACAAACCTCCAATTACAATTACAACTACTAAATAGTCTCAACCGAGTCGACAGAGACCACTATCTAAGTCAACTGGGCTCGTAGGGCCCACAACCTCAATTTGTTATATGATAATTCCTATTGGTTGATAACCATAAGTTGAACTCATCCAAGAAGTCTCATCACGATCCAACGATTGGTTTGGCCCCGATCGTGGAATTTGACCAATTTGGTTTACGGGGCCCACAACCTTCGATTTCCGATCCAAACATTCTAATAAGTCCAACGAGGTCTTATTAACAAGTTTTGAGAGCTTGGTCGCAATCGAGCGGTCGGATCACTCTAGATTGCATGATCGTACAGTGATAGGCATATCTTCATAGAACTTGGGGGACACATAGTCAACCCGAGAACACATTTCCTTGCAAAATCGAGTGACCAGCCTGAAACGCATATCCATAAATTTCCCTCGCAGGACTTAGGAAGATATAATCAACCTGAATGCAAATCCTCACACGATATAGTTCAGGCGTCCTCGACACTCGTGAGGTGTTGTCATAAATGAGTGGACTATTCCAAAGGCAACTGCCAGGGGGTGTACTCCTACAGTGGGTTTGAAAACCATTTTCCAAATCTTATCGTAAATTTCCTCTTTCTCTACAAATCCACTTGCATAAATCCGTTTTCCAAATCCTAGACAGAGCTAGCCGAACAGAAACCGAAACCGTCAGCGAAAGTGGGTAGATTGAACGATCGGTAAAACCTCAAAATCGATTCAAGGTATCAGCATAGACAGCTAGAGAAAGTGGAGGGGATGAAGATGTATACCTGGATAGAAGAAAACAGCCGCCGGAATCTCCGAAAACGGCTTCGAAAATCTGCCCCATTTTCAAGTCAATATCTTTGACGCTACGCTGGTTTTTGATGGGAGAAAATGGGTAGGTCAAGTAAAGGAGGGAGAGACGATTCCTTTGCAACAAGAATTGTCGAATTTAATCGCCGAACAAAGATGAAATTGCAGTATGAAACAGCTGCATCGCACGAAGAGAGAGATATTCGCTGAAACAAACTCATCTCTTAAGAAAGTAGTTGTGAATTGTATAAAATCCTTAAAACTTAGAAAACTCTCAATCATTGTCTCATAAATCTGAAAACATGTATTAAAACTTTCACCAATAAGTACCAAGATAAAATCATCAATTTTAGTTTAAAACATAAAACTCAAATACTCTTCACCTAGGTGTACCCCCAATCATAATCCTTCATTTCCAAAAATATTCCGTCAAAACAAGTACCATATATGTTACATCGTTGCAGAACTCGGGTGACACGTGGTCAGCCCGAGAACCCATATCTTCGCAGAACTCGGGGGACACCTAGTCAACCCGAGAACACATATCCTCGCAAAATTGAGTGATCAGCCTGAAACGCATATCCATCAATTCACCTCGCAGGACTTAGGAAGATATAATCAACCTGAATGCAAATCCTCACACCACACAGTTCAGGCATCTTCGAGACTCATTAGGTGTTGTCATAAATGACTAGACTATTCTGAAGGCAACTGCCAAAGGGGGGGTACTCTTATGGTGGGTTTGAAAACCATTTTTCGAAACTTATCATAAAATTCCTCTTTTTCTACAAATCCACTTTCATAAATCCATTTCCAAATCCTTTCTCAACTATCCAAAAATTAGTTCTTAAATAAATTACCAAAAATCCCTTTTTTAAAACGAGATCAATCCCAACATTCCTTAATTTGAATTTGACCATGCAAAATCTCTCAAAACTATTCTCAAACTACATTCAAATACGTACAACATACTATTGAGAAAACTAGTTTTCACAATTCTCGATTTCAAGCCACTGAGCATATATTTAAATATAGACATATAATCTGGCATTTAATTAATTTCTTATTCACTCCAAAACCCAGTTATCCAAGCCATTCCCAACTCCACGCAATTAAACATAATATAACATGCTTGGAAGGTAAAAGAAATTATATAATAATTCATAAGCATTCAATGAAACTCTCATAACATAATACCATTTTAAAACAAACCTCCAATTACAATTACAACTACTAAATAGCCTCAACCGAGTCGACATAGACCACTATCTAAGTCAATTGGGCTCATAGGGCCCACATCCTCAATTTGTTATATGATAATTCCTATTGGTCCATAACCATAAGTTGAACTCATCCAAGAAGTTCCATCACGATCCAACGATCGGTTTGACCCCGATCGTGGAATATGACTAATTTGGTCTACGGGGCTCACAACCTCCAATTTCCGATCCAAACATTCATATAAGTCCAACAAGGTCTAATTTACAAGTTCTGAGAGCTTGGTCTCAATCGAGGGGTCGGATCACTCTATATTGCACGATCGTACGGTGATCGGTTTACTTAACCCTAGAATCATTGATTTGGTGTATTCGGGACCTCAATTCTCTGTCAACCAGTTCCTACACAATCCTAGAGGTACGAGGAACAAAATATTTGAAATTGGGACCGATCGAATGGTCCAAACCTATCGAAACCGGGTATCGCATAATAAGTGCAATATCCTTTCGACTGTCAGCTATAACTAGCTCAATGGGCTGCCACACAATGGCCCACGAGCTGCCACCCGTCCCTGGCAGAGGTGGGTGTCTTGAGAGATTTTCTAGAGACAAAAAATATTCAAACCACCAGCCAAAACCTATGCCAATAGATTCATAGTAACTAGGGGATTGAGTTTTGATGTAAATGCCATACACTTTACATACACTTAAGAGAGCATCATACAACTCGAGTCAAATGCCATGATCTTGTTGTGAGTGTCGTCATCATATTCTTGCTAGAAATTGATTATCTATTGTTTTTTATGGATTGATTGATTGTTTGGAGGTAGATAGTAAGTCCTAGCTATTGTTCTTGATTGATTTGTAACCAATTTCTCTATTACTCTAATTTAAATTCTGTTTTCTTTTCTTTTCCTTATTTTGTTTTATTCAGAAAATCAAATCAAAACCCCCCTTGGTGTTGGCGTGTGTGTGGAAGTCCTTGTGGTTTCAATCTTTATTTTGTTTTCGTGTTTAATTGTGTTTTGGTTTTCATTGTGTGACATTGATAAACATCTCTTTAGGTCACAATCTCTGTGGGATCGACCCTTGCTTGCTTACTATACTATCATTATATTTGTGCACTTCCAAGGTTTTAATATTGTTGTTAAAAATTACCAGCATATAGGTTTTGGCTAAAGTTCACTTTCTAAGCATTAGATGCATGTTTCCTTCAAGTCAATGTTCTTCCCTATTCCCTAATGAAGAAGTTAAATAAGACCAAGGAAGATCTTATCCCGTGTGGCGTGGCCATGAGCGGCTTTGTCAGTGACAAGTCCAAAACCATTGGGGGTATTGCCATTGAAAATAACTATGGACGATCAGACAAGAGTTAAGGCCTTTTATGTTGTGGAGTCGAATGTGGACTACAACATATTGCTTGGCCGACACGGGCAAAAGTGTCAATACACCCAGCTGATGTAAAGCCCTTTGAAACCCATGTTGAGCAAGCATGGATTTAAGACGACTGACAAGAACATACAACAAGAAAGTCTTGGAGCTAGGTGCCGAGAATGTCCGGAAGGATTCGGCGCAAGAGGTGTTGATCGATTGAACAAGCATTTATTAATGTCAGACCCATAACCAGAAAAGAAGGGGTAGTGGCCATGGTCGATCTGATGGAACTCCTGTTGGCATATTAGGCCGAGGACTCTTTAATGCCGAACTTGGAGATTAATTTGATCAAATTCCAACACAAGTCAGACGGCGACGATGTATTAACCATTGACGACCTGGATCCTGCACCTACTGAGATGGAAGACAGCCATCCCGAGGTCTAAGATCCTTTGTTGGAAATCAATGTAGGAACTAAGGGCAAACCACGACCTCTCTTTCTTGGTAATCTTTTGAACCTGAAGCTGTGTGTTGAAAT
The DNA here is from genome assembly GCA_020226265.1 of Prunus mira. NCBI lineage: Eukaryota > Viridiplantae > Streptophyta > Magnoliopsida > Rosales > Rosaceae > Prunus > Prunus mira. The sequence goes on from JACJFO010000033.1 coordinate 21,248, forward strand.
TATCATGAGATGCTTGGATTACCCAGAGGTTTAGTAGAACACAAATTGAAAATCAAAGACAGGTTCAAACCTTTCCAACAACCACCACCTGTGATTTTCTGCCTAGGTACAACTAAAAGTCAAAGAAGAAATTTAACATCTTCTCAAAGGCGGCTTTATCCATACTGCCCGATACGTTGAGTGGCTGGCCAACATTGTGCCAGTATTGAAAAATACTGGAGCTCTAACGGTTTGCACGGATTATAGAAATCTAAATCTTGCAACCCCTAAGGACGAGTACCCTATGCCCATGGGTGACCTGTTAGTGGAGTATCTATTGTCCCTTTTTGATTTTTTACTTATCAAAGTTGTTACCCGTATAAAGATTTTAGCACTTTCATGTTTAATAATGTATTATACACGTACGCATGTATTTCTAATGTTTAATACACATATTTTTTTAAAAAACTTCAATAAGACACACAAAATTCACGTATTATACACATAATTCTCACATATTACTGAATAAAAATAATATATATTTATTATAGAAAAAGGTAAAGCCCGTTCGCCTGTACTCGTTTTTGCATAAAAAATAGTATAGCCTAGGTTGTTTTAAGAAAATAGGTTTTACTCTTTTGACACATGGCCCCTAGGGGCTATGAGTGTCTTTTTATTTTATTTTATAATATATACGTAGTATAGCCGCGCGGCTATACTCTTTTTTATTTTTAATATTTTCAAAATATAAAATTTGTTTCTTTACTTTTATTTTTTGGCCTACTTCTTTAATTTACTATATGTAATCAAGTAATATCTTAGCCTTTTTTAATCACTTTGCTTAGAAATTATATTTTAATTATTATTTAATATAAAAAATTATGAAAAACTCCACAAAGTAAGTAATTTCTATTTGTTAAGTCTTTAGTGAAATTGTTTGGGTGTCTTAATTAAGTTTCTCCATAGCCCAAGAGCCCTATCCATTACTATTATGCCATTACTCGAGAATTTATGGTCCCTTTTTGATTTTTTACTTTCCCAAAGTTACCCGTATAAAGATTTTAGCACTTTTACGTTTAATATAGTATTATACACGTACACACGTATTTCTCATGTTTAATACGTGCATTTTTTACAAAACTTTCAGTAAGGCACACAAAATTCATGTATTATACATATAATTCTCACATATTATTGAATAAAATTAATATATATTCAAAAAAAGGGTATAGTCGAACGGCTGTACTAAGTTTTTCCTAATTGTTTTTCAAAAAAATAGTATAGCCGTGCGGCTATACGCGTTTTCGCATAAAAAATATTATAGCCGCCCGGCTTTACCTCTTTGACCAATGGCGCTTAGGCGCTGGGAATGGGCTTGAGTTTTGGTGCTCCAAAGTAGCCCAAAACTTCCACTCCTTGGACCATTAATGGGCCTCGTGAATACTCATAACCATCCATACCACAACCCGCTCAACAAGCCCCAGGCATTCGCGTGGCTTAGGCCCACTTAAGCTTGTAGCGTGTTGTGTTGCTTATTTGCTTGTTGTGGCACGTGTGCAAGCGCATATGATGAACTCTTGCGTACCCAAGTTGGGTTTCTTCCCAAGTTAGGTGTCACACCGGCTAGAGATATATTTGGGCCCAGCCTTGGATTTTTTGGGCCTCAACAATGGTCATGATGTGCCATAATATGGTTGTGGTGAGCCTTAGTACAGTTCTAATAAACCTTAGTCCGATTCTACTAAACCTCCGTATGGTTCTTGTAAGCCTTAATATGGTTCTGGTTAGTCATAATATGATTCTAGTAGGCCATAATATGGTTCTGGTGTGCGATAATATGTTTTTGGTTAGCTTTTATATTATTCTAGTAAGCCTTAGTATGGTTCTAGTACACCTCATATGGTTTAGATAATTCATAATATAAATTTGATAAGCCATGTTATTGTTCTGGTAAGCCATAATATGGTTCTAGTAAGTCACAAAATGGTTCTAGTGCACTTTAATATCCTTTTGGTGAGCCTTAATACGGTTCTAAAGAAGCCATAAAATGATTCTAGTGAGTTTTAATATCGTTTTTTACAACACCCGACCCAAATCCCACTTTGAAATCCGTGTCGAACCCCATACGTGTCCAACACCTGACAGGTGTCGGGCATAAATAACCAAAATACCATTCTTACCGTAATTCAAAAACTGCTTTAGGGAATGGCTTCTACCGGAAAACTGAAAGAGTCTCCCCTGAAAAAGACCAAAAACCCATAATTTTACAAAACTGTTCAACAAATTCAACTTTACAAAACTGATCATAACAAACCAATCATAAACTTGCGGCTGCACCTAGGTTAGCCTACGTACCCTTACTGAGGGATCAAGCCACACATAGTTATTTATACAAGAAACAAAGTTCAACCCATATGTAAGCACATGAACTAAATATTCCTTCACACTTTCCTAAAACCAAAAGCTTCAAACTTTAATCAATTCGCTGAAACAAACTCATCTCTTAAGAAAGTAGTTGTGAATTGTATAAAATCCTTAAACCTGAGAAAACTCTCAATCATTGTCTCATAAATTTGAAAACATGTATTAAAACCTTCACCAATAAGTACCAAGATAAAATCATCAATTTTATTTTAAAAACATATTAAAACTCAAATACTATCCACCAAGGCATACCCCCAATCTTAATCTGTCAATTCCAATAATATTCCGTCAAAACAAGTACCATATATGTTACATCATCGCAGAACTCGGGGGGACAAGTGGTCATCCCGAGAAGCATATCTTCGCAGAAGTCGGGGGACACATAGTCAACTTGAGAACACATATCCTCGCAAAATTGAGTGAACATCCTGAAACGCATACGCATCAATTCCCCTTGCAGGACTTAGGAAGATATAATCAACCTTAATGCAAATCCTCACACCACATAGTTCAAGCATCCTCGAGACTCGTGAAGTGTTGTCATAAATGACTACAATATTCCAAAGGCAATTGCTGGGAGGGGGGGTACTCCTACGCTGGGTTTGAAACCATTTTCTGAAACTTATCATAAAATTCCGCTTTTTCTACAAATCCAGTTTTATAAATCCATTTTCCAAATCTTTCCAAAAATCAATTCTTAAATAAATAACCAAAAATTCCTTTTTTAAAACGGGATCAATCCCAACATTCCTTAATTTGAATTTGACCATGCAAAATCTCTCAAAACTATTCTCAAACTATATTCAAATATGTACAAAATACTATTGAGAAAACTAGTATTCATAATTCATCGATTTCAAGCCACTGAGTATATATTTAAATATAGACATAAAATCAGGCATTTAATTAATTTCTTAGTCATTCCAAAACCCAGTTATCCAAGCCATTCCCAACTCCACAAAATTAAACATAATATAACATGCTTGGAAGGTAAAAGCGATTGTATAATAATTCATAAGCATTCAATGAAACCTCATCACATAATGCCATTTCAAAACAAACCTCCAATTACAGTTACAACTACTAAATAGCCTCAACCGAGTCGACATAGACCACTATCTAAGTCAACTAGGCTCGTAGGGACCACATCCTCAATTTGTTATATGATAATTCCTATTGGTCCATAACCATAAGTTGAATTCATCCAAGAAGTCTCATCACGATCCAACGATCGGTTCGGCCCCGATTGTGAAGTTTGACCAATTTGGTCTACGAGGCCCACAACCTCCGATTTTCGATCCAAACATTCTTATATGTCCAACAAGGTCTAATTAACAAGTTCTGAGAGCTTGATCTCAATCGAGCGGTTGGATCACTTTAGATCACACGATTGTACGGTGATCCAAACATTCCTAGAATCATTGATTTAATTATCCGGGACTCTGATTCTCGATCAACCAGTTCCTACACAGGCCTAGAGGTATGTGGAACAAAATATTTGAAATTGGGACTGATCGAATGGTCCAAACCTATCGAAACCGGGTATCGCATAATAAGTGAAATATCCTTTCGACTGTCAAACAATAACTAGCTCAATGGGCTGCCACACAATGGCCCACGCGCCGCTACCCGTCGCTGGCAGAGGTGGGTGTCTTGAGAGATTTTCCAGCTACGGAAAATATCCAAACCACTAGCCAAAACCTATGCCAATAGATTCATACCAACTAGGGGATCGACTTTTGTTCTTGGACCACGGCCAAAAACTAGACAGAGCTAGCCGAATCGAAACCGAAACCGTCATCGAAAGTGGGTATAATGAACAATCGGTAAAACCTCAAAATTGATTCAAGGTATCAGCATAGACAGCTAGAGCAAGTGGAGGGGATGAAGATGTATACCTGGATCGAAGAAAACAGCTGCTGGAATCTCCGAAAATGGCTTCAAAAATTTACCCAGTTTTCAAGTCATTATCTTCAGTGCTACGCTGGTTTTCGATCGGAGAAAATGGATAGGTCAAGTAAAGGAGAGATAGACGATTCTTTTGGAACAAGAATTAACGAATTTAGTCGCCGAACAAAGATGAAATTGCAGTTTGATACAGCAGCATCGCATGAAAAGGAGAGAGAGAGAGAGAGGGAGAGAGAAAATAGTCGGGGAGAGAGCGTGTCGTGAGAGAGAGAAGCTAGTGATCATACATTACGATTGTGCCACTGCACTTCCGTAGATCATAACTTCTTCGTTTTAACTTTGAATTGATCTTGCCACTTGTCTACGAACTCGTATCATCGAGCTCTACACAATGGTGACACTCAATTCCCCAAAATCCTTCCCGAACAAAAAGTGACTAAAGTACCCCTATGCCCAAGGGCAAAAATATAATTTCACAGTCAGTAATTAATTGAACAGTCATTTTTGGGATGGGTGTTACAGTTTTAGGAAGCCTTAATATGGTTCTAGTGATCCTTAATAATATGGCTCTGGTAAGCCATGTTATGGTTTTGGTAGGCCTTAAGTCATTTGTGGTGAGCCCTAATACCTTTTTGGTGATCCTTAATATCATTTTTGTGACCCTTAATACAGTTATGGCAAGTCTTAATATGGTTTTGATGAGTCGTAGTTTGGTTCTATTGAATCTTAATATGTTTCAAGTGAACAAAAATTTCTAAACTAATTACATACAACAGATGGACTAAGGGAAGTCTAATCAATCCTGGTAAACATATTTGTTCAAAGATACTGTCTCATCTTCTGGAACACATCTACCCAATTAAGGTTTAAGTCATTGGCCATTAACCTTAAAAATATTTCCATTCTTGGGATCCTCAACTTCAACAGTCCCACATGGGAAAAATCTTTTAACAATGAAAAGCCCTGTCCATTTAGTTCTTAATTTTCTAGGAAACAAATGAAGTCTAGAATTATACAAAAGAACAAGTTGAGAAGGCTCAAAATTTTTCCTTAAAATATTTTTCTTATGAATAATTTTAGTACGTTCTTTGTAAATTCGTGAGTTCTCATATGCATCATTCCTGACTTCCTCAAGTTCATTCAACTAGAGTTTTCTCAAGGTACCTGCATCTCCAAGACTAAAGTTAAACAATTTGATTGCCCAATATGCTTTGTGTTCTAATTCAACAGGTAAATGACAAGGTTTACCATAAACTAGCCTATAGGGAGACATACCAAGAGGTGATTTGTATGCAGTACGGTAAGCCCACAAAGCATCAGTTAGTCTCAATGACCAATCCTTCCGGGTTGGATTCATCGTCTTTTCCAAAATTTGCTTGATTTCCCTGTTTGTAAGTTCTGCTTGGCCATTTGTCTGTGGATGGTATGGAGTGGAAATCTTATGGGTTATCCCATATTTTTTAATCAAAGCTTCAAATGGTCGGTTGCAAAAATGTGATCCTCCATCCCTGATGATCGCTCTAAAAGTACCAAACCTGGATAATACATTTTCTTTCAAAAATTTCAAAACAGTTTTATGATCATTCTTCTGACATGGTATGGCCTCAATCCATTTTGAAACATAATCCACAGCAACAAGGATATATAAGTAACCAAAAGATGGAGGAAAAGGACCCATAAAATCAATGCCCCAACAGTCAAAAATTTCAATAATTAAAATTTGGTTAAGAGGCATCATATTACGTCGAGTAATTTTGCCCATCTTTTGACAACTTGGACAAGTCTTGCAAAACTCATACTCATCTTTGAAAAGTTTAGGCCAATAAAAACCACACTGAAGAGTCACACACATCTTTGAAAAGTCATACACATCTTTGACATCAGGAAATGAATCTTTTATAGGCAAATATTCAAAAGGCTCCTCATAAGATATCCTAGAAAGATGGTCTGCAACAACATTCTCCACTCATTTCTTGTCCTTGATTGTAAGGTTAAATTCTTCGAGAAGCCAAGTCCATCTAATCAATCATGATTTGGTCCCTTCTTTGTCAATAAATACTTCAAGGCCGAATGATCTGTAAAAACAACAATTTGTAAGCCCAAAATGTATGACCTAAACTTTTCCAGTGCAAAAATTACAGCAAGCAATTCTTTTCAAGTTGTACTGTAATTTTTCTATGCACTATTCAAAGTTTTGGTTGCATAGCAAATAACAACAGGCTTCTTGTCTTTTCTTTGCCCTAGCACTGCACCAATAGCACCATCACTAGCATCACACATTACTTCAAATGGTATAGACCAATCTGGGGGCTACATTACAGGAGTTGATGTTAGCATTTTAATCAGTTTCTCAAATGCTTCTTGACATGCATAATTCCAATCAAATTTAGCATCTTTTTCCAAGAGATTATTCAATGGCCTTGCAATTGCACTAAAATTTTTTATGAATCTCCGCTAGAAACTTGCATGTCCTAAAAAAGATCTAATTTCTTTAACAGTTTTAGGAATAGGTAAATTAGCAATTAAATCAATTTTTGACTTATCCACTTTAATTCCTTTGTGAGAAACAATGTGTCCAAGTACTATGCCAGATGTGACCATGAATTGGCATTTCTCCCAGTTAAGCACAAAATTTTTCTCTTTACACCTGATAAGAACATTCTCCAAGTTAGATAAACAATCAGAAAATGAATCACCAAACACAGTAATATCATCCATGAAAACTTCTAAATATTTTTCTACCATGTCACTAAATATGCTTATCATGCAACGTTCGAATGTGGCTGGTGCATTGCAAAGACCAAAAAGCATTTTCTAAAAGCGAAAGTTCCAAATTAGCAAGTAAAAGTTGTTTTTTCTTGATCTTCTAATGAAATCTCAATTTGATAATATCCTGAATAACCATCTAAAAAACAATAATACATATGCCCTGCAACTCTTTCCAAAATTTGGTCAAGAAATGGTAAAGGAAAATGATCCTTTCTTGTGACTGAGTTCAATGTACGATAATCAATACACATTGTCCATCCAGTAGTGACCCTAGTTGGTACCATTTCTCCATTATCATTTTCAACTATTGTGACTCCTGATTTTTTAGGAACAACGTGAGTAGGACTCACCCATTTGCTATCAGAAATTGGATACATGATACCTGCATCCCAAAATTTAAGTACTTCTTTTTGCACAACTTCTTTCATTGTTGGGTTAAGTCTACGTTGAGCCTGCCTAACTGGTTTAGCATCTTCTTCAAGAAAAATTTGGTGTGTGCAAACCAAAGAACTAATACCTCTAATATCAGATAAAATCCATCCAATAGCAGTCCTTTGATCTTTCAAAACTTTAAGTAACATACCGTCATGCAAAAGCCCTAGTTTAGAAGATATTACCGCATGATAGGTCTCATCTTCTCCCAGAAAAGCATATTTAAGTCTAGCAGGAGGAGGCTTCAATTCACATTTTGGGGATTTTTCTCTTGATGATTAATCTCATCACTTGCAGTTGGCAGCTCCACATATTTTGGTATCCAACCATTATGTTCTTGTACCTGCACAGAATCCAACAAAGAACAAAGATATTGTATTTGAAAATCTTGTGCAAAATTACAATCCCTATTTACTAAACAAAATTGCAATGGATCAGACCAAAAAAAAGAATTAAAGCAATTTTGAACAATTGTCTCGATCATGTATACTTCTTTGTCGACATCTTCATTGTTTGTGGGTTGCTTGCATATGTTAAGTATGTTGAGCTCCAATGTCATGTTCCCAAATCATAGTTGCATAAGTCCATTCCTGCAATTTATATGAGCATTAAATGTAGCAAGAAATGGTCTTCCAAGAATAACAGGAATTTGAGAATTAGAATGCACAACTGGTTAAGTATCCAAAACTATAAAATCAACTGGAAAATAAAATTTGTCTACTTGAACCAGCACATCTTCCCCCATACCTCTTGGGATTTTGACTAAACGGTCAGCCAATTACAATGTTATTGAGGTGGGTTTTAATTCACCAAGACCCAATTGCTTATAAACCGAGTAAGGCAACAAATTAACACTAGCACCCAAATCCAATATAAGCTTGGTCAATGTTAAAATTCCCAATAATACAAGAAATTGTGGACAACCTGGATCTTTGTACTTGGGTGGAGTATTAGTTTGAAGAATTGCACTTACATTTTCAGTTAAAGATGCGGTCTTATCAACATTGTGCTTTCTTTTGATAGTGCATTAATCCTTCAAAAATTTTGAATATGAAGGAATTTGTTTTATAGCATACAAAAGAGGAATATTGATTTTCACTTGTTTAAAAACCTCCAAAATTTCAGGATTTTGATTTTTCTTTACAGCCTTAAGTGCTTGTGGGAATGGAGCTGGAAAAGGGCACTTAACAATTTCAGAATCATTATTTTCTTTTTCATTATTTTTGGATTTTTCTGAATTCTTTTTATTTTCAACTGTTACTAAATCATCTTTCCCAATTATTTTTCCACTGCGAAAGAGTAGTGACAGCCTTCACATATTCATGCTTATTTTCATTCAAAGAAGAAGAAGAAGGGGTAGTTACCTCTAACTGTGCATGTGGGTTTGGTTGGACTTGAGAAGGAAATTTACCCTCTTCTTGAATTGACAGTGAAGAAGTGAGTTTGGAAAGAGTGCTCTTAATCTCACCAATATCTTGTGCGTTCTTTTGATTTGTGGCAATTTGGCTTTGTATGAATTGCTTCATAACATCTTCCAAATTTGATGACGATGATTGTCCTTCCACTTGTGGAGAATAATAAAAAGAATTAGATTTTTGTTGAGGCATATTATTATTAGTATTATTTCTCCAACTGAAATTTGGGTGGTATCTCCATCCTGGATTATAAGTTTCAGAAAAAGTGGATGGTTTTTTTAAATTGATTCACAAAGTTCGCTTGACCATGCAACATTTCTCTGAAAGTTGGAAGTGTTGGACACTCTTTTGTTACATGTCCCATGACCTAGCAAACTTCACAAATCTCAAAAATTTCTTGACTTGCAATTGAATTAACTTTTTGAGGCAATTTTGATTTTAGGGTTTCAACTTCCCTAGCCATTGTTGCCAATTGAGCTTTGAGACAATCTTTCTCCTTAAGGTGATAAATACCGCCGCTAGAAGGATTAATAGAAGATTTTGCCTTTTGGGAATTAGGCTCAAATGTGTTGGGAGTGCTCCAAATCTGAGATTTCTCTGCAATTTCATCAAGAAAATCAAAAGCACCTTTAGGATCTTTATACATAAAATTTCCATCGAACATCGTCTCAATAAATTGTCAATCTTTAGGTGTTAAGCCATGATAAAAATGACTTACCACCCTCCATCTTTCAACACCATGGGGAGGACATAACATTAACAAATCTTTAAATCTTTCCCAAGCTTGAGGTAAAGACTCAGTATCTTTTTGAGAAAATGTGGTCATCTGTCTTTTCAAAGAATTTGTCTTTTGAATTGGGAAAAATTTCTTGAAAAATTCAGTTTTTGCATTTCAAGCCATGTTCCAATTGTTCTTGGCCTTAGAGAACAAAGCCAAGTTTTCGCTTTATCTTTCAGTAAAAATGGAAAAAGTTTTAGTAAAATTGTATCAAGCCTATCCCCTTGTGTTGGAAAAGTTCCACAAACTTCCTCAAACTCACACACATGTGAATATGGATTTTCAGATTCCATTCCATGAAAAGTTGGTAAAAGTTGTACCATGCCCGGTTTAAAATCAAAAGTTTGACCATTTAACGGAAAAATGATACAAGATGGCACACTTCTACGAGCAGGATGCAAATAATCATGTAATGTCCTAACAAGTGGATTCTCATCATTATGAACACTACAATTCTCATCATTATGAACACTATGATTATCTTCATCATTTTGGGGGCCTTCCAATGCATTATTATTATTATTATTCTCAGCCATTTGTGATGAAATTTTGTCAAATTGAGGTTTCTTTGCAAATCCACCAAACCGATCACGATATCTCATAAACAAAATAAAGAAGCAACAAATAAATAAATAAAAACTAAACTAAATTTTTTTAAATTTTTTTATATTAAAAAAATACGACCAAAGCAAACAAAAATAAAAACACCAAAAATAAAAAACAGAAATGAAAAATTGAGTTTGATAAGCCTCACCGAATAGCTTTGGAAACTAAAACCGCAAACCTTAACAATGAATTTTCTTGTGCTACTTTTCGCTTCACTGCTCCCTTGCAACGATGCCAAAAACTTGTTGCGTCTACCCAAGTGCAAGTAGTTACACGTAGTAATAATCTTGAAAGTCCCAGTATCGTATCCTCAAGGATCTGGTAGGCAAATATCTACACACAAAGAAATAATTAAACGTAGCACAATAAAAGTGACAAATAAAATGGAAAAGTAATTTGATTTGATTGTTGTGGAAATTGGGTTTAAAAATGAAATATCAATAATGGAATTGCTAAGGCATCAAGGTTCAATTCTTTAAACAAAATATGTTTCATACTCTTTAATCCAAATTATAACTCGATTAAAATCATCATTGAGAAACTTTAATCGGAAGATAAAGAAATTAAAACCAATTTGATTTTTCAATGTTATCTTTTATTAATGATTGTTCAGAAAATGGAATTGCTTAATATCTACTCTTTTAATTTAAAAGCATGCTAACTCAGTTCTTAACAATGAGAAAAATATAATTGAACTCATGAAAAGATAATATCACTTAACATCAATCAAAATAAAAGGATATGAAAATATTGAATAACGATAAATAAAAGATTTTAGCAATTCATACTGTATATTGAATTAAAGAACAATTCACAAACTTACTCAAAGAACATTCCCTTTAGCCTTAGCTAGAGTTCTAGCAACTCATTACAAAGGAAAACATAAACTAAATTTTGAATGAAATGGATAAAAAGATCTGTCGTAGGGGTGCCCTTGCCAAATAAGTTGATGGGTGATTTATAGTAGTCAATGAGGTGAGTGGGAAGTTAATACATTCGTGGTGGGTGATGAAGGGTTTAATTGAGGGATTAATTGGATTAAACATGTTGATGGTGGAGAGTTAGTGGAAAAGAAATAACGATGAGGTAAGTGGGCGTTAAATGGCTATGAATGTCATGAAATAGGCTCCTTAGCTTCAACGATTTTGTCTTCTCTTCTCCCCCTTTACTTCTCTTTATAATCACAATAATCCCACAATCAATTCTTCAATAAAATCTATCAGCAATTCTCTTCACACCTAGCTTGAACTTGGACAAATGTATGTCTTTATCTTTTGGCTTTCCAACTTCCTACAAAAGATAAATTCACCTAATAAGTTCATCAAATTAATAGAGAAAATTCATAAATCCAGTTGGTGAGAATAAAATGTAACAACAAGTGAAATTATATTTATTAAGCCAAAATTATATCATAAAGTCTCCAAAGTAATATTAACCGGTAAGTTATAGTGTAAATCTGAGAACGCAACATCTTCACTATAATTTGTAGAGTAAATAGCCTTATTTTCTAAAATGACCATATCTTATCGGTAAGTTATTGTGTAAAGTGCCTATATATCTGAGAACACAACATCTTACCTGTAATTTATTGAGTGAATTGCCTATTTTTCTAAAAACACCATCGAGTGAAAAGCCTATTTTTCTTAAAACACCATATCTTACCTATAAGTTTTAGTTTAAAGTGCCTATATATCTGAGAACGCAACATCTTACCCGTAATTTATTAAGTAAATAGCTTATTTTTCTAAAAACACCATATCTTTACGATACATTATAGTGTAAAATACCTATATATCTGAGAACACAACACCTTACTCGTAACTTATTGAGTAGTTAGCCTATTTTTATAAAAACACCATATCTTACCGGTAAGTTATAGTGTCAAACGCCTATATATATATATGAGAACGCAACATCTTATCCATATTTATTGAGTAAATATCTTATTTTTCAAAAAACACCATATCTTTCCAGCAAGTTATAGTGTAACATGCCTATATATCTAAGAACGCAACATCTTACAAGTAATTTAATGACTGAAAAGCCTATTTTTATAAAACACCATATCTTACCGGTATGTTATAGTGTAAAGTGCCTATATATCTAAGAACGCAACATCTTACTAGTAATTTATTGACTGAATAGCCTATTTTTTAAAAAACACCATATCTTACCGGTAAATTATAGTGTAAAACGCCTATATAACTGAGAATGTAATATCTTACTCGTAATTTATTGAGTGAGAAGTCTATTTTTCTAAAAGCACCATATCTTACCAGTAAGTTATAGTGTAAAATGCATATATGTCTGAGAACGCAACATCTTACTCGTAATTTATTGAGTGAATAGCCTATTGTTCTCAAAACGCCATATCTTATCGGTGAGTTATAGTGTGAAGTGCCTATATACGTGAGAACGCAACATCTTACCCGTAATTTACTAAGTAAATAGCCTATTTTTCTAAAAACACCCTATCTTACCGATAAGTTATATTGTAAAATGCCTATACATCTGAGAACGCAACATCTTACCCGTAATTTATGGAGTGAATTGCATATTTTTCTGAAAACACCATATCTTACCGAAAATTTATAGTATAAAATGCCTATATATCCGAGAACGCAACATCTTACACGTAATTTATTATGTGAATTTCCTATTTTTATGAAAACCCCATATCTTACTCGGTAAGTTATAGTGTAAAGTGTCTATGTATCTGAGAATGCAACATCTTACCCGTAATTTATTGAGTAAATAGCTTATTTTTTTAAAAACACAATATCGTACCGGTAAGTTATGGTGTAAAGTGTCTATATATCTGAGACCGCAACATCTTAACCGTAACTTATTGAGTAAATAGCATATTTTTCTAAAACACCATAACTTACTGGTAAGTTATTGTGTAAAATGCCTATATATATGATAACGCAACATCTTACCCGTAATTTATTGAGTAAATAGCTTACTTTTCTAAAAACATCCTATCTTATGGTAAGTTATAGTGTAAAACGCCTCTATATCTGAGAACGCAACATCTTACCCGTAGTTTATTGAGTGAATAGCCTATTTTTCTAAAACACAATCTCTTCTTGGTGCGGCATGTGTGCAAGCGCATATGACGAACTCTTGCATAACGAAGTTCGGTTTCTTCCCAAGTAAGGTGACGTATTGGGGTAGAAATATATTTGGGCCCAACCTTTGATTTTTTGGGCCTCAACATTAGCCAGACGTTCTAGTATATGGTGGGGATCCAATCTTGGAGTTGCAGATGCAATAAGCTTATTGGGTTTCCATAAGGATGGATTGAGTTTTGATTCACCACTATGTCTGAGTTTATAGCACTAGCCCCAGAACACTTGAAATTAGCGGACAAAACCTCTATGAAGGTGATGACGCGCGGCATGATTGCTAGATACTGGAAGAATGCTTGAAATAAGGAATGTGCTGGAAGGATGTTTGAAATAGGGCATGTGCTGGAAGGATGTTTGAAATAGGGCATGTGCTGAAAGGACGTTTGAAATAGGGCATGTGCTAAAAGGACGTTTGAAATAGGGCATGTGCTGGAAAATATTTTGTTTGACATTGAATAGGTGCTAGAAGAACGTGACTTGGCTTGGCATGATTAGCTTGGACTTGCATGAATATAGAGCTTGTGTTATCTTCCAAGAATATCTCAGGCAGAAAACTGAAAAAGATGTTCAATTCTCTTTATCAGATGCTTGACCTATGTTTGGCTATTTTTTTTTCTTTTTGGAAAAATTTGCTTGGCACGAAGCCCCCAAGTATTTTGGAGTTTGCATGTGTAGTTTGCTCAATGGCATGAATAATGGGTTTGCCAAAGCCCCCGGCTCTCTTACAAGGTCTTGTTTTGCTTGGGAATTGAGATCTAAGAACAAAGAAAGGGCGCATGTTAGCAATGCATATTATGTTTGTTCTGCAAAGTAGATAGCCAGCAAAAGAAAAAAAAAAGAGGAAATGTTCTTATCTCTTTATTTTCTCTAGTTTATTGCTTCAAGTCTTCTTCTTTGGAGGCGTTCGGGAAGATAGGGACCTAATCCCCAGTGAAGTCGCCAATTTATGAGGGGGCTTTTTCTTTCTGGCAGTTACTGATGGGCCTGGGCTGCCGTAAAAAGCAAATGGTTGGACTTGGCCCTGTGTTTGAGTTCAATTATCAGGCCCCAAGAGTGCACCAAAAGGTTCGTGGAGCCTTAGGAAACATCTTGGCTTCCTTCACCAACAAAACCAATAGTTGCTTACAGATAAATATTATGGCTTGGCATGAGAACTTGTGGCATGGGAGCTGAGCATTCATGAGTTTAGCATGAGAGAGAGAATACCTAGGTTTCCTATGAGAAACAGTGGTTTGAACTAAGGGGGAGAGGAAATTTTGAGAGGATTTGTTGAAGGAAGAGAGGAAAGAATAAAGGAAGAGGAATGAGTGGCTTGAGCAAGTTTCTAGCAGATTGACGAAAGTTTCATCAATCTCTTGACTGGCTTGATAGAAGAGAAAAAGGGAAGCAATGGAAGAACATGGCTTGAAATTGAAGGGTTCCCAAGGTGAGAGGTGTTGCTTGCTTTCTCTGGATGTGTTTATAGGAAAGAGAGGAAGAAGATGGAAGCAGTGTGGCTTTAGCAGATTTCCAGCAGCTTGACGAAAGCTTCGTCAGGCTCCTTGGTGGCTTGACAGAAGAGAAAAAGGGAAGCAATTGAAGAACATGACTTGAAATCGAAGGGTTCAAGAGGTGAGAGGTGATGCTTCCTCTCTCTGGATGCATTTATGGGAAAGAGAGGAAGAAGATGGAAGAACAGAGCATGAAATTGGACCTTCCAGCAACGAGTAAGGATGTTTCTTGCTCTAGATCAGTATGCTAGAGGAGAAAAAGGAAAGAGATGGAAGAATAGAGTTGGAAATTTGAGGGTTCCAGTAGTGAGAGAGGATGCTTGCTCTCCCTAGATCTCCAACGAATGCCCCCCTGATGTGATAATCTGCTGGGTAGGAAATGCCCCTTTTAATAGGCACTAGAAGACCCCAATTTTATCAAGTCTTCTTCTCCATTTTTCCTCACTTTCTTCCATTCAATCCTCTTTGGTGAAATCTCCCCAACCTTAGCACATAGAAAAAGCAGAGCTTTTTGGGGTTCCAGGACTTTCTTGCGGCTGGACTCTTCCATCTGGGTAAGGAGCCTCTTGCTTTTCCTTATTGTTTTCCCACTAGAGCTTGTAGAGGAAAGAATGGGTAAGGGTGGTGGTCAAAATTTGATTTACTTCCAGCAGCCTATGCATATGGGTTTACCTTGATCTTGACAAGGTGCTGGGAGCAGCTTGTGTTCACGTGGGTTTGCCTTGGTTTCGACAAGGTGCTGGATATTTTGACAGATGTGGGATATTTCCAAGTGTTGTGGGCTATGGCTATTGGATGTTTTTCTAAGATGTTTGGGCTTTTTCTTAAGGTGATGGGCTATTGAGTTTTCTCCCATGCTTACCTATATGTTTGGGCTCAAGGAATGCGCTTGAGTTTTGGGGCTCGCAAGTAGCCCAAAACTTCCCCTCCTTGGACCATTAATGGGCCTTGTGAATACTCGTAACCATCCATACCACAACCCACTCAACAAGCCCAAGGCATTCACGTGGCTTGGGCCCACTTAAGCTTGTAGCGTGTTGTGTTGCTTATTTACTTGGCGTGGCACGTGCACAAGTGCATATGACGAACTCTTGCGTACCCAAGTGGGTTTCTTCCCAAGTTAGGTGTCGTAATGGGCTAGAAATATATTTGGGCCCAGCTTTGGATTTTTTAGGCCTCAACAATGGTCATGACGAGCCCTAGTGTGGTTATGGTGAGCCTTAGCACAGTTCTGATAAGCCTTAGTCCGATTCTACTAAACCTCAGTATGGTTCTTGTAAGCCTTAATATTGTTCTGGTTTGTCATAATATGATTCTAATAAGCCATAATATGGTTCTGGTGTGCGTTAATATGTTTTTGTATAGCTTTTATACAATTCTAGTAAGCCTTAGTATGGTTCTAGTACACCTCATATGGTTTAGATAATTCATAATATAAATTTGATAAACCATGTTATTGTTCTGGTAAGCCATAATATGGTTCTAGTAAGTCACAAAATGGTTATAGTGAGCTCTAATATCGTTTTGGCGAGCCTTAATATGGTTCTAACGAAGCCATAAAATGATTCTAGGGAGTTTTAATAGCGTTTTTGACATAAGACCAAAATCCAACCTTGAAATCCATGTCAAACCCTGTACGTGTCCAACACGTGACAGGTGTCGGGCACAAATAACCAAAATACCATTCTTAGCCTAATCCAAAAACTGTTTTGGGGTATGGCTTCTACTGGAAAACTGACAGAGTCTCCCATTAAAAAGACCACAAACCCAGAATTTTACCAACAGCAAACTCAAATAATTTCCCAACCGTTCAACAAATTCAACTTTACAAAACTGATCGTAACACACCAATTATAAACTTGCCGCTGCACCTAGGTTAGCCTAGGTTGCCTACATACCCTTACTGAGGGATCAAGCCGCACGTAGTTCTTTATAGAAGAAACAAAGTTCAACCCATATGTAAGCACATGAACTAAATATTCCTTCACACTTTCCGAAAACCAAAGGCTTCAAACTCTAATCAATTCACTGAAACAAACTCATCTGTTAAGAAAGTTGTTGTGAATTGTATAAAATCCTTAAAACTTTGAAAACTCTCAATCATTGTCTCATAAATCTGAAAACATGTATTAAAACCTTCGCCAATAAGTACCAAGATAAAATCATCAATTTTAGTTTAAAACATCTTAAAACTCAAATACTCTCCACCTAGGTGTACCCCTAATCATAATCCGTCAATTCCAATAATATTCCGTCAAAACGAGTACCATATATGCTACATCATCGTAGAACTCGGGGGACATGTGATCAGCCCGAGAATGTTTACCTACCTGCGCCTTGAGGATACGATACTTGGACTTCCAAGATTATTACTACGTGTGACTGCTTGCACTTGGGTAGACGCAACAAGTTTTTGGCACCGTTGCCGGAGAGCGGTGAAGCAAAAAGTAGCACAAGGAAATTCATTGTTAAGGTTTGCGGTTTTAGTTTCCAAAGCTAATTCGATAAGGCTTATCAAACTCAATTTTTCATTTTTGTTTTTATTTTTGGTGTTTTTTTTTTGTTTGCTTTTGTATTTTTTTTTATATAAAAAATTTTAAAAAAATTTAGTTTAGTTTATATTTATTTATTTGTTGCTTCTTTATTTTATTTATGAGATATCGTGATCGGTTTGGTGGATTTGCAAAGAAACCTCAATTTGACATAATTTCATCACAAATGGCTGAGAATAATAATAATAATAATAATGCATTGGAAGGCCCCCAAAATGATGAAGATAATCATAGTGTTCATAATGATGATAATCCACTTGTTAGGACGGAGAAACCACCCAAATTTCAGTTGGAGAAATAATACTAATAATAATGTGCCACAACAAAAATCTGATTCTTTTTATTTTTCTCCACAGGTGGAAGGACAATCTTCGTCATCAAATTTGGAAGATGTTATGAAGCAATTCATGCAAAGCCAAACTGCCACAAATCAAAAGAATGCACAAGACATTGGTGAGATTAAGAGCACTCTTTCCAAACTCACTTCTTCACTGTCAATTCAAGAAAAGGGTAAATTTCCTTCTCAAGTCCAACCTAATCCACATGCACAGTTAGAGGTAACTACCCCTTCTTCTTCTTCTTTAAATGAAAATAAGCATGAATATGTGAAGGCTGTCACTACTCTTGGCAGTGGAAAAATAATTGGGAAAGATGATTTAGTAACAGTTGAAAATAAAAAAAAATTCAAAAAAATCCAAATATAATGAAAAAGAAAATAATGATTATGAAATTGTTAAGTGCCCTTTTCTTGCTCCATTCCCACAAGCACTTAACGCTGTAAAGAAAAATCAAAATCCTGAAATTTTGGAGGTTTTTAAAGAAGTGAAAAAAATCAATATACCTCTTTTGGATGCTATAAAACAAATTCCTTCATATTCAAAATTTTTGAAGGATTAATGCACTATCAAAAGAAAGCACAATGTTGATAAGACCGCATTTTTAATTGAAAATGTAAGTGCAATTCTTCAAACTAATACTCCACCCAAGTACAAAGATCCAGGTTGTCAAACAATTTCTTGTATTATTGAGAATTTTAGCACTGAACAAGCTTTATTGGATTTGGGTGCTAGTGTTAATTAAAACCCACCTCAATAACATTGCAATTGGCTGACCATTCAGTCAAAATCCCAAGAGGTATGGTGGAAGATGTATTGTACGGGCCATTGTGTGACAACCCATTGAGCTAGTTATAGTTTGACAGTCGAAAGGATATTGTACTTATTATACGATACCCGATTTCGATAGGTTTGGACCATTCGATCGGTCCCAATTTCAAATATTTTGTTCCTCGTACCTCTAGGATTGTGTAGGAACTGCTTGATCGAGAATCGGAGTCCCGGATACACCGAATCAATAATTCTAGGGTTAAGTAAATCGATCACTGTACGATCGTGCGATCTACAGGGATCCGACCGCTCGATTGAGACCAAGCTCTTAGAACTTGTTAATTAGACCTTGTTGGACTTATAGGAATGTTTGGATCAGAAATCGGAGGTTGTTGGCCCCATAGACCGAATTGGTCAAATTCCACGATCGGGGCCAAACTGATTGGTGGATCGTGATAAGGCTTCTTGGATGAGTTCAACTTATGGTTATGGACCAATAGGAATTATCATATAACAAATTGAGGATGTAGGCCCTACGAGCCCAGTTGACTTAGATAGTGGTCTATGTCGACTCAGTTGAGGCTGTTTAGTAGTTGTAATTGTAATTGGAGGTATGTTTTAAAATGGTATTATGTTATGAGAGTTTCATTGAATGCTTATGAATTATTATATAATCGCTTTTACCTTCCAAGCATGTTATAATATGTTTAATTGTGTGGAGTTGGGAATGGCTTAGATAACTGGGTTTTGGAATGAATAAGAAATTCATTAAATGCCTGATTATATGTCTATATTTAAATATATGCTCAATGGCTTGAAATCGATGAATTATGAACGCTAGTTTTCAATGTAGTTTGAATGTATGGCTTTAAATATAGTGTATTGTACGTATTTGAATGTAGTTTGAGAATAGTTTTGAGAGATTTTGCATGGTCAAATTCAAATTAAGGAATGTTGGGATTGACCTCGTTTTAAAAAAGGGATTTTTGGTTATTTATTTAAGAACTGATTTTTGGAAAGTTGAGAAAGGATTTGGAAATGGATTTATGAAAATGGATTTGTAGAAAAAGAGGAATTTTATGATAAGTTTCGGAAAATGGTTTTCAAACCCACCGCAGGAGTACCAACCCCCCTCCCCCCCGGGGCAGTTGCCTTCGGAATAGTCTAGTCATTTATGACAACACCTCACGAGTCTCGAGGACGCCTGAACTGTGTAGTGTGAGGATTTACATTCAGGTTGATTATATCTTCCTAAGTCTTGCTAGGGGAATTGATGGACATGCGTTCCAGGCTGATCACTCGATTTTGCAAGGATATGTGTTCTCGGGTTGACTAGGTGTCCCCCTAGTTCTGCGAAGATATGCGTTCTCGGGCTGACCACGTGTCCCCCGAGTTCTGCGATGATGTAGCATATATGGTACTTGTTTTAACAGAACATTATTGGAATTGACGGATTATGATGGGGGAACGCCTAGGTGGAGTGTATTTGAGTTTTAAGATGTTTTAAACTGAAATTGATGATTTTATCTTGGTACTTATTGGTGAAGGTTTTAATACATGTTTTCAGATTTATGAGACAATGATTGAGAGTTTTCTAAGTTTTAAGAATTTTATACAATTCACAACTACTTTCTTAAGAGATGAGTTTGTTTCAGCGAATTGATTAGAGTTTGAAGCTTTTGGTTTTAGGAAAGTGTGAAGGAATATTTAGTTCATGTGCTTACATATGGGTTGAACTTTGTTTCTTGTATAAAGAACTACGTGTGGCTTGATCCCTCAATAAGGGTACGTAGGCAACCTAGGCTAACCTAGGTGCAGCCGCAAGTTTATGATTGGTTTGTTTTGATCAGTTTTGTGAAGTTGAATTTGTTGAACACTTGGGAAATCATTTGAGTTTGCTGTGCAGGTAAAATTCTAGGTTTTTGGTCTTTTTCAGGGGAGACTCTGTCAGTTTTTCAATAGTAGCCATACCCAAAAGCAGTTTTTGGATTAGGATAAGAATGGTATTTTGGTTATTTGTGCCTGACACCTGTCAGGTGTTAGACACGTACAGGGTTCGATGTGGATTTAAAAGTGGGATTTGGGTCGGGTTCTGTCAAAAACGATTTTAAAACTCACTAGAATCATTTTATGGCTTTGTTAGAACCATATTAAGGCTCACCAAAACAATATTAAAGCTCACTAGAACCATTTTGTGACTTACTGGAACTATATTATGGCTTACCAGAACATTAACATGACTTATCAAATTTATATTATGAATTATCTAAACCATATGAGGTGTACTGGAACCATACTAAGGCTTGCTAGAATCGTATAAAAGCTAACCAAAAACATATTAACGCACACTAGAACCATATTATGGCTTACTAGAATCATATTATGACTAACTAGAACTATATTAAGGCTTACAAGAACCATACTGAGGTTTAGTAGAATCGGACTAAGGCTTATCAGAACTGTACTAAGGCACACGAAAACCATATTAGGGCTCATCATGACCATTGTTGAGGTCCAAAAAATCCAAGGCTGGGCCCAAATATATTTCTAGCCCAGTAGGACACCTAACTTGGGAAGAAACCCAACTCGGGTACGCAAGAGTTCGTCATATGCGCTTGCACACGTGCCACACAAAGTAAATAAGCAACACATGTATTAAACATGAGAAATACGTGTGTACGTGTATAATACTATATTAAACTTAATAGTGCTAAAATCTTTATACCGGTAATAACTTTGGAAAAGTTAAAAATCGAAAAGGGACCACAGATTCTCGAGTAATGGCATAATTGTAATGGGTAGGGTACTCGCCCTTGGGGTTTTCAAGATTTAAATGTCTATAATCCGTGCAAACCGTTAGAGCTCCAGTATTTTTCAACACTGGCACCATGTTGGCCAGCCACTCAACGTATCGGGCGGCTTGGATAAAGCTGGCTTTGAGAAGATGTTAAATTTTTTCTCTGACTTTTAATTGTACCGTGGTAGAAAATCGCAGGTGGTGGTTGTTGGAAAGGTTTGAACCTGTCTTTGATTTTCACTTTGTGTTCTACTAAACCACTGGGTAATCCAAGCATCTTATGACAGTCCCAAGCAAAACAATCTTTACATTTGCAGAGGAGGTCGATAATTTCGACACTCAGCTTTAGGTTCAAAAGATTACTAACAAAGAGAGGTCATGGTTCGCCCTAAGTTCCTACATTGATTTCTAACAAAGGATCTTAGACCTTCGGATGGCTATCTTCCACTCAGTAGGTGCAGGATCAAGGTCGTCGATGGTTAATACATTGTCGTTGTCTGACTCGTGTTAAAATTCGATCAAATTAATTGGCGAGTTCAGCAGCAAATAGTCCTCGGCCCAATATTCCAACAGTCGTTCCCCAGTCGATTGAAAACAGCACTGGATGTGGTCCATTGATTCGGCCAATCTGTAGAACTGTGGTCAGCCAATCTGTAGAACAGTCGTTCCCCAGTCGTTTTTCTCTTTTGTTCTCTTGAGCTAGACTGGTTGATTTTTGCACTGGCCACTGATCACGGGTTCAAGCTTGAGCTCCTTCTATTTTCTTTTCCTTTTTGGATTTAGACTTTCTTGCCTGCTTACCCCTTTCTTGGCCCCTGATGATCTGACCTCAGGCCATAAAGCTCTTCTTTGTCGAGCCTCTTCAGGTTGGAAATAAGCTTCAACCATGTTGATAACAGGTGGAGGGAATTGCTCGTCATCTACTTTCATAGCCGGTTTTCTCTGTGAATTGAAGCATTTTTTCGTCTATCAATTCTGTATGTCGTCACGCATGAAAATACAGTTGTTAGTACTATGAGACCAAAAACTCTGATACTTACAGAATGTATTTCCTTTGAGCTCTTGGTCCTTAGGGATTTTGTGACAGAATGATAGAGTGACGTTCTTTTTAGCCAACAATAAATCAAAAATTCCTTTAGCTCTAGTCAACTCGACAATGTAAGTTTTTGGTCTCTCGGGCCTTGAACTTGTTGTCTGGAAGCTTCGTTTTACTGTTGTCGGCCTTAACAAGCTCCTTGCACATTAAGTGCTTGTCTATGTTAACTTCGGCTTAACTGACTATGCCTCGACATCATTGGGTGTGCCGTGTTTTTCAGCTTCTGCAGAACTAGTATGTCCCTTTTGTGGCCGTTTTCTTATGAACCTCTTTTTTCAAAAGGGACGCTTATTTGTTGACTTTTTTGGTCAAGTCATGCATATTACGAAATACGAAATTCGATACCTTGACTTTGCTGGTAGATCAATCACATATCCTAAAGGAATCATTGAAAACGTGTTTATCAGACTGAAGAAATTTGTGTTTCTTGCTGATTTATTTATTCTTGATATGGAGGAAGACCACGACATCCCACTCTTGCTAGGTCGGCCCTTCCTTACTGTTGCTGGTACATTGAAAGATGTACAACAAGGAACTTTAACTTTGAGAGTTCAGGGCGAATCCATTGAGTTTAAGGTGTTCGAGGCTATTAAAAAGCCGAGGGACTTGGAAGAGTGCGACCGCATACATCTTTTTGACCCAATTGTACATGTCAACTACTTGGAAAACACCTCTACAGATGTCTTGAAAGCCAAGTCGCCGCCCCCTCTAGTCATGAAACGCATGCGCACTTCTCTTGGACGTGCCAGAATTTGTCAATGTTTTATCAAAAGCTTCTCCAAGATGAGCCAACTCTTGTGGCATCTCCTTGCCAAGGATCACACCAAGATATTACTTGACAAGGCTATTGTTCGCAAGGAGTTTGGACAACAACCCAAGCAGTACATGGAAGAAGTAGCATTCTTCGCTACTTCCGCACCACCACAGGCATTCGAAAAGTCTAGCTCATGACTATAAAGAAAACCTTCTTGGGAGGTAACCCAAGCATTCTCAACTTTTGTTTTCGCTTTTGTTTTTAGTTTATGCGTGATTTCTAGTACATTTTTTATGTTTTTGTTTTTTTTTTTAAGTTTTGCGTCATGAAACAAAGGATTTTAGTAAATACATTCTTTGTCCTACCTTCTTCGCCTCCTAATCATGAGAAGCAAGCCTCAAAGAAGGCTTGAAATTTGAGCAGCAACCACAGTGTCGGTTTTGACTTGCACTATCCTATGGCCGGCCATGGGTAGAAGTGTGGGTCTGAGTTGGGTCCTTGGATTTGTGTTGATTGTAAGGGTGCCGAAAGGCACTGAAGAATGGATAATTGACAAGGGCTTCTTGTGTCGATTTCCACAGACGGCTCCAAACTGTTGATGCTCTTTTTGGGAGGTCAACTTAGAGAGATGTGGAATGGTGGATGATGGGTGAAGGTGAGGACCTTCAGCATTTGTGTGAGGATTTGGGCAAGCGATAAACATATAGAAGACAAGATATATGTGGTTCACCCGAATGATGGGCTACGTCCAGGGAGAAGGATGTTCTCATTATGATAATGTTTGTTTACATTTGTACAAGGGGATTAGACCCAAATATAAAGATAACAAGTGAGAAGCTCAGCCCAGAGATGGGGTCCAGACTTGAGAGTCTAAGGCCTAAGGGTCTAGATCGAAGATCCTTTTCTAAGTAGAGAGTGGTCGAGTGGTCTTCTTTTATAGGTGAGGGGGAGTCTCCATCTCTTGTAGTTTTCTGATGTGGGACTCCTCTTGCTTTGCTTAGAGTTGTGACTTGTGGTAATGCTTCTTTGGATAAGGTGATGACCTCTCAAAGCATGACATGTGGATGAAACATATTTTGTTTAAAGAATTGAACCTTGATGCCTTAGTATTTCCATTATTGATATTTCATTTTTAACCTCAATTTCCACAACAATCAAATCAAATTACTTTTCCATTTTGCTTGTCACTTTTATTATGCTACAATTAATTATTTCTTTGTGCGTAGATATTTGCCCACCTGCTCCTTGAGGATACGATACTTGGACTTCCAAGATTATTACTACGTGTGACTACTTGCACTTGGGTAGACGCAACAAGTTTTTGGCACCGTTGCCAAGGAAATTCATTGTTAAGGTTTGTGGTTTTAGTTTCTTTTGTTTTTTTCCTACTTCTTTAATTCAATATATGCAATTATGTAATATCTTATCCTTTTTGAATTACTTTAATTAGTAATTATATTTTGTTTATTATTTACTACAAAAAAATTTATAGAAAGTCCACAAAATAATTAATTTCTATTTACTAAGTCTTTTGTGAAATCGTTTGGGTGTCCTAATTAATTTTCTCCATAGCCCAAGAGCCCTATCGATTACTATTAGGCCATTACTCGAGTATCTATTGTCCCTTTTTCATTTTTTCCTTTTCCAGAGTATTACCCGTATAAAGATACTATCGCCTTCACATTTAATAATGTATGATACATGTATTTTCTTATGTTTAATACACCTATTTTTTACAAATTTCAATAAGACACACAAAATTCACGTATTATACACATAATTCTCACGTATTATTGAATAAAAATAATATATAAACATATATATATTTTTTAAAAGGGTTTACCGTGCGGCTATACCTTTTTTTTGAATTTTTAAAACAAAAATAGTATAGCCGGTCGACTGTAATGGTTTGACACGTGGCGCACAGGCCCAGCATGGTATAGTGGGCCAGCTATACTAGATCCTTTTTTTTGTTTTTTGAAACAAATAGTATAGCCATACGGCTGTACTCTGTTTTTTTTTTAATAAGAAATAGTATAGCCGGTCGGCTGTACTTGTTTGACATGTGGCACCTTTGCATTGGCGCATCCTTTCTTAAATAATATCGCCGCCTGGCTATACTATTTTAAAAAGATTATTTTAAAAAGGATAAGATTATTATTATTATTATTTTTATTTTTTAAAATTTCAAAAACATAAAATTAGTTCTTTACTTCTTTTTTGTCCTACTTCTTTAATTCAATATATGCAATTATGTAATATCTTATCCTTTTTGAATTACCTTAATTAGTAATGATATTTTATTTGTTATTTAATACAAAAAAAAAATTATAGAAAGTCTACAAAATAATTAATTTCTATTTACTAAGTCTTTTGTGAAATCGTTTGGGTGTCCTAATTAATTTTCTCCATAGCCCAAGAGCCCTATCCATTACTATTAGGCCATTACTTGAGTTTCTATTTTCCCTTTTTCATTTTTTTTCCCTTTTCAGAGTTATTACCCGTATAAAGATTCTAGCGCCTTCATGTTTTGTAATGTATTATACACGTATTTTCTTAGGTATAATGTAAGATCCCACATCAACCAAACGGAGAGGGGTGATGTGCCTTATATGTGCACACCCGCATCCATCTAGCACGAGGCCTTTTGAGAGCTCACTGGCTTCGGAGTCGTAGGAACTTCGAAGTTAAGCGAGTTGGGGGCTAGAGCAATCCCAGGATGGGTGATCCACTGGGAAGTTGCTCGTTAGTTCCCAGAAACAAAACTGTGAAGGCCAGAGAGGGGGGCCCAAAGCGGACAATATCGTGCTACGGCAGAGTTGATCTCGGGATGTGACATTTAATACACCTATTTTTTACAAAATTTCAATAAGACACAAAATTCACGTATTATACACGTAATTCTCACCTAATTATTGCCTTTAAAAATAGTATGGTCGTGCGGCTATACTCCTTTTTTTGAATTTTTAAAATAAAAATAGTATAGCCGGTCGACTGTACTGGTTTGACACGTGGCGCACAGGCCCAGCATAGTATAGCCGGCTGGCTATACTAGATCCTTTTTTTATTTTTTGAAACAAATCGTATAGTCGTGTGGCTATACTCGGTTTTTCTTTTTTTTTTTAATAAGAAATAGTATAGCCGGGCGGTTGTACTTGTTTGACACGTGGCACCTACGCATTGGCGCATTCTTTTGTAATATATAAATAGAATAGTGGGTGGTGATGCAATGGGAGTATGTCAAGCTGGTACAATGCAAGTTGTGCTCAAGGATAGGCCTGGGAGCCATGTTCTCACTGTGCAGCAGATCTAGATCTTTCATCAACTGGTCAACAGCTCTTTTGTTCTCATCCAGATCCAGTTCAGTTGACTGCCAGATCCTTATCCTTTCCACTGCTTCATCCACTGCCTTGGACTTAGCTTTACTTGGAGTGGCACCCAGCTTCTCAAGTCTGTCCAACTAAGCATCTAAATCCATAGCTTCAAACTCTGCCAATTCTGGATCAGCAAAGGAGGCCTTGGTTGAAGAGCCTGGAACAGAATGGATAGGGATCTGCAAGAATGAGCTTCATGTTAGTTCTGCACAAAAGTAACTACAAAAGGAAATACTAAGGCATAATAATACTTGCAGCCACAATGGGAGGTTTGAGAGGGCTAGTCACCACAGCTAACGACCTAGCAGTTCTATTCTCTTCCACCTGAGAAGACAGAAGCATTAATTAGAAGAAACCCGACTAGACAGAATTATAGAAACCAAGGTAGGATTGGGAAAGGTAAAAATACCTCAGGTTAAGGGATGGCAGCAGAGTATTCTGCCTCCACCTCATCAAACAGGGCCAATTCTGAGCTTGTAGGCTCGGTCCTTTGAGCCTCTTGTTGTTTCTTGGCCAACTCAATGCTTTCTGCTATTACTTCAGCAGGCATTTCCTCCTACAGGTGGACAGAAGACTAGTTAGAAGAAGTATATTGCAAAATGAATCAGTTCTGTGCTAAAGAAAAATCTCACCTTTTCTTTTCCATCTTTACTCTTCTCTTTGTCTCTTTTTGAGGCATCTATTTCCTTCTCTATAGCTTCGAAAGCCTCTCCAGATATATAGGCATTTTACACTATAACTTATCGAGTAAGATATGGAGTTTTAAAAAAATAAGAAATTCACACAATAAATTACGGGTAAGACATTGTGTTCTCGGATATATAGGTATTTTACACTAACTTTTTGGTAAGATATGGTGCTTTCAAAAAAATATGCAATTTACACCATAAATTACGGGTAAGATGTTGCGTTCTCAGATGTATAGGCATTTTACACGATAACTTATCGGTAAGATATGGTGTTTTTAGAGAAATAGGATATTTACTACATAAATTACGCGTAAGATGTTGCTCTCTCAGATATATAGGCACTTTACACTATAACTTACTGATAAGATATGGCGTTTTGAGAAAAATAGGCTATACACTCAATAAATTACGAGTAAGATGTTGTGTTCTCAGACATATATAAATTTTACACTATAACTTATTGGTAAGATATGGTGTTTTTAGAAAAATAGACTTCTCACTCAATAAATTATGAGTAAGATATTGCGTTCTCAGTTATATAGGCGTTTTACACTATAACTTACCGATAAGATGTTGCGTTCTCAGACATATATGCATTTTACACTATAACTTACTAGTAAGATACGGTGTTTTTAGAAAAATAGACTTCTCACTCAATAAATCAATAAATTACGAGTAAGATATTGCGTTCTCAGTTATATATGCATTTTACACTATAACTTACTAGTAAGATATGGTCTTTTTAGAAAAATAAGCTATTTACTCAATAAATTACGGGTAAGATGTTGCGTTCCCATATATAGAGGCATTTTACACTATAACTTAGCATTAAGATATGGTGTTTTTAGAAAAATAAGCTATTTACTCAATAAATTACCGGAAAGATGTTGCGTTATCATATATATATGTATTTTACACAATAACTTACCAGTAAGGTATGTTTTTAGAAAAATAGGCTATTTACTAAATAAGTTACGGTTAAAATGTTGCATTCTCAGATATATCGACACTTTACACTATAACTTACCGGTAAGATATGGTGTTTTTTTAAAAATAAACTATTTACTCAATAAATTACGGGTAAGATGTTGCGTTCTCAGATATATAGGCACTTTACACTATAACTTACCGAGTAAGATATGGGGTTTTTTTATTTATAAAAATACGAAATTCACACAATAAATTACATGTAAGATGTTGTGTTCTCGGATATATAGGTATTTTACACTAACTTTTCTGTAAGATATGGTGTTTTCAGAAAAATATGCAATTCACTCCATAAATTATGGGTAAGATGTTGCGTTCTCAGATGTAAAGGCAGTTTACACTATAACTTATCGGTAAGATATGGTGTTTTTAGAAAAATAGGCTATTTACTTAGTAAATTACGGGTAAGATGTTGCGTTCTCAGATATATAGGCACTTTACACTATAACTTACCGATAAGATATGGCGTTTTGAGAAAAATAGGCTATTCACTCAATAAATTACGAGTAAGATGTTGCGTTCTCAGACATATATGCATTTTACACTATAACTTACTAGTAAGATATTGTGTTTTTAGAAAAATAGACTTCTCACTCAATAAATTCCGAGTAAGATATTGCGTCTCAGTTATATAGGCGTTTTACACTATAACTTATCGGTAATATATGGTGTTTTTATGAAAATAAGCTATTTACTGAAAAAAAAAAGCACAATGTTGATAAGACCGCATTTTTAACTGAAAATATAAGTGCAATTCTTGAAACTAATACTCCACCCAAGTACAAAGATCCAGGTTGTCCCACAGTTTCTTGTATTATTGACAATTTTAGCATTGAACAAGCTTTATTGGATTTGGGTGCTAGTGTTTGCTAAAATATGAAAACTATGAGAGAATATTTGTTTGTGGGAATTTTCTGTGTATTCTTCTCCTTGTAGGAGGTCATATTTATAATACAACGAAACCTGAATGGGCAAGTAAATAATAAATTCCTAAATCTATTTGCAGTAGGAAATAAGGAATTAAAGTAAATCAATTACAATTAGAATAGGAATTCTTGGTGTGTAAGGAAAGTAAGTCAATATCCACAAGTCATGCCAACACTCCCCCTCACGTTGGTGCATAGATGTCGCCAATGCCCAACTGATCTAGTGAATTGTGGAATGCTTTACTGGAAATCGCCTTTGTCAAAATATCCGCCAATTGATCCTCGGATTTCACAAAAGGAAACTGAAACACTTTAGCCTCAAGCTTTTGTTTGATGAAGTGTCGATCCACCTCAACATGTTTAGTACGATCATGCTGAACCGGATTCTGTGCAATGGCTATAACAGCCTTGTTGTCACAAAAGAGATTCATTGTGGATGTAGGTTTGTACCCAAGTTCAGTAAGCAACTTTCTTAACCAAAGAAGTTCACAAATCCCTTTAGTCATGCCTCTGAACTCGGCTTCTGCACTAGATAAAGCTACTACCTTCTGTTTCTTGCTTCTCCATGTCACCAAATTACCTCCCACGAATCTGAAGTAACCCGATGTGAATTTTCTATCTGTTACATTACCTGCCCAATCTGCATCTGAATAACCATCAATATTTAGATGGCCATGCTTTGAGAACATAAGTCCTTTTTCAGGTGCAGACTTCAAATATCTAAGTATTCGAAGAATTGCATTCATATGGTCTTCACTTGGAGAGTGCATAAATTGACTGACAACGCTCACCGCATAAGCAATGTCTGGTCGAGTATGTGACAAATGGATCAATCTTCCCACTAACCTTTGGTATCTTTCTTTGTTTGTTAGAACTTGATCCGGATATTCTCCAAGATGATGATTCTGAATAATAGGAGTGTCCGCAGGTTTAAAATCTAGCATTCCTGTGTATGTCAACAAGTCTAAGACATATTTCCTTTGAGAGAGAAATATGCCTTGCTGCGATCGAGCCACCTCAATTCCCAAGAAATACTTGAGTCCACCTAGATCCTTCATCTCAAACTCCGTAGCCAGATAGTCTTGTAGCTGTGATATTTCCTGTTTATCATTCCCAGTAATAATCATATCATCAACATAGATTATTAATGCTGTCACCTTCCCTTTTCGATGTTTCAAGAACAGAGTATGATCTAAGTTGCACTGTTTGAAGCCATTGTTCTTCATTGCCATGGTGAACCGTCCAAACCATGCACGTGGTGACTGTTTCAATCCATACAATGCTTTTCGTAACTTGCAAACTGTTCCAGTCTGAGTAGTATTATATCCAGGAGGAATGTCCATGTACACCTCCTCCGTGAGTTCGCCATGTAGAAAAGCATTCTTTACATCAAACTGGTGTAGTGGCCAGTCCAAATTAGCTGCAAGGGACAATAAGACTCTGACGGTGTTTAACTTTGCAACTGGAGCAAAGGTTTCTTCATAGTCTATACCATAGGTCTGTGTGTACCCTTTTGCCATAAGTCTTGCCTTGTATCGCTAGATAGATCCATCTGCATTGTGTTTTATAGTAAACACCCATCTACATCCAATAGTCTTTTTTCCTCGGGGTATAGTCTCCAATGTCCAAGTCTGATTTTTCTCAAGGGCTTTCATCTCCTCTTTTATAGCTTGGACCCACTTAGGATCTTTCAATGCATCAGAGACCTTAGTTGGAATATGGATAGTAGACAACTGATGCACAAAAGCCTTGAGTGGTTCAGACAACTTCTCAGTGGATACATGATTTGCAATTGGATACTTGGATGTCTTGCCAATATCAGGTGAATAACGGTTTGGTGGCTTCCCACGATTTTGCCTGAAAGGTAATTGATATCCAATAGTTTTATCATCTAAATGCACAAGTCTAGTAGGAGTAGTTACCTCAAGGATATTCTCAAGAGATTGGTCTGTTGGTACTATTAAGTTCGAGGGGGGGCTCTTCATCTTGTTGTTCTGTATTGTCTGTAGGTGTGAGACTCGGATCAGACATATCTTCACATGGATCACTATAAATGGGCGATTGGTCGCTTTTCGACAGAGAGTAATCTCGTGCTCCATACTCGGAATGATCAATCATTTCTGTACAAAGGAGAATTTCTTTATTTTCCAGGTTGCTCCAATTCTGCTCTTCACGTCGTATCTCCCCTTGAAGTGTAGAGTTGGATGATGGGTCATGGAAGAACAGCTCAGATTCCAGAATGGTCACATCTAAAGTGACATAGGTTCGTTGGGTAGGAGGGTGATAATAACGGTAGCCTTTCTGATGAGTGGCATAACCCACAAAAACACAACAAAGCGCACATGGATCAAGTTTGCTACGTTGATTTTTGTGGAGATGAACGAAAGCCACACATCCAAAGATTCGAGGTGTGAGTACCAAAACAGAAGGCAGAGGTCTGTGTTGTGCAAGCACCTGTAAGGGAGTTTTAAAGGTCAGTACACCAGAAGGCATGCAGTTGATCAGATGAACTGCGGTGACAATAGCATCATCCCAGTGATGGCGAGGAACATGAGCGCCAATCAGAAGTGCTCGGGCGGTTTCAAGAAGATGTCGATTCTTTCGTTCAGCAACACCATTTTGTTGTGGTATCTGAGGACAAGTCGTCTCATGGATAATTCCATGTTGTTGGAAGTAAGTCTGAAAGTCATGATTGACAAATTCTCCACTATTGTCTGAGCGAAGAATCTGGATTTGAGCATTAAACTGAGTTTTCATCTGTTTGTGGAAGGACTGAAAAGGAAAACACTTCGTTTTTATTCTTCAGCAAATAAAGCCATGTCATCCGTGTACAATCATCGATGAATATGACAAACCATCGAACACCAGAAGGAGCAGTGATAGGAGAAGGTCCCCAGACATCAGAGTGAATTCACGTAAATGGAGTAGTACACTTGTTCGTACTCAACGGGTAGGGCACACGGTGACTCTTGGCCAAAATACAAGTATCACATGTGAAGTCAGAGTCCTTGAAACCTGAGGATAAATCTGGTATAAGATGCTTCATATAACTAAAAGACGGATGTCCCAATTGACGGTGCCACAACCAGATTTGCTTTTGTTTGCTATCAAAGGGATGTGTCACGCTGTTAGCCATGCCGGGACTGAAGTCATCGACATAATATAGCTCCCTCTCTTAGTACCACGACCAAGAATCTCCTTAGTGTGAATATCCTGAAGCAAACAAAAACTCGGGTAAATGAGTACACAACTTTAGTAAGCTGACTAACTGACAACAATTTAGTGGATAAAGATGGAACAAGTAAAGTATTAGACAGTGTGAGAGAGGATGAGAGTGCAACAGTGCCAGCCCCTGTCACAGGATAAGTAACACTATTGGCATTTGCAATACAGGTTCGTCGAGGTTGTGTAGTATTCAGAAAATCATCAGGATCAAACGTCATATGATCAGTTGCACCAGAATCAATTATCCAGCTCCTGGAATCAATCTCATCTGAAGTATGGAATCCATAACCAGTACCATTACTGGTCATATTGCATTGTCCTCGATCTGTAAGAGTAGCCCACCAATTGGGGTAGCCATGCGATTTAAAACAAGTCTCACAAGTGTGTCTCGGATCACCACAATATGCGCAATTTGGTCCAAGTGTCAGGGTCGTTAGTCGAGAAGTCATAATCTGTGCAGCGGAAGATGCATAGGATACAGGTTGAGTAGGAATTGGGATCGGAATTTGAGCCTGAGTTGGGGCCGGAGTTGGAGTCGAAATCGGGATCAAGGTCTGAATCAGAGACAAATTCGGGGTTGGGGTCATCATCAGAGTGGCGGTCGGGGTCGTCTTCGGAGTTGGGGTTGGGGTCGTCGTCGGGGTCGGGTTCGTCAAAAGAGGATCCTGATTCTGGATCAGGTTCGGGGTCAAAGTCTGCATCTGTAGGAGCGGAGCCATCTGAGCACTCAACTCAACGATGGGTGGTGGAGAATGAGAGAAGGAGTTGGTGGTGCTACCTCAAGGAGGGTTGAAAAAATCATCAACCCCCATAGCAGCGGAGGAGGTTTGAAACTAGAGTACGCAATTCCAAGATCGCCGCTCTGATACCATGCTAAAATATGAAAACTATGAGAGAATATTTGTTTGTGGGAATTTTTTGTGTATTCTTCTCTTTGTAGGAGGTCATATTTATAATACAACGAAACCTGAATGGGCAAGTAAATAATAAATTCCTAAATCTATTTGCAGTAAGAAATCAAGAATTAAAGTAAATCAATTACAATTATAATAGGAATTCTTGGTGTGTAAGGAAAGTAAGTTAATATATCCACAAGTCACGCCAACAGTGTTAATTTGTTGCCTTTTTATAAGCAATTGGTTCTTGGTGAATTAAAACCCACCTCAATAATATTGCAATTGGCTGACTGTTTAGTCAAAATCCCAAGAGGTATGGTGGAAGATGTGCTGGTTCATATAGACAAATTTTATTTTCTAGTTGATTTTATAGTTTTGGATACTGAACCAGTTGTGCATTCTGATTCTCAAAATCTTGTTATTCTTGGAAGACCATTTCTTGCTATATCTAATGCTCATATAAATTGCAGGAATGGACTTATGGAACTATCATTTGGAACATGACATTGGAGCTCAACATATGGAAGCAATCTGCAAACAATGAAGACGTCGACAAAGAAGTTTACATGATCGAGACAATTGTTCAAAATTTCTTTAATTCTTCTTTTTCTTCTGATCCATTGCAATTTTGTTCAGTAAATAGGGATTGTAATTTTGCACAAGATTTTGAAATACAATATCTTTGTTCTTTGTTGGATTCTGTGCAAGTACAAGAACATAATGGTTGGATACCAAAATATGAGGAGCTACCAACTGTGAGTGATGAGAAAAAATCATCAAGAGAAAAAGACCCAAAGTGTGAATTGAAGCCTTTTCCTGCTGGACTTAAATATGCTTTTCTAGGAGAAGATGAGACATATCTTGTGGTAATATCTTCTAAACTAGAGCTTTTGCATGAAGGTATGTTACTTAAAGTTTTGAAAGATCATAGGACTGCTATTGGATGAACTTTATCTGATATTAAAGGTCTTAGTTCTTTCGTTTGAACACACCAAATTTTTCTTGAAGAATATGCTAAACCAGTTAGGTAGGCTCAATGTAGACTTAACCTAACAATGAAAGAAGTTGTGCAAAAAGAAGTACTTAAACTTTGGGATGCAGGTATCATATGCCATTTGAAATAATGTGTGATGCTAGTGATGGTGCTATTGGGGCAGTG
Source organism: Prunus mira (assembly GCA_020226265.1). NCBI lineage: Eukaryota > Viridiplantae > Streptophyta > Magnoliopsida > Rosales > Rosaceae > Prunus > Prunus mira. The sequence goes on from JACJFO010000033.1 coordinate 55,741, forward strand.
CTAGGCCAAAGAAAAGACAAGAAGCCTGTTGTTATCTGGTACGCAATAAGAACTTTGAATAGTGCACCGAAAAATTACACTACCACTGAAAAAGATTTGGTTGCTGTAGTTTTTGCACTGGAAAAGTTTGGGTCATACATTTTGGGCTCACAAATTGTTGTTTTTACAGATCATTCTGCCTTAAAGTATTTATTGACAAAGAAGGGAGCCAAATCACGATTGATTAGATGGATTTTGCTTCTCCAAGAATTTGATCTTACAATCAAGGACAAGAAATGAGTGGAGAATGTTGTTGCAGACCATCTTTGTAGGATATCTTTTGAGGAGCCTTCTGAATATTTGCATATAAAAGATTCATTTCCTTATGAACAATTTTTTGGTGTTTCTAAATTACCATGGTTTGCTAACATTGTGAATTTTCTTGCTATAGGTCTTATCCCACCTCATGCTAAAAATATTTTGAGCAAATTTTTTTAGCCTTCTCAACTTGTTCTTTTGTATAATTGTAGACTTCATTTGTTTCCTAAAAAATTAAGAACTAAATGGATAGGGCATTTCATTGTTAAAAGAGTTTTCCCACATGGGACTGTTTTAGGTTAATGGCCAACGACTTAAACCTTACTTGGGGAGATGTGTTCCAGAAGATGAGACAGTTTCTTTGAACGAACCTGTTTACCAGGATTGATTAGACTTCCCTTAGTCCATCTATTGTATATAATTATTTTAGAAATTTTTGTTCATTTGGAACATATTAAGATTCAATAGAACCATACTACGGCTCATCAAAACCATATTAAGACTTGCCATACTACGGCTCATCAAAACCTTATTAAGGACCAAGAAAAAGGTATCAGGGCTCACCACAAATGACTTAAGGCCTACCAAAACCATAACAGGGCTTACCAGAGCCATATTATTAAGGATCACTATAACCGTATTAAGGCTTCCTAAAACTGTAACACCCCATCCCAAAAATAACTGTTCAATTAATTATTGATTGTGAAATTACATTTTTGCCCTTGGGCATAGGGTAGTCACTTTTTGTTCGGGAAGGATTTTAGGGAATTGAGTATTACCGTTGTGTAGAGCTCAATGATACAAGTTCGTAGACAAGTGGCAAGTTCAATTCGAAGTTGAAACGAAGAAGTTATGATCTAGGAAGTGCAGTGGCACAATCGTAATTTATGATCACTAGAACCACATCTAGCTTCTCTCTCTATCACGACACTCTCGCTCCCCAACTATTTTCTCTCTCTCTCTCTCTCTCTCTCTCCCTCTATCTTTCTCCTCTCCCTGCGATGATGCTGTTTCAGATGGCAATTTCGTCTTTGTTCGGCGACTAAATTCGACAATTCTTGTTCCAAAAGAATCGTCTCTCTCTCCTTTACTTGACCTACCCATTTTCTCCAATCGAAAACCAGCGTAGCGCTGAAGATATTGACTTGAAAATTGGGCAGATTTTCGTAGCAGTTTTCGAAGATTTCGGCGGCTGTTTTCTTCGATTCAAGTATACATCTTCATCCCCTCCACTTGCTCTAGCAGTTTATGCTGATACCTTGAATCAATTTTTAGGTTTTACCGATCGTTCAGTATACCCACTTTTGTCGACGGTTTCGGTTTCGATTCGGCTAGCTCTGTCTATTTTTTGGCCGTGGTCTAAGAACAAAAGTTGATCCCCTAGTTAGTATGAATCTATTGGCATAGATTTTGGCTAGTGGTCTGGATATTTTCTGTCGCTGGAAAATCTCTCAAGACACCCACATCTGCCAGCGGCGTGTGGCGGCACGTGGCCCATTGTGTGGCAGCCCATTAAGCTAGTTATCGTTTGACAATTGAAAGGATATTGCACTTATTATGCGATACCCGATTTCGGTAGGTTTGGACCATTCGATCAATCCCAATTTCAAATATTTTGTTCCTCGTACCTCAAAGATTGTGTCGGAACTGGCTGATTGAGAATCAGAGTCCTGGATACACCGAATCAATGATTCTAGGGTTAAGTAAGTCGATCACCGTACGATCGTGCAATCTAGAGTGATCCAACCGCTCGATTGAGACCAAGCTCTCAGAACTTGTTAATTAGACCTTGTTGGACTTATAGGAATGTTTGGATCGGAAATCGGAGGTTGTGGGCCCCGTAGACCAAAAAGGTCAAATTCCACGATCGGGGCCGAACCGTTCGTTGGATCGTGATGAGACTTCTTGGATGAGTACAACTTATGGTTATGGACCAATAGGAATTATCATATAACAAATTGAGGATGTGGGCCCCACGAGCCCAGTTGACTTAGATAGTGGTCTATGTCGACTCGGTTGAGGCTATTTAGTAGTTGTAATTGTAATTAGAGATTTGTTTTAAAATGGTATTATGTTATGAGAGTTTCATTGAATGCTTATGAATTGTTATACAATTGCTTTTACCTTCAAAGCATGTTATATTATGTTTAATTGTGTGGAGTTGGGAAGGGCTTGGATAACTGGGTTTTGGAATGAATAATAAATTAATTAAATGCCGGATTATATGTCTATATTTAAATATATGCTCAGTGGCTTGAAATCAATGAACTATGAACACTAGTTTTCTTAATAGTATGTTGTACGTATTTGAATGTAGTTTGAGAATAGTTTTGAGAGATTTTGCATGATCAAATTCAAATTAAGGAATGTTGGGATTGATCTCGTTTTAAAAAAAGGATTTTTGGTTATTTATTTAAGGACTGATTTTTGGAAAGTTGATTTGTAGAAAAAGATGAATTTTCTGATAAGTTTCATAAAATAGTTTTCAAACCCACCGTAGGAGTACCCCCCGGCAGTTGCCTCCATAATAGTCTAGTCATTTATGACAACATCTCGCTAGTCTCGAGGACGCCTGAACTGTGTGGTGTGAGGATTTGCATTCAGGTTGATTATATCTTCCTAAGTCTTGTGAGGGGAATTGATGGGTATGCGTTTCAGGCTGATCACTCGATTTTGTGAGGATATGTGTTCTCGGGTTGACTAGGTGTCCCTCGAGTTCTGTGAAGATATGCATTCTCGGGCTGACCATGTGTCCCCGAGTTCTGCGATAATGTAACATATATGGTACTTGTTTTGACGGAATATTATTGGAAGTGACGGATTATGATTAGGGGTACGCCTAGGTGGAGAGTATTTGAGTTTTAAGATGTTTTAAACTAAAATTGATGATTTTATGTTGGTACTTAATGGTGAAGGTTTTAATACATGTTTTCAGATTTATGAGACAATGATTGAGAGTTTTCTAAGTTTTAAGGATTTAATACAATTCACAACTACTTTCTTGAGAGATGAGTTTGTTTCCGCGAATTGATTAGAGTTTGGAGCTATTGGTTTTAGTAAAGTGTGAAGGAATATTTAGTTTATGTGCTTACATATGGGTTGAATTTTGTTTCTTGTATAAAGAACTACATGTGGCTTGATTCCTCAGTAAGGGTACGTAGGCAACCTAGGTGCAGCCGTAAGTTTATGATTGGTTTGTTACGATCAGTTTTGTAAAGTTGAATTTGTTGAACGGTTGGGAAATTATTTGAGTTTGCTGTGCATATAAAATTCTGGGTTTTTGGTCTTTTTCAAGGGAGACTCTTTCAGTTTTTCGGTAGAAGCCATACCCTAATGCAGTTTTTGAATTAGGGTAAGAATGGTATTTTGGATATTTTTGCTCGACACCTGTCAGGTGTTAGACACGTACGGGGTTCGACACGGATTTCAAAGTGGGGTTTGGGTCCAGTTCTGTCAAAAACGATATTAAAACTCACTAGAATCATTTTATGGCTTCGTTAGAACCATATTAAGGCTCACCAAAACGATATTAAAGCTCACTAGAACCATTTTGTGACTTACTTGAACCATATTATAGCTTACCAGAATAGTAACATGGCTTACCAAATTTATATTATGAATTATCTAAACCATATGAGGTGTACTAGAACCATACTAAGGCTTACTAGGATCGTATAAAAGCTAACCAAAAACATATTAACGCACACCAGAGCCATATTATGGCTTACTAGAATCATATTATGACTAACTAGAACCATATTAAGGCTTACAAGAACCATACTGAGGTTTAGTAGAATCGGACTAAGGCTTATCAGAACTGTACTAAGGCTCACCACAACCATATTAGGGCTCATCATTACCATTGTTGAGGCCCAAAAAATCCAAGGCTGGGCCTAAGTATATTTCTAGCCTAGTACGACACCTAATTTGGGAAGAAACCCAACTTGGGTACGCAAGAGTTCGTCATATGCACTTGCACACGTGCCACGACAAGCAATACGTGAATTTTGTGTGTCTTACTGATATGAGAAATGCGTGTATACGTGTATAATACTATATTAAACGTAATAGTGCTAAAATCTTTATACGGGTAATAACTTTGGAAAAGTAAAAAATCAAAAAAGGACCATAGATTCTCGAGTAATAGCATAATAGTAATGGATAGGGTACTCGTGCGTGGGGGTTGCAAGATTTATATTTCTTTAATCCGTGCAAACCGTTAGAGCTCCAATATTTTTCAACACTGGCACAACGTATCGAGCGGAATGGATAAAGCCGGCTTTGAGAAGATGTTAAATTTCTTCTTTGAATTTTAGTTGTACCTCGGCAGAAAATTGCAGGTGGTGGATGTTGGAAAGGTTTGAACCTGTCTTTGATTTTCAATTTGTGTTCTACTAAACCTCTGGGTAATCCAAGCATCTCATGACAGTCCCATGCAAAACAATCTTTGCATTCGCAGAGGAGGCCGATAATTTCAACACTCAGCTTCAAGTTCAAAAGATTACTAACAAAGAGAGGTCGTGGTTCACCCTTAGTTCCTACATTGATTTCTAACAAAGGATCTTAGACCTCGAAATGGCTATGTTCCCTCTCAGTTGGTACAGGATCCAGGTCGTCAATGGTTAATACATCGTCGTCGTCTGACTTGTGTTGGAATTCGATGAATTAATCAACGAGTTTGGCAATAAAGAGTCCTAATCCCAATATTCCAACAGTCGTTCCCCAGTCGATCGAAAACAGCAGTGGATGTGGTCCATTGATTTTCCCAATTTGTAGATCTGTGGTCAGCTAAGTTGGTAGTCTCGGCCTTTTTTTCTCTTATGTTCTCTTGAGCTCGACTGGCTGATTTTTGCATCGATCACAGATGACCGATTCAAGCTTGAATTCCTTCTCTTTTCTTCTCCTTGGCTTTTTAGATTTAGACTTTCTTGCCTACTTTCCCCTTTCTCGACCCCTGACGATCTGACCTGAAGCCATAAAGCTATGCTTTGTCGAGCCTGTTCGAGTGGGAAATAAGCTTCGACCATGTTGATAACAGGTGGAGGGAATTGCTCGGCATCTACTTTTGCAGCCGGTTTCGCTGTGAATTGAAGCTTATTTTCGTCTATCAATTTTGTATGTCGTCACGCATGAAAATACAATTGTTAGTACTACGGACCAAAAACTATGATACTTACAGAATGTATTTCCTTTGAGCTCTTGGTCCTTAGGGATTTTGTGGCAGAATGATAGGGTGACCTTCTTTTCAGCCAACTGTAAATCAAAAATTCCTTTAGCTCTAGTCAACTCGAAGGTGTAAGTTTTTGGTCTCTCTAGCCTTGAACTTGCTGTCTGTAAGCTTCGTTTTATTGTTGTCGGCCTTAACAAGCTCCTTGCACATGAAGGGCTTGTCTATGTTAACTTCGGCTTAACTAACCTATGCCTCGACATCATTGGGTGTGCCGTGTTTTTCAGCTTCTGCATAACTAGTATGTCCCTTTTGTGGCCGTTTTCTTATGAACCTCTTTTTTCAAAAGGGACGCGTATATGTTGACTTTGTCGGTCAAGTCATGCATTTTACAAAATACAAAATTCGATACCTTGACTTTGCGGATAGATCAGTCACATATCTTAAAGGAATCATTGAAGATGTGTTTATCAGAGTGCAGAAATTTGTGTTTCTGACTGATTTTTTTATTCTTGATGTGGAGGAAGACCATGAAATCCCACTCTTGCTGGGCTGGCCCTTCCTTACTATTGCTGGTACATTGAAAGATGTACAACAAGGAACTTTAACTTTGAGAGTTCAGGGCGAATCCATTGAGTTTAAGGTGTTCGAGGTTTTTAAAAAGCCGAGGGACTTCGAAGAGTGAGAACGCATAGATCATCTTGACCCAATTGTACATGTCAACTACTTGGAAAACACCTCTACGGATGTCTTGAACGCCAAGTCGCCACCCCCTCTAGTCGTGAAACGCATACGCACTTCTCTTGGACATGCTAGAATTTATTAATGTTTTATCAAAAGCTTCTCCAAGATGAGCCGACTCTTGTGGCATCTCCTTGCCAAGGATCACACCAACACATTACTTCACAAGGCTATTGTTCGCAAGGAGTTCGGACAACAACCCAAGCAGTACATGGAAGAAGTAGCATTCTTTCCTACTTCCCCACCACCACAGGCATTCGAAAAGTCTAGCTCATGACTATAAAGAAAAGCTTCTTGGGAGGTAACCCAAGCATTCTCAACTTTTGTTTTCGCTTTTGTTTTTGGTTTATGTGTGATTTCTAGTACATTTTTCATGTTTTTGTTTTTGTTAAGTTTTGCGTCATCGAACAAAGGATTTTAGAAATACATTCTTTGTCCAGCCTTCTTCGCCTCCTAATCACAAGAAGCAAGCCTCAAAGAAGGCTTGAAATTTGAGCAGCAACCGCAGTGTTGGTGTCGACTTGCACTCTCCTATGGCCGGCCATGGGTAGAAGTGTGGGTTTGAGTTGGGTCCTTGGATTTTTGTTGCCATATAACACTTATGTCAAAGTTAATTCCATAATTTACTCTTAATTATCTATTATAGTCTTACTAATTTGACTTGGTCAATTGCTCAGGTCATATATGTTGACTCTGACTTGATCGTTGACTTTGACCTTTGACTTTTGACTCCTAGTTTCTTTTCTTTTCATTTGTTTCTCTAATCTCATTTCTCGGTGTGCGATCCACGGGTTCCTTTTAGCAAGATAGTAGGAGGGCTCCACTTCTATGAGTTGATTTCTGAATTAAATCACACAATTTAATTCTCCATTTTGGGGAATTGAGTGTCATCGTTGGGTAGAGCTCGATGATACGAGTTCGTAGACAAGTGGCAAGTTCAATTCGAAGTTAAAACGAAGAAGTTATGTTCTACGGAAGTGCAGTGGCACAATCATAATTTATGATCCCTGGAACCATATCCAGCTTATCTCTCTCGCGACACTTTCTCTCCCTGACTATTCTCTCTCTCTCTCTCTCTCTCTCTCTCTCTCTCTCTCTCTCTCTCTCTCTCTCTCCCCTCTCTGTACGATGCCATTCTTTCAGACGGCAATTTCGTCTTTGTTCGGCGACTAAATTCGACAATTCTAGTTCCAAAAGAATCGTCTCTCTCTCCTATACTTGACCTACCCATTTTCTCCGATCGAAAACCAGTGTAGCGCCGAAGATATTGACTTGAAAATTGGGCAGATTTTCGAAACCCTTTTCGGAGATTCAGTGGTTGTTTTCTTCTATCCAAGTATACATCTTCATCCGCTCAACTTGCTCTAGCTGTCTATGATGATACCTTTAATTGATTTTGAGGTTTTACCGATCGTTTAATATACCCACTTTCGCCAAGGTTTTGGTTTCTCTTAGGCTAGCTCTGTCCCGTTTTTTGCCGTGGTCCAAGAACAAAAGTCGATCACCTAGTTAGTATGAATCTCTTGGCATTATCATGAAATGCCGGTATTAGATAGAAAATTGATGGAACACAAGCTTCCAATTAAGGAGGGCTACCTTCCAGTCAAGCAGGCCAGAAGAAGAATGTCTATGGACACAGAACTGAAGGTCAAGGAAGAAATAGAAAGGTTGCTGAAAGCAGGATTCATCAGACCAGACATTTATGTTGATTGGCTAGCCAATATTGTGCCAGTTCTGAAAAGAAAAACAGAGGCAGTTAGAATCTGTGTGGACTACAGGAATCTAAATGAAGCATCTCCCAAGGATGAGTACCCTATGCCAATGGCAGACATGCTAGTGGATGGAGCTGCTCATAACCAAATGCTATCTTTTATGGATGGCAATGCAGGATATAACCAGATTATGGTGGCAGAAGAAGACATCCACAAGACAACCTTCATGTGCCCAGGAAATATAGGTGCTTTTGAATATACTGTAATGCCTTTTGGCTTAAGAAATGCAGGAGCCAATTATCAAAGAGCAATGAATTCTGTTTTCCATGATATGATAGGGCATTCTCTGGAAGTATATATAGAGATTAAATCCCCAGATGAGGGAAACCATGCATCGAATGTGAGAAAGGCATTCCTAAGCATGAGACAATATAAACTGAAAATAAACCCCAAGAAATGTGTTTTTGGAGTTCAAGCAGGAAATTTCTTAGGATTCTTGGTCCACCAAAGAGGCATAGAGAGTGACAAGAACAAAGCAAATTCCATCATAGAAGCTCTACCACCCTGGAACAAGAAAGAACTACAGAGTCTCCTAGGAAAAATTAACTCTCTAAGGAGATTCATATCCAATTATGTAGGAAAGATCCAGCCTTTTTCTTCCTTGTTAAGATTGAAACAGGAATAGATGTTCAAATGGGAAGGACAGCACCAACAAGCTTTTGAGGAAATCAAGCATTACCTCTCAAATCCACCAGTTCTGTCCTACCAAAGAGAGGAAGAACACTCAAACTCTATGTTTCTACGTCAGAAGTGTCCATACAGAGTCTGTTGGTTCAAGATAACAAGGAAGGAAAGGAACAGGCAATCTACTATCCGAGCAGAACTCTGATAGAAGTAGAAAGGAAATATTCTGCAATTGAAAGGCTTTCTCTAGCCTTATACTTCACTGTTGTGAAACTCAGACACTATATGCTGCGTTTCACCATCTACATCATTGCCAAGACAGACCTAATCCATTTCATGCAAACGAGGCCAATGTTGAGACGCAGAATTGGAAAATGGACTCTAGCTTTGACAGAATTTGCTTTCAAATATGTTCCTCAGAAAGCTGTCAAAGGACAAGCTGTAGCAGATTTCCTAGCAGATTACCCAGGAGAAGAGATTGAAAATATGGACTCTTTGGACATAGAAAATGCAAATCTTCTGACTAGAGGTCATACTTGCCTCAACAATCCTATCTATTCAGTTCACCTTACACCTTGGAAATTGTACTTTGATGGATCAAAGACTGATGTAGCTTCCGGAGCAGGGATGGTTTTAGAGGAACCACTAGGGATCAGACATTGTTATTCTTTCCAGTTAGATTTCCAGTGCACCAACAACAGGGCTGAACATGAAGCTTTAATCATTGGCCTAGAAATGCTGGTGGAATTAGGGATCCAATTTGTGGAAATCCTGGGAGATTCTATGCTTGTGTTGAAACAGATTGCTGGAGAATACAAGTGTCTGAGTCCTTCTTTAGCTGTTTATTTAGTTGCAGCTAGAAACCTGCTAACAGAATTCAAAGAAGCTACTTGGGAACATATCCCAAGAGAAGAAAATTTGCAGCCAATGAATTGGCCCAGATAGCAACAGCTATACAAATGCCTGAAGACTGTGTGCAAAGAATCATCAAGGTAGGAAAGAAAAGTCTACCATCTGTTCTGACCAGACGAATGGAGATAGATGTTAATTCTGCCACAATCACTGAAGATGATTGGAGAAATCCTATCATAAATTACTTGCAACACCCAACCCTGCCGTCTGAAAAGAGAGTTAGAATCATGGCTTTAAACTACCTTATGTGGAATGGAGATTTGGTTCGAAAAAGCAAGGATGAGGTGCTCCTGAGGTGCCTTGGAAAGAAAGAATACATGAAAATCATGGGAGAAACTCATGAAGGAATCTGTAGAGCTCACCAAGGAGGAAGAAAGATGTGCTGGTTAATAAGAAGATATGGCTATTTCTGGCCAACTATGATAGAAGATTGCATTGATTATTCCAAGGGGTGTGAGGCTTGTTAAAGGCACGGCCCAATCCAGCAGGCTCCTTTAGTTCCCATGAATCCAGTAGTAAAACCATGGCCTTTCAGAGGATGGGCAATGGATCTCATTGGTAAGATTTATCCAGCCAGTAGCAAACAACACTGTTTTATCATTGTAGCTACAGACTATTTCACCAAATGGGTGGAAGCCAAGCCTGTTAAGTCCACAACATCTCAAGAAATCATCACTTTCATAGAAGAGCAGAATATACAAAGGTTTGGCATTCCAGAATCGATCAGAACTGATAGGAGATCTTCTTTCATATATTGAGAAATGCTGGATATGGAGAAGCATTTAAATTCAAACTGCTTCAATCCACCCCTTATTATGCCCAAGCTAATGGGCAGGCAGAATCAAGTAACAAGGTGATCATCAACATTATCAGAAAATGCTTAAGAGAAATCCAAAACAGTGGCATGAGAAGTTGTTAGAAACTTTGTGGGCATATAGAACTTCAAAAAGAGAAGCAACTGGCATGACCCCCTACGCTCTAAGCTATGGCCATGATGCAATTCTCCCTATGGAGATAGCAGTCCAATCCCTCAGAATTGCTCACCACCACAGTCTGGTTGGGGAAGACTACTCTCAAGCCATGCTACTAGAACTGGAAGGATTGGATACAAGCAAGATTAATACCCTCAATAAACTCTTAGCATGAAAGCAAGCTGTATCAAGGGCTTACAACAAAAGAGTCAAGAACAAGAGTTTTGAAGAGGGGGAAATAGTCTGGAAAGCAGTTCTGCCCCTTGGAACGCATATAGCTGGTTCTGGAAAATGGTCACCTACATGGGAAGGTCCTTTCATAATTAATCAGATCCTTGGAATGAGGGCATACATATTACAGAATCAAGATGGAGATGTCCATGCTGCACCAATTAATGGCAAATGGTTAAAGAAGTTTTATCCAACTATGTGGGATTCACAGGCTGTGCAGACAGATCCTGGAATAAAGAGACAGCAAGATGAAACTGTTGTTTAAATTTCTGATCACTTTCATTTTTGTTGTAATTTATTAAGTATGCTTTAATTTACTTTCTCTCTTTCTTCTTTTTGTCAAAAGAAATCGAATTCCCACAAAAATAAATAAACTTTTATTTAAATATAGCCACTTTTTATGGCTAAATTATTTAATACATTTCTAAAAACTAGAATCTAAAACCCTAATTTCCTAAGGGTTTCTTGCAAATTGGCCTTCTTGATAAAGAGTTCCTTCTAAAGTAGCACCCCTGGTGGATTGAAGCCTCTGAAATTTCCAGAGCTGGCCCGGAAGCTAAAACCATGTTCTGCACAAGGAAGGTAGCCTTGGTCTTGGAACTCAATCTAGCCCAGAGCCTGCTCTATACTTCTCTGCGCTCTACCAGCTGCTTTTGAAGCTCCTCAATCTGCTTATCCACCCTATCTGCAGTTGCCTGAGCTTCCTGATACCCTGCAACCATCTGATCCAGTTATGCCTTCTGCTTTGCATAGTCAGCCAAGTTGGCTTTATGGGTGGCTTTGCAGTACTCAGAGGTCTTGAAGGTGGGCTTGAGATCCTCATAACGGTCGTGAAGGTTGAGCATATCTCTTGCCAGGCCAAGGCTCATCTTAAGTATGGGTTTGAGGGCCATGTTATGTCTATGTAGTAGGTCCAGATCCTTCATCAGTTGGTCAAAAGCTTCCCTATCCTCACCCAGCTCCAGCTCAGTAGATTGCCAGATCTTCAGCCTCTCCATGGCTTCCTCCACTACCTTGGACTTTGCCTTGCCAGGAGTGGAGCTGAGTTTCTCAAGCTTGTCCAACTGGGCGTCTAGATCCATAGCCTCAAATTCTGCTAGCTCTGGATCAGCATAGGAAGCCGTGGCAAATGAACCCAGAAGGGCATAGATAGGAATCTGCAGAAAAGAACGTAAGTCAGAACCAGGCAGAGACAAAAGAAAAAAGCCCAGGAATGCATTAACACTTACAGCAACGATGGGAGGCTTCAAGGGACTGGTCACCACTGCCAAAACCCCAGCAGTCCTAGGCACTTCTACCTGAAAAGACTAACAGATAAGGAAGCATAGACAGAACAGAACTACAAGAAAACAGGTGGACAAAGTTAAAATAAAATCTACCACAAGGTCAGAAATAGCAGCAGCTACTTTCACTTCAGGTTTTGGGACTGCAACCATTTGTTCTGCCTGATCCACAGGTTCTGACACAGACTGCTCCGCCTGTTCCTCAGGTGCCAAAACAGCAGTGGAGTGTTCTGCCTCTGCATCCTCAAAAAGAGCTAACTTTGAAATAGTTAGCTCTGTTCTTGGGATCTCTTGCTGTTTCTGCGCCAAAGCGATGCTCTCTGCAATCACTTCAGCAGGGATTTCCTCCTATGAAAAAACAGAAGTCAAAATGAAGGGAATCAAAAGGCAAAAAGCACTGATACAGTCAACAAAACTCACCTCTTCTTCTAATTCTTTCATCTTTTCATGGGGTTCTTCTTCTTCTTCTCCTCACTCCTTCTCCTGCTCCACAGCTTCAAAGGCCTCTCTCAGTTCCTTATCTGTGCCAGAAGTGGTTGTAGGAACTATTGCGGGTTCTTATGTGGCTACATACTCCACCACAGTCCTCTTTCTAAGTCTTTTGGACTTAGCAGGAGGAGGAGGGGGACTTTCAACTGCAAAGAAACAGGCAATAAAGACGATTAGAACATACGAGAGGAAAGACAGAACAGGATTAAGAAAGCTCAAAACTCTCGAAGACTTTACCTGAAGTGTCTGGCTGGGCAGTACTCTCATAAACTGGAGCAATTTTTTTTTCTCTTGTTCTTTCGACCAGAAGGAGTCGCCTCAGCAACTGGTAGTTCCACATGAGTTTCACCCTCTTCATCTCAGGAGGGAAGCTCCAAATCTCCAGCAGCAATGACAGAGTTGACTGAGACAGAAAACATAAACAAGTCAGAAGTCAATCCAGCGAAAAAATAATAAAAGAAATAGAAAGATGGAAGGCTTACCAATCACTTCTCCAGCGTGGACAGACTGTCCACCTATGTTCCTTGTAAGGGAGGGGTCTGATACAGATAGAACGGAAGTGTTAGGCATCATCACCAAAGGCAGGATAAGTAAAAAATGTACAGAATTGGGAGACTACCTTCTATGACTTGAGCATTTATGTCCTTGATGGTCTGCACCATGAATTTGTGAGTCTCCTCTCCTGCATGAACAACCCAGGAATCCCAGCTATCAAAAAGCACCTTGAGTGCAGTGCTGGAGGCAGGCAGATCTTGAAACCTAGCTTTCCACCAAGTGTCAAAATCGGCGGAATTGCAAGAATTAGGCTCCCAGGCTGGATAGAGAGTGTTTGCACTATTATTTATCTTGTTGACTGCACATCTAGCATCCTTATGCATTTCCAGATCATCTGCATCTCTCCACGAAGTGGCCCGATTGCAGCTCCTGTAGGATTTGAGTGGAATGAGCTGTGGGCAACCAAGTTGCTTCGTGCAGAAGTTGGGATGGTACACTTCTGCCCCCAAATGATAATTGGGAGGTTTCTCACCTCTATGAGGCAGATCTCTAGGATGGGTGACGCTCAGGAACTTCTTCCTGAAGTCAATTCTGGCAGCTTCTTCCTCTGGTTCCTTCTCAAACGATCTGAATCCAGGCTAGAACCAAGGATATGTTCTTCTGATCACAACCTGCCACTGAGCTGCAGACCTCTTGGTGCTATGCCTAAAGAAAATTAGGTACTGCTCAATCAAGCGCTTGGACACTTCTGCTGACAATAGAGGATGGGCCATAACTTTGATCTTCAGGTAGAACTATGTCTGGGAATCTCAGTTCTGGGAAATAAACCTGCAGCCAGATCTAGATCATCCAGAATGCACCAGGAGCCGACAAGTTCTGGGGATTCTCCAGAGTGGCAGTGTGCAGATTCTTGAACAAATGGGCCAAAATTGTAGGCCCAAGCCCCACATCAGTATGATTGTGCAAAGCCTCTGCCAAATGCCTGTATTCTAGCAGAACTGTTGAGGAACGGTTTGGAAAAACAAATTTGTTTACCCAATATAGAAGAAACAGCATGTGCTGCTGATCCTGATCTTTCTCAGCACTGAACTTCTTCAAAAAAATTAGAGAATGAGCAGTTCTGGTTGATTGTTGTATGAGGGATGGTGAATAGTCTTGCCACTTTTTCTTGGTTCTTCCTCCTGTGGTAGTCACCCACTGCATCTACAGGTCTTCCATAGGGCCTGAACCCAAAGATTTGAGCCATGTCCAACAAAGTTGGAGCCATGGGACCCACATGAAAATCAAACGTATTGCTGGCAGAATTCTAAAAACACAGAGCGGCAGCAAGTAGATTCTCATATTTATTAATGGACTGCTTGGACAGAAGAATGGCGTCATAGATACCAGCCCATTTCTAATGAGCTCCATACCGTGAGAGAAGTCTGTCAATCTAGTCTACCCATTTGACTGGACAATTCCGCACCTCATTAGATGGAAACGAACGGCTCAAATTCTTGCTGACCCAAGAATGACAAGCCAGGGCAGAGGAATTCTCAAAGCAAAAAGAAGCTTCAGCATCATCTTTGAGCAGTCCTTCCATTTCAGTAGGTATTCGACCAAACCAGTGAGAGCCTAGCACCAGGTGTTTTCAAAAAGATAAAGGACATTCTCGTCCAGATTCTTTTGGGCAAAAGGGTGAAGCTTGCTCTGAACCTCAAAGGCATGTTTGTCAACACCAGCCCCAGCGGTGTAAACAGGCGGAACTGATGAAGACAAACCCTGGGCATGAGTTTTTGGAGAGGACATTTTTAGGGGTTACTAGTCGAGACAAAGGAAGGATTAAGGTCTGAACACCGGAAAGGACAAGGTCTGAAAAGGTAGGTTTTTTTTCGAATGAATAGGAACTGTAAGTTTGAAATTCTTTTTAAGGAAAAACTCGTAAACGTGAGAGGGAGAAGGCAAAGCGTCATCTATCAATAGCTAGCTGGTAACTAGCTATTAATTACCCAGTTCCTCACGAACTCTAGCTCAACAGATGAAACGTGGCAGACGTGGGTTAGCAGAAACGAAAGAAAGTGGCGCGCAACATTAATGGCCAATTAATTGAATCTAAACCATTAAAAATTGAGGCCAAACAGTTCAGATTCAAAGAGGGCATTGTTTACCCAGCCCAACGCTACAGAGCCCAGAATAACAAAGATAAAAATGATGGGCCCGAGAAGTCTAGATTCTGAAAAATAAACAAGAACCAAAGGTCCAAAATCCAACAAAAGCCCGGCTCAGAACCTATCTCAAGCTTGGACTTCGAAGAAACTAAATTGGGCTTGGCATGTTCAAAGTAAAAAGTGGAAACCCAAAAGGAAACAGACCCACGTGATTTTTTTCTCTGACTTGGAAAAGCCAAACAGATTCAACTGGGTTGATAAAAGAGTTGACAGAGGCAGGCAAAAAGAAGGGACGTCTTTGAAATCTCTGCCACCAAAGATCAAGACCCTTTTATATTTTCAGAGATATTGTTTCTACTCCAAAGAGAGCACCATCTTTCAAGGGATACACAGGCTAAATTTCTCAAAAAGAGATAAGCAGGAAAACAGGGAGTTGTTCAAACTGGAAAAGCAAACTGAACAGCACAGTTTGAGCTCTCACAAAGGGGCAGTTGGAATTAAAGAGGGGTAAGGTTCTCTTCCGGAAAACAGAGAAGTGATTGGTCTTAAAAAGAATTGACTATTGAAAGCATATCTGCCAAAAATTGATAAAAATCCCTTCTTCTTTATATTTTTTTTTTTTAAAAGAAAGATCTTTTGAGAATTTTTGCCGGCCATTATTGAAAGAAAGAAATCCTACTCTAGAACATTTCTTATAAATATAAAGAGAGGGTAAACAGAGCAGGACACTTATTATTCAACAATAGAAATCAACCAAAGGCAAAAAACTCAAAATGATCACTTGATCACTGAGAACCTTCAAATAAACTGGAGCAACTAAAAGCTCATTTGAGCCACAAAAGAAGCTAGCTATAGATCAGAACTTCCAAAGTTCAGGCCAATGTTCAGGCTTAGAGAAATAAGTCATTCAAAACGAGACTTCTCTCGTTACAAATTTGGTTCAGCAAAAGCCAAGCCAAGCAGAGTTTGAGTTTTCACAAATATGAAAACCTTAACAAATTTTACAGTGCAGTTCCAGCTTATTAAGTCCTCAAGTCCAGCCACTTCTGCCCCTTCAGACTAAAGAAGCCGCAGTTCTACTTGCTCAAAAGCCTCCCAAGGCTTGAACTAGATTAAAGCTCTGCCAAAATTGAACTTTGGTATCGATTTACAGCTAAAGCTAAGCAATTGAAGTTGTTAAGAGCTCAGTCCAGCATGAATGTACTCGGTCCAGCCCGAATCAGAAGTTTCTACCGAGGCAAAAATGGGATTCCAGCTGTCTTTTTGTCTTTCAAGAGTTGATTTTTCCCTTTTTAATTCTGTAGAAGGCAGTTCTGTCTAAAACAGTCCACTTTATTATCATCTATTTGGCCAGAACTACTAATTTTATACTGTGATAAATTATGAAGTCCTCACCAGTTTGAGGCAAGAAAAGAACTTACTTGGGAGATATTCCTCACCCAAATTCACAATCGCTTGTTCAGAAATCAGTAACTTGGGGCGCAAGTTATCTGTTTCAAAGAAGTCTACAAGGATTTTTCATTGTTAGCAGCGGCACGCTTGCACACCAAAGAAAGTTGGTTTGTTGACCAGTCAATGGTTTTCAAGGCAATGGAGAACTTTGCCCTTCCACCACATGAGTAAAAACAAAACAGGTGAACACATTGAAGACGTGTTAATCAAAGTGAACAAATTTGTGTTTTTGATTGATTTCTTTGTTCTAGATATGGAGGAAGACCACGACACATCCCACTCTTGCTAGGCCGACCCTTCCTTACTACTGATGGTATATTGAAAGATGTACAACAAGGAACTTTAACTTTGAGAGTTCGGGGCGAATCCATTGAGTTTAAGGTGTTTGAGGCTGTTAAAAAGCCGAGGGACTTGGAAGAATGTGACCGCATATATCTTCTTAACCCAAATGTACATGTCAACTACTTGGAAAACACCTCTACGGATGTCTTGAAAACCAAGTCGCCACTCCCTGTAGTCGTGAAACACATGCGCACTTCTCTTGGACGTGCCAGAATTTATCAATGTTTTATCAAAAGCTTCTCCAAGATGAGCCGACTCTTCTGGCATCTCCTTGCTAAGGATCACACCAAGACATTACTTGACAAGGCTATTGTTCGCAAGGAGTTCGGACAACAAACCAAGCAGTACATGGAAGAAGTAGCATTCTTTGCTACTTCCGCACCACCATAGGCATTCGAAAAGTCTAGCTCATGACTATAAAGAAAAGCTTCTTGGGAGGTAACCCAATCATTCCCAACTTTTGTTTTCGCTTTTGTTTTTAGTTTATGTGTGATTTCTAGTACATTTTTCATGTTTTTGTTGTTGTAAAGTTTTGTGTCATCAAACAAAGGATTTTAGTAAATACATTCTTTGTCCTGCCTTCTTTGCCTCCTAATCACAAGAAGCAAGCCTCAAAGAAGGCTTGAAATTTGAGTAGCAACCGCAGTGTTGGTGTTGACTTGCACTCTCCTATGGCAGGCCATGGTTAGAAGTGTGGGTTTGAGTTGGGTCCTTGGATTTGTGTTGCCATACAACACTTATGTCAAAGTTAATTCCATAATTTACTCTTAATTATGAATTATGATTTAACCCTTCAATCACTATTATAGTCTTACTAATTTGACTTGGTCAATTGCTCCGGTCAAATATGTTGACTCCGACTTGATCGTTGACTTTGACCTTTGACTTTTGACTCCTAGTTTGTTTTCTCTTCATTTGTTTCTCTAATCTCATTTCTAGGAGTGCGATCCATGGTTCCTATTAGCAACATAGTGGGAGGGCCCCACTCCTATGAGTTGACTTGTGAATTAAATCTCACCATTTAATTCTTTATATTGGTGAAAGTCAATTGAGTTTAATCCTTTCAAGACTTCCAAAAACCATGATTGAAGCCTAGCATCGTGTCATGGTTATCCAAGCTAAATAGGGTGTGGGGCATAATCTATTTAAATTGGAATGGCCATGCAATTTTATCCTTCTCTTATACAATACTCCTATTCACATTATTAGATAAAGGAATTAATGTCAAATACCATAATGTGAATTATTCCTTTATATGACTATTCTGATAAGAATTGAAGACCTCTTCTTTCAAATCTTATCTTCTGCTTTGTGCAAAGATTTGATCAATCATATCTTTGGAGTATTCACTCTCTTTACTAAGAGTAGAGATCCCTTATCGTACATTCATTTGCCTCCATGACTTTATTGAGAGTTCTGATAAACACCTTTAAGTCATGTCTTCTTTAACACAACGGTACAGTGATCTCAAAGACAAACAACATAGCCATAAGACATCTATAATGTCTCAGGTCGAAGGATTAGTTTGCACCATTGCAATCCATGAGATTTAGTTTGACATGTGAGTAAAGACTTCCATTGTAGAATCATGTATTTGATCGCATTCAATGTACTTGTTCTCCTGCAAGCACCTACATACATGTCTTGGTATCGGCACACTCAATGACTTGAGACCTCGTCATTTGAGTTTGCTGTGCAGGTAAAATTTTGGGTTTTTGGTCTTTTTCAGGGGAGACTCTGTCAGTTTTCTGGTAGAAGCCAGACCCTAAAGTAGTTTTTGGATTAGGGAAAGAATGATTTTTTGGTTATTTGTGCCCGACACCTGTCAGCTGTTGGACACGTACGGGGTTCGACACGGATTTCAAAGTAGGATTTGAGTCGGGTTCTGTCAAAAACGGTATTAAAACTCACTAGAATCATTTATGGCTTCGTTAGAACCATATTAGGGCTCACTAAAACGATATTAAGCTCACTAGAACCATTTTGTGACTTACTGGAACCATAATATGGCTTACCAGAACAATAACATGGCTTATCAAATTTATGTTATGAATTACCTAAAGCATATGAGGTGTACTAGAACCATACTAAGGCTTATTAGAATCGTATAAAAGCTATCCAAAAACATATTAACACACACCAGAACCATATTATGGCTTACTAGAATCATATTATGACTAGGCAGAACCATATTAAGGCTTACAAGAACCATACTGAGGTTTAGTAGAATTGGACTAAGGCTTATCAGAACTGTACTAAGGCCCACCACAACCATATTCTTCCAACACCTATTCCATGTTAAACAAAATATTTTCTAGCACATGCCCTATTTCAAACATCCTTCCAGCACATACCTTATTTCAAGCATTCTTCCAATATCTAGCAATCATTATGCGCGTCATCACCTCCACAGAGGTTTTGTCCGCTAATTTCAAGTGTTCTGGGGCTAGTGCTTTAAACTCAAACACAGTGGTGAATCAAAACTCAATCCATCCATACGAAAACCTGACAAGCTTATTGCATCTGCAACTCCAAGATTGGATCCCCACCATCTACTAGCATGTTTGGCTAATGTTGAGGCCCAAAAAATCAAAGGTTGGGCCCAAATATATTTCTAGCCCAATAAGACACCTAACTTGGGAAGAAACCCAACTTGGGTACGCAAGAGTTCGTCATATGTGTTTGCACACAAGCCACACCAAGAAGAGATTGTGTTTTTAGAAAAAAAAAAAAAAAAAAGGCTATTCACTCAATGAATTACGAGTAAGATGTTGCGTTCTCAGATATAGAGGCATTTTACACTATAAATTACCGTTAAGATATGGTGTTTTTAGAAAAATAACATATTTACTCAACAAATTACAAGTAAGATGTTGCGTTCTCATATATATAGGCATTTTACACAATAACTTACCAATAAGATATGGTGTTTTTAGAAAAATAGGCTATTTACTCAATAAGTTACGGTTAAGATGTTGCGTTCTCAGATATATAGACACTTTACACTGTAACTTACTGGTATGATACGGTGTTTAAAAAAAAAAAGAAGCTATTTACTCAATAAATTACAGGTCAGATGTTGCGTTCTCAGATATATAGACACTTTACACTATAACTTACCGAGTACGATATGGGGTTTTCATAAAAATAGGAAATTCACACAATAAATTACGTGTAAGATGTTGCGTTCAAGGATATATAGGCATTTTACACTATAACTTATTGGTAAGATATGGTGTTTTTAGAAAAATAGGCTATTTACTTAGTAAATTACGGGTAAGATGTTGCGTTCCCAGACATATATGCATTTTACACTATAACTTACTGGTAAGATACGGTGTTTTTACAAAAATAGACTTCTCACTCAATAAATTATGAGTAAGATATTGCATTCGCAGTTATATAGGCGTTTTACACTATAACTTATCGGTAAGATATGATTTTTTTAGAAAAATAACCTATTTACTCAGTAAATTATGGGTAAGATGTTGCGTCCTCAGATATAGAGGAGTTTTACACTATAACTTACCATTTAAATATGGTGTTTTTAATCAAGTTATAATTTGGATTAAAGAGCATGAAACATATTTTGTTTAAAGAATTAAACCTTGATGCCTTAGCATTTCCATTATTGATATTTCAACTCAATTTACACAACAATCAAATCAAATTACTTTTTCTCCATAGCCCAAGAGCCCTATCCATTACTATTAGGCCATTACTCAAGTATCTATTGTCCCTTTTTCATTTTTTCCTTTTCCAAAGTTATTACCGGTATAAAGATTCTAGCGCCTTCACGTTTTGTAATGTATTATACACGTATTTTCTCATGTTTAATACACCTATTTTTTACAAAGTTTCAATAAGACACATAAAATTCACGTATTATACACATAATTCTCACGTATTATTGAATAAAAATAATAAATATATATATATTAAAAAGGGTATAGCTGGGTGGCTATACTCAGTTTTCACCTAATTATTGCCTTTAAAAATAGTATAGCCGGTCGGCTATACTAGATACTTTTTTATTTTATTTTATTTTTTGAAACAAATAGTATAGCCATGCGGCTGTACTCGGTTTTTCTTTTTTTAATAAGAAATAGTATGGCCGAGCGGCTGTACTTGTTTGACATTTGGCACCTATGCATTGGCGCATTCTTTTTTAATATATAAATAGTATAGTGGGTGGTGATGCAATGGGAGTATGTCAAGCTGGTACGATGCAAGCTGCACTCAAGGATAGCCTTGGGAGTCATGTTCTCACTGTGCAGCAGATCTAGATCTTTCATCAACTGGTCACCAGCTTCTTTGTTCTTATCCAAATCCAGTTCAGTTGACTGCCAGATCCTCACCCTTTCCACTGCTTCATCCACTGCCCTGGACTTAGCTTTACTTGGAGTGGCTCCCAGCTTCTCAAGTCTGTCCAACTGAGCATCTAAATCCATAGCTTCAAACTCTGCCAATTCTGGATCAGCAAAGGAGGTCGTGGTTGAAGAGCCTAGAACAGAATGGATAGGGATCTGCAAGAATGAGCTTCAAGTTTGAGAAGGCTAGTCACCACTGCTAACAACCCAGCAGTTCTATTCTCTTCCACCTGAGAAGACACAAGCATTAATTAGAAGAAACCCAACTAGACATAATTAAAGAAACAAGCCAGGATTGGGAAAGGTAAAAATACCTCAGGTTCAGGGACGGCAGCAGAGTGTTCTGCCTCCACCTCATCAAACAAGGGCAATTCTAAGCTTGTAGGCTCTGTCCTTTGAGCCTCTTGTTGTCTCTTGGCCAACTCAATGCTTTCTGCTATTACTTTAGCAGGAATTTCCTCCTACAGGTGGACAGAAGACACGTTAGAAGAAGTATATTGTAAAATGAATCAGTTTTGTGCTAAAGAAAAATCTCACCTTTTCTTCTCCATCTTTACTCTTCTCTTTGTCTCCTTTGAAGACACCTATTTCCTTCTCTACAGCTTCGAAAGCCTCTCCAGATATATAGGCACTTTACACTATAACTTACCGAGCAAGATATGGGGTTTTCATAAAAACAAGAAATTCACACAATAAATTACGGGTAAGATGTTGCGTTCTCGGATATATAGGTATTTTACACTAACTTTTCGGTAAGATATGATGTTTTCAGAAAAATATGCAATTCACTCCATAAATTACGAGTAAGATGTTGCGTTCTCAGATGTATAGGGGTTGTCCCACAATTTCTTGTATTATTAGGAATTTTAGCAATGAACAAGCTTTATTGGATTTGTGTGCTAGTGTTAATTTGTTGCCTTACTCGGTTTATAACTAATTGGGTCTTGGTGAATTAAAACTCACCTCAATAACATTGCAATTGGCTGACCATTTAGTCAAAATCCCAAGAGGTCTTGGTGGAAGATGTGCTGGTTCAGGGAGACAAATTTTATTTTCTAGTTGATTTTATAGTTTTGGATACTGAACCTGTTGTGCATTCTAATTCTCAAATTCCTGTTATTCTTGGAAGACCATTTCTTGCTACATCTAATACTCATATAAATTGCAGGAATGGACTTATGCAACTATGATTTGGGAACATGACATTGGAGCTCAACATATTCAACATATGCAAGCAACCCAAAAACAATGAAGATGTCGACAAGAAGTTTACATGATCGAGACAATTGTTCAAAATTGCTGATATTAAAGGTATTAGTCCTTTGGTTTGCACACACCAAATTTTTCTTGAAGAAGATGCTAAACCAGTTAGGTAGGCTCAACGTAGACTTAACCTAACAACGAAAGAAGTTGTGTAGAAAGAAGTACTTAAACTTTGGGATGCATGTATCATATATCCAATTTCTGATAGCAAATGGGTGAGTCCTACACAGGTTGTTCCTAAAAAATTAGGAATCATAGTAGCTGTTGACATTTCTTCATTTTGTTTTGCCTTGTCGGTATGATTAAGTAAAAGACATCAAGAAGTGTTGAAAAATTTGTTGAGGTTTTCATATGAAAATGTAGAATACACGTTGGAAATATACGGTTTGGGAGGAATGTCTTCGTTAACCTAAACTAGTTTGAGCTAGGAGTGTTTAAGAAATGCTTGATTTATTTTCACTTTATAAAAGAAACTACAGAAGCGAAATTGTCTGAGGAAGTCGATGGACAAGTTACATGGAAAGGGGTTCCGAATTTGGTTTCACCAGAATTTGATCGGAAGACTAGAGACCATAACAGTGAACAAATGTTGGGAGAGGGTACTTGTGTATAGGCATGTTGGTGGCATTTTGGTGATATTCATGTTTTAAAGGCCAAATATGGGAAGGAGTTAGAATAAGTTGTCGGAAATGCTAAATATACTATTCTTATCTTGCAAAGGTCCACGTTATGTAGTTGATGAAATAGAGGGTGGAGACTTTGACGGTACTAGACCTAGTGAGCTTTTGCCTAATCAGACAAAAGGGGTACAAGGACAGTTGGCCCAAGGAGGTAGAAATCATAGTTGGTAAGTACGTATTCTCAAAATTATTTATTTGAAAGGTGTGATGAGGTTCAAGGAACGAGGGAAGTGAAGTTCTCGTCATGTCATGTCGTTGAGGCACAGATGCGTACCAAGTATCTTTATCACTTCAAATGACAGGTACGTAAATTTTGAGGATGAAATTTTTGTAAGGGGGGTAGATTGTAACGACCCGGTCCTAAACTAATAATTACATACTAAATTATTAAAGAAAAAGACAATCTTACCCCAGAATATTTTAATAGGTTTACATGTTGACTTGTTGACTGGGGAGACTTTTGTCAAATTGTTACATCTCGGGCTGAAAAAGTGTTAAAATATTTAAAGTAAGAGAGAATAAATTTAAAAGAGGAAATAAATTGAAATAAACATTAAAATAAAATGATTTGAATTAGTTAAGGTTTTTGAGAAATTAAAATATTATTTAATATTACAAGGGGCAAAAAGGTCATTTTAAGTTTGGGAAGGAATTTTGAAAATTCCTATTGTACTATTGTGTAGAGCACATCGAAAATGAGTCCGTAGACACGTAGTGGGCTCAAATCGGAGCTGTAACGAAGAAGTTACGATTAAAAGAAGTTCAGTGGCATGACCGTAAATATTTCAAAGTTCAGTTTTAAAACCCAGATTTTCTCCTTCCCCTCAGAAGCTTCACGATCATCCAACTTCTTTCCTCCACCATCGCCACCACACACCTTCGTTCTTGGCCGCACCGGTCCTGCTAGAACCTCCTTACTTCCCCCTTCGATTCCCAGCCGGTCCTAGTCTTGATCCGCCGGCTTGGTCGCCGGAATCAGCCACGGAACAGGTGGTGTTGGACAGTTTTTTAGTAAATTTTCAGGAGCTCGTTCAGAAGCCTTAGGCCACCAAATCTTTCGAATCTGGTATATTTTCTATCCTTTTAACGTGTTCTAGCTGCTGGTTGTGTTATTCTTGAGAAATTTTTGTGTTTAATTTGTTCATTAAGCGTAGGGTACTTGTCCTTGGGGGTTGCAAGATTTAGATTTCTATAATCCGTGCAAACCGTTAGAGCTCCAGTATTTTTCAACACTGGCACAATGTTGGCCAGCCACTCAACATATCGGGCGGTATACATAAAGCTGGCTTTGAGAAGATGTTAAATTTCTTCTTTGACTTTTAATTGTACCTTGGCAAAAAATCGCAGGTGGTGGTTGTTCGAAAGGTTTGAACCTGCCTTTGATTTTCAATTTGTGTTCTACTAAACCTCTTGGTAATCCAAGCATCTCATGATAGTCCCAAGCAAAAAAATCTTTACATTCGCAGCGGAGGTCGATAATTTCGAGACTCAGGTTCGGGTTCAAAATATTACTAACAAAGAGAGGTCGTGGTTCGCCCCTAGTTCCTACATTGATTTCTAACAAAGGATCTTAAGCCTCGGGATGGCTGTCTTCCATCTCAGTAGGTGCAGGATCCAGGTCATCAATGGTTAATACATCATCGTCGTCTGACTCGTGTTGGAATTTGATCAAATTAATCGGCGAGTTTGGCAGTAAAGAGTCATCGGCCCACTATTCCGACAATAGTTCCCCAGTCGATCGAAAACAGCATTGGATGTGGTCCATTGATTCGGCCAATCTGTAGATCTGTGGTCAGCCAAGCTGGTAGGCTCGACCGTTTTTCTCTTAAGTTCTCTTGAGCTCGACTGGCTGATTTTTGCATCGGTCACAGATCACGGGTTCAAGCTTGAGCTCCTTCTCTTTTTTTCTCCTTGGCTTTTTGGATTTAGACTTTCTTGCCTGCTTACCTCCTTCTCGGCCCCTAACGATCTGACCTTAGGCCATAAAGCTCTTCTTTGTCGAGCCTGTTATCCTTCGACGATGTCGATAACAGCTGGAGGGAATTGCTCAGCATCTACTTTCATAGCCGGTTTCTCTGTGAATTGAAGCTTATTTTCGTTTATCAATTTTGTATGTCATCACGCATGAAAATACAGTTGTTAGTACTATGACACCAATAACTGTGATACTTACATAATGTATTGCCTTTGAGCTCTTGGTCCTTAGGGATTTTGTGGCAGAATCATAGAGTGACCTTCTTTTCAGCCAATAGTAAATCAAAAATTCCTTCAGCTCTAGTCAACTCGAAGGTGTAAGTTTTTGGTCTCTCAGGCCTTGAACTTGCTGTTTGGAAGCTTCATTTTACTGTTGTCGGCCTTAACAAGCTCCTTGCACATGAAGGGCTTGTCTATGTTAACTTCGGCTTAACTAACCTATGCCTCAGCATCATTGGCTGTGCTGTGTTTTTTAGCTTCTGCATAACTAGTAAGTCCCTTTTGTGGCCGTTTTATCAAAAGCTTCTCCAAGATGAGCCGACTCTTGTGGCATCTCCTTGCCAAGAATCACACCAATACATTACTTGACAAGGCTATTGTTCGCAAGGAGTTTGGACAACAACCCAAACAGTACTTGTAAGAAGTAGCATTCTTTGCTACTTCCTCACCACCATAGGCATTCGAAATGTCTAGCTCATGACTATAAAGAAAAGCTTCTTGGGAGGTAACCCAAGCATTCTCAACTTTTGTTTTCGCTTTTGTTTTTAATTTATGTATGATTTCTAGTACATTTTTCATGTTTTTGTTTTTGTTAAGTTTTGCTTTATCAAACAAAGGATTTTAGTAAATACATTCTTTGTCCTGCCTTCTTCGCCTCCTAATCACAAGAAGCAAGCCTCAAAGAAGGCTTGAAATTTGAGCAGCAACCGCAGTGTTGGTGTCGACTTGCCCTTTCTTATGGCCAGCCATGGGTAGAAGTGTGGGTTTGAGTTGGGTCCTTGGATTTGTGTTGCCATACAACACTTATGTCAAAGTTAATTCCATAATTTACTCTTAATTATGAATTATGATTTAACCCTTCAATCACTATTATAGTCTTACTAATTTGACTTGGTCAATTGCTCAGGTCAAATATGTTGACTCTGACTTGATCGTTGACTTTGACCTTTGACTTTTGACTCCTAGTTTCTTTTCTCTTCATTTGTTTCTCTAATCTCATTTCTAGGTGTGCGATCCATGGTTCCTATTAGCAACATAGTGGGATGGCTCCACTTCTATGAGTTGACTTGTGAATTAAATCTCACCATTGAATTCTTCATATTGGTGAAAGTCAATTGGGGTTTAATCCTTTCAGGACTTCCACAAACCATGGTTGAAGCCTACCAGTGTGTCATGGTTATCCAAGCTAAATAGGGTGTAGGGCATAATCTATTTAAATTGGAATGGCCATGTAATTGAATCCTTCTCTTATACAATACTCCTATTCACATTATTAGATAAAGGAATCTAATGTCAAATACCATCATGTGAATTATTCCTTTATATGACTATTCTGATAAGAATTGAAGACCTCTTCTTTCAAATCTTATCTTCTACTTTGTGCAAAGATTTGATCAATCATATCTTTGGAGTATTCACTCTTTACTAAGTGTAGAGATCCCATGTCGTACATTCATTTGCCTCCATGACTTTATTGAGAGTTCTGATAAACACCTTTAAGTCATGAGTTCTGATAAACACCTTTAAGTCATGTCTTCTTCAACACAATGGCACAGTGATCTCAAAGACAAACAATATAGCCATAAGACATCTGTGATGTCTTAGGTCGAAGGATTAATTTGCACCATTGCAATCCATGAGATCTAGTTTGACATGTGAGTAAAGACTTCCATTGTAGAATTATGTATTTGATCGCATTTAGTGTACTTATTCTCCTGCATGCACCTACATACATGTCTTGGTATCGGCACACTCATTGACTTGAGACCTCGTCATTTGGGAGAAGATACTACGTATGCTGATCGTAGCGGAATATCAATGCCCAATTGATACTCATATGACCAAGAACATATTTAGGATTAGGGATCATGATAAGTCTTGATGTATGCAATCTCATTCCATAGTTCTCATGTTCACTTATATATATGTATATATATATATTCCTAGGACTATAGTTGTCTTGTATTTCATAAGATAACATATAGTCATGAATTAAAACAACTGGTGTTGCCCATAATAACTTAATAGTCATTACAAACGATGTCCTTAATACTAACTATTACATAATTACTTGGTAGGCCATATATCCAACTTCAATAGTACTATATTAAGACTCAATAGAAACATATTAAGATTCAATAGAACCATACTACAGCTCATCAAAACCATATTAAGACTTGCCATAACTATATTAAGGGTCACAAAAATGATATTAAGGATCACCGAAAAAGTATCAGGGCTCACCACAAATGACTTAAAGCCTACCGAAACCATAACAGGGCTTACCAGAGCCATATTATTAAGGATCACTAGAACCATATTAAGGCTTCCTAAAACTGTAACACCTCGTCCCAAAAATGATTGTTCAATTAATTATTGATTGTGAAATTACATTTTTGCCCCTGGGCATAGGGGTACTGAGATTCTGACAGCTGTTTTCTTCGGGAATTGAGTGTCACCATTGTGTAGAGCTCGATGATACGAGTTCGTAGACAAGTGGCAAGTTCAATTCAAAGTTAAAACGAAGAAGTTATACAGAAGTGCAGTGGCACAATAGTAATTTATGATTACTAGAATCACATCCAGCTTCTCTCTCTTGCGACACTCTCTCTCCCCGACTATTCTCTCTCTCTCTCTCTCTCTCTCCCTCTCCTCTCCGTGCGATGCCACAGTTTCAGACTGCAATTTCATCTTTGTTCGGCGAATAAATTCGACAATTCTTGTTCTAAAAGAATCGTCTCTCCCTCCTTTACTTGACCTACCCATTTTCTCCGATCGAAAGCCAGTGTAGCGTCGAAGATATTGACTTGAAAATTGGGCAGATTTTCTAAGCGGTTTTCTGAGATTCTGACAGCTGTTTTCTTCGATCCAGGTATACATCTTCATCCCCTCCACTTGCCCTAGCTGTCTATGCTAATACCTTGAATCGATTTTGAGGTTTTACCGATCGTTCAGTAAAACCACTTTCGCCGCTGGTTTCGGTTTCTGTTCGACTAGCTCTGTCTAGGATTTGGAAAATGGATTTATGCAACTGGATTTGTAGAAAAAGAGGAATTTTATGATAAGTTTCGGAAAATGGTTTTCAAACCCACCGTAGGAGTCCCCCCCCCCCCCCCAATAGTTGCCTTTGGAATAGTCATTTATGACAGTACCTCACGAGTGTCGAGGATGCCTGAACTGTGTGGTGTGAGGATTTGCATTCAGGTTGATTATATCTTCCTAAGTCCTGCGGACGGGAATTGCTTGATATGCATTTCAGGCTGGTCACTCGATTTTGCGAGGATATGTGTTCTCCAGTTGACTACGTGTCCCCCAAGTTCTGTGAATATATACCGATCATCGTATGATCGTGCTATCTAGAGTGATCCAACCGCTCGATTGAGACCAAGCTCTCAGAACTCGTTAATTAGACCTTGTTGGACTTATAGGAATGTTTGGATCGAAAATTGGAGGTTGTGGGCCCTGTAAACCAAATTGGTCAAATTCCATGATCGGGGCCAAACCGATCATTGGATCGTGATGAGACTCCTTGGATGATGGACCAATAGGAATTATCATATAACAAATTGAGGATGTGGGCCCTACGAGCCCAGTTGACTTAGATAGTGGTCTATGCCAACTCGGTTGAGGCTACTTAGTATTTGATTGTAATGGAGGTTTGTTTTAAAATGGTATTATGATATGAGAGTTTCATTGAATGCTTATGAATTATTATACAATCGCTTTTACCTTCCAAGCATGTTATAATATGTTTAATTGTGTGGAATTGGGAATGGCTTGGATAACTGGGTTTTGAAATGAATAAGAAATTAATTAAATGCCATATTATATGTGTATATTTAAATATATGCTCAGTGGCTTGAAATCGATGAATTATGAATACTAGTTTTCTCAATAGTATGTTGTACATATTTGAATGTAGTTTGAGAATAGTTTAGAGAGATTTTGCATGGTCAAATTCAAATTAAGGAATGTTAGGATTGATCTCGTTTTAAAAAAGGGATTTTTGGTTATTTATTTATGAGCTGATTTTTGGAAAGTTGAGAAAGGATTTGGAAAACGGATTTATGAAAGTGGATTTGTAAAAAAAAGGAATTTTATGATAAGTTTCGGAAAATGGTTAATTATATCTTCCTAAGTCCTGCGAGGGGAATTGATGAATATGCATTTCAGGCTGGTCACTCGATTTTGTGAGGATATGTGTTCTCGGGTTGACTACGTGTCCCCCGAGTTTTGCGAAGATATGCATTCTCGGGCTGACCACGTGTCCCCCAAGTTCTGCGATGATGTAACATATATGGTACTTGTTTTGACGGAATATTATTGGAATTCACGGATTATGATTGGGGTACGCCTAAGTGGAGAGCATTTGAGTTTTAAGATGTTTAAAACTAAAATTGATTAGACTTTGAAGCTTTTAGTTTTCGGAAAGTGTGAAGGAATATTTAGTTCACATGCACACATATGGGTTGAACTTTGTTTCTTGTATAAAGAACTATGTGCGGATCGATCCCTCAGTAAAGGTACGTGGGCAACCTTGGCTAACCTAGGTGCAGCTGCAAGTTTATGATTGGTTTGTTATGATCAGTTTTGTAAAGTTGAATTTGTTGAACAGTTTGGAAATTATTTGAGTTTGTTGTTCAGGTAAAATTATGGGTTTTTGGTCTTTTTCAGGGGAGACTCTGTCAGTTTTCCGATAGAAGCCATACCCTAAAGCAGTTTTTGGATTAGGGTAAAATGCCCGACACCTGTCAGGTGTTGGACACGTACAGGGTTCGACACAGATTTCAAAGTTAGATTTGAGTCGGGTTCTGTCAAAAACGATATTAAAACTACTAGAATCATTTTATGGCTTCGTTAGAGTGATATTAAGGCTCACCAAAACGATATTAAAGCTCACTAGAACCATATTATGGCTTACCAGAATAATAACACGGCTTATCAAATTTATGTTATGAATTATCTAAACCATATGAGGTGTACTAGAATCGTACTAAGGCTTACTAGAATCGTATAAAAGCTAACCAAAAACATATTAACGCACACCTGAACCATATTATGGCTTACTAGAACCATATTATGACTAACCGGAACCATATTATGGCTTACAAGAACCATAGTGAGGTTTAGTAGAATCGGACTAAGGCTTATCAGAACTGTACTAAGCATGAGAGAAAACCCAATATCCCATCACCTTAAGAAAAGGCCCAAACATCTTAGAAAAACATCCAATAGCCATAGCCCACAACACATGGAAATATCCCACATCAATCAAAATATCCAGCACCTTGTCAAAACCAAGGCAAACCCACATGAACACAAGCTGCTCCCAACACCTCGTGAAGATCAAGGTAAACCCATATGCATAGGCTGTTGGAAGTAAATCAACTTTTGACCAGCACCCTTACCCATTCTTTCCTCTGCAAGCTCTAGTGGGAAAACAATAAGGAAAAGCAAGAGGCTCCTTACCCAGATGGAGGAGTGCAGCAGCAAGAAAGTCTTGGAACCCCAAAAAGCTCTGCTTTTATATGCTAGGGTCACCAAAGAGGATTGAATGGAAGAAAGTGAGGAAAAATGGAGAAGAAGACATGATAAAATTGGGGGCTTCTAGCGCCTATAAAAAGGGGCATTTCCTACCCAGCAGATTATCCCATCCGGGGGGCATTCGTTGGAGATCTAGGGAGAGCAAGCATCCTCTCTCACTACTGGAACCCTCAAATTTCCAGCTCTATTCTTCCATCTCTTTCCTTTTTCTCCTTTGGTATACCGATCTAAAGCAAGAAACATCCTTGCTCGTTGCTGGAAGGTCCAATTTCATGCTCTGTTCTTCCATCTTCTTCCTCTCTTTCCCATAAACACGTCCAGAGAGAGCAAACATCACCTCTCACATCTGGAACCCTTCAATTTCAAGCCATGTTCTTCAATTGCTTCCCTTTTTCTCTTCTGTTAAGCCACCAAGGAGCCTGGCGAAGCTTTCGTCAATCTGCTGGAAATCTGCTAAAGCCACCCTGCTTCCATCTTCTTCCTCTCTTTCCCATAAACACATCTAAAGAGAGCAAGCATCACCTCTCACCTCAGGAACCTTCGATTTCAAGCCATGTTCTTCCATTGCTTCCCTTTTTCTCTTCTGTCAAGCCAGTCAAGAGCTTGATGAAACTTTCGTCAAGCTGCTAGAAACTTGCTCAAGCCACTCATTCCTCTTCCTTCATTCTCTCCTCTCTTCCTTCAACAAATCCTGTCAAAATTTCCTCTCCCCCTTACTTCGAGCCTCTATTTCTCATAGGAAACCCAAGTCTTCTCTCTCTCATGCTAAACTCATGAATGCTCAGCTCCCATGCTACAAGCTTCTCATGCCAAGCCATAATATTTATCTATAAGCAACTGTTGGTTTTGTTGGTGGAGGAGGCCAAGGTGTTTCCTAAGGCTCCATGAACCTTTTGGAGCACTCTTGGGGCCTGATAATTGAACTCAGACACAGGGCCAAGTCCATCCATTTGCTCTTTACGGCAGCCCAGGCCCATTAGTAGCTGCCAGAAAGAAAAAGCCCCCTCATAAATTGGCAACTTCACTGGGGATCAGGTCATTATCTTCCCCAACGCCTCAAAAGAAGAAGACTAGAAGCACTAAACCAGAGAAAATAAAGAGATAAGAACATTTCCTTTTTTTTTTTGTCTTTTGTTGGCTATCTACTTTGCAGAACAAACATAATATGGATTGCTGACATGTGCCCCTTGTTTGTGTCTTAGATCTCCATTCCCATGCAAAACAAGACCTTGTAAGAGAGCCGAGGGCTTTGGCAAATCCATTATTCATGCCATTGATTAAACTACACATGCAAACCCCAAAATACTCGGGAGCTTCGTGCCAAGCAAATTTTTCCAAAAAGAAAAAGAAAGAGCCAAACACAGGCCAAGCATCTGATAAAGAGAATTTAGCTTCTTTTTCAGTTTTCTGCTTGAGATATTCCTGGAAGGTAACACAAGCTCTATATTCATACTGCCGAAAGAGTGAACCCTCACGCTAGACCAAGCTATATCTTGGTTCAACTCAACCATTAGATTATCTGCATTGCAAGTCCAAGCTAATCATGCCAAGCCAAGTCACGTTCTTCCAGCACCTATTCCATGTCAAACAAAATATTTTTCAGCACATGCCCTATTTCAAACATCCTTCCAGCACATGCCTTATTTCAAGCATTCTTCCAGTATCTAGCAATCATGCCACGCGTCATCACCTCCACAGAGGTTTTGTCCGCTAATTTCAAGTGTTCTGGGGCTAGTGCTGTAAACTCAAACACAGTAGAAGTGTGAGGGTCTTTCGTGGCCTTGCTTGCTGTAAGTTTTTATCTTCATGTTTTCAAAGTTTTTTATTAAGTCAATAAAATTATCAAGTTAATTTTATGATCCTATTTTCGTTCCTAAGCATTATCTTAAATGATTAATTGTATTTTCATTCATGCAATCTGTGAGTTAAGAATTTTATGCATTTACGCTTTACTTAAGTTCTATTTTGATTTATTCCATTTTTGTTTCTCTTGCCTTGGTCTTCTCTGAGTCTTAATTCTTGTTCTTCTTCTTCTTCTTCTGGTTCTTCCCTCTTTCTGGTATCAGAGCCGTAAGAGTTGCGGTTGTGTCTGGGTCTGCTACTCATATCCCCCAAGTGGCTGATTTAGGTTTTCTGAGTTAGCAAGTTCTTCAGTTATTTCTAAACAGTTATCTTAGAGTTGTCTGTCATCTTCGGTTTACTATCTCAAAAGAACACGGTAAGAGCTATAGCTGAACAGTAAGTCCCGCAGTAGAGGCCTGAGAGGTGTGACACGAGTGTGAGAGAGAGAATGCCTTAGGTTCCAGGTAATAATGAGTTAACTATTAGGAATCCCTATAGATCTTCTACCTTTTAAAACTCTAAGTCAAACACTTGTAAGTATGAGTCGTTTTCTTAGAACCAATTCAGTTAATTCTTCCAGTTCTAGAACTAGTTTGAGTCAAGTCCTAGACATAGTTAATGAAGAACAATTAGAATATGAATCAACAAGTAGTGAATTACACTGTAATGATTGGATTATTCCCAAAGTCCCTAGTAAAGAAATTTATAAGCAAAAATGGTCAATGAATGCTTTCAAGACAACTACGCATGTTAAAACAGTAGACCAGGTCTATACCTTAGGAAAAGAACATGAAACATGCCAATTACTTAATCTTGAGTCAATTAAGAAGCATAGAAAAAAGGTAATAATTTTTGCATATAGGATTAGTTCAGGTTGCAGTTAAACCCTTAACTAAGCTAGGATTAAAAGCAGCAATTCTTTTAAGTTTAAGAGATGCTAGATTTAACGATTTCCAGGGTGGAGTCTTAGGAATCATAGAGTCAAGCTTATGCCATGGTCCAGTTCATTTTGATTGCTACCCAGATTTTACAGTCAATTTAAGTGATCCCCATATATTAAAAGTTTTAACTTTAAATATTAAAATGCATGGTTATAATATTTTACCAGGTAGTCAACCTTTAGCCTTAATTTATAGAATTTATTACAAAGTCACAGGTACAAATATGAATTTCCAAGCCCTTAGCAAAAGCCCAAAGAATCAAACACTTTTAATTCAAAGTCATACGTCAAATGCGAATGTTACAATACCTCAAATGATTAGATGGTCTAATGTTGAATTACCCCAGGATTGGTATTTAACAACTGAATGTCCGCCAAAGCCGATTCAACGTAGTCTAAACGATCTAAATTATATCCAGCCCTATTTAGATGGAACGGTTAAAATTAGTTTTGATAGGCCAGTTCAATCAACAGTCCAATTAGAACAATTGCCAACCCCTGGTCAGTCTTTTAAAATTCCTGCTAGACATTCATCCGCAGAGTCATCCTCAATTACAGAACGCGATTTAGAAGCCGATAGAGTCCTAATTGATTTTAAAATTAATGAATTAAGAAAGCAAAAACAGGTAGTTCAACCAAGTTACGGAAAAGTCCCAACTGAGCCTGTTTTACCAGTGCGGCCTAAGTCACCTACACGAATAGATTTTGAAGGTTCCACCTTTGAAGCCTGTGATGCCCAGTTAAGAACTCTTAATAAAAATTTTAAAATTCATGGGTCAAAGTTAGATGCCCATTTCCAAGCCTTGGAAAATGAATCTAGAAAAGCCAATTATCATGCTTTTTTCCCCAAAGTTCAAAGAAAAGAATTTTTCAATTAATGGAAAGAATACTTAAAAAAGACTAAGTCAGAATCACCTTATCTTGATTACGTAGAAAGTAAATACATGAGTCAAAAGTTTGTTACTTTAACTCAGAAAAAATGGGAAAAAGCCGACAATACCAAAGTCATCAGTACACACCCTCCAGTCGAGTCAATAATAATCAATCATAAAAATGCCAAAATCATAGCTAGCCCTTATAAAGTTGCTGAGTCAAAAGATGATTTAGATAAAAGAGTCATGGAACAAAATAATTACACCAACACGAGTCTAATAGTCATAGGTAAACAATTAGATAAAATTGAAACTAAAATTGACAAATTAAACCCCGGTGAAATTACTTTAAAGCCAAAGAAAGAAAAACCTTTAGTTAAGTTCAATGAGTTAAAACCCGAGTCTTCCCTTAAGGTAAATTCAACAATGAAAAAGATTGAAGAAATGTTTCAGGAATTAACCCCAGTTAAACCTAAGCCAAACAAAGACAAAGGGAAAGAAGAAGAAGAAACTTCAGTTAAAGGTTTACAGTGTGAAGTCAATTCTGATAATGAGTCAGCGATGTCATTACATTCAAGCCTTAGTCAAGAGTCAGAAACTAGTAATATTTCTAAAATTGATAACAATTTACAAGTTAAGCAGGATTCCCAGTGTCTTAAAGTTAGTCGTTTGACAGGTAAAATTAATCCCACAAGTCTCACAAAAAATTGGTACCCTAAGCCTACAGCTCCAGATGTCCAATATTAAGAAAGAACCCAGGGTCAGTTTTCTGTATCTTCTGATAAGCTATATGAGTGGAATATTGATGGCTTGTCCAAAAGAATCGTCTTTCTCCTTTACTTGACTGACCCATTTTCTCCGATCGAAAACCAAAGTAGCGCTGAAGATATTGACTTGAAAACTAGGCAGATTTTTGAAGCCGTTTTCGGAGATTCCGACGGTAGTTTTCTTCGATCTAGGTACACATCTTCATCCCCTCCACTTGCTCTAGTTGTCTATGCTGATACCTTGAATTAATTTTGAGGTTTTACCGATCATTCAATATACCCACTTTGGCCGACGGTTTCGGTTTCGATTCGGCTACCTCAGTCTAGTTTTTGGCCGTGGTCCAAGAACAAAAGTCGATCCCCTAGTTAGCATGAATTTGTTGGCATAGGTTTTGGCTAGTGGTTTGGATATTCTCTGTGGCAGAAAAATCTCTCAAGACACCCACCTTTGCCAGTGATGGGTGGCGGCGCGTGGGCCATTGTGTGGCAGCCTATTGAGCTAGTTATCGTTTGACAGTTGAAGTGATATTACACTTATTATGCGATACCCGATTTTGATAGGTTTGGACCATTCGATCGGTCCCAATTTCAAAAATTTTGTTCCTTGTACATCTAGGATTGTGTAGGAACTGGTACATCAAGAATCAGAGTCCCAGATACACCGAATCAATGATTCTAGGGTTAAGTAAATCGATCACTGTACGATCGTGCGATCTACAGTGATCCAACTACTCGATTGAGACCAAGCTCTCTGAACTTGTTAATTAGACCTTGTTGGACTTATAGGAATGTTTGAATCGGAAATCGGAGGTTGTGGGCCCCGTAGATCAAATAGGTCAAATTCCACGATAGGGGCCAAACCGATCGTTGGATCATGATGAGACTTCTTCGATGAATTCAACTTATGGTTATAGAACAACAGGAATTATCATATAACAAATTGAGGATGTGGGCCCTACGAGCCCAGTTGACTTAGATAGTGGTCTATGTCGACTCGGTTGAGGCTATTTAGTAGTTGTGATTGTAATTGGAGGTTTGTTTTAAAATGGTATTTAGGGTTTTAGAATGAATAATAAATTAATTAAATGCCTGATTATATGTCTATATTTAAAGATATACTCAGTGGATTGAAATCGATGAATTACGAATACTAGCTTTCTCAAAAGTATGTTGTACGTATTTGAATGTAGTTTGAGAATAGTTTTGAGAGATTTTGCATGGTCAAATTCAAATTAAGGAATGTTGGGATTGATCTCGTTTAAAAGAGGGATTTTTGGTTATTTATTTAAGAACTGATTTTTGAAAAGTTGGGAAAGGATTTGGAAAATGGATTTATAAAAGTGGATTTGTAGAAAAAGAGGAATTTTATGATAAGTTTCAGAAAATGATTTTCAAACCCCTCTCCTGGCAGTTGCTTCGGAATAGTCTAGTCATTTATGACAACACCTCACGAGTCTTGAGGACGCCTGAACTGTGTGGTGTTAGGATTTGCATTCAGGTTGGTTATATCTTCCTATGTCTTGCGAGGGGAATTGATGGATATGTGTTTCAGGATGATCACTCGATTTTGCAAGGATATGTGTTCTTGGGTTGACTAGGTGTCCCCTGAGTTCAGCGAAGATATTTCCTTTCTCTGACTGACCCCGTGTCCCCCGAGTTCTGCGATGATGTAACATATA
This sequence comes from Prunus mira, assembly GCA_020226265.1. Classification (NCBI taxonomy): domain Eukaryota; kingdom Viridiplantae; phylum Streptophyta; class Magnoliopsida; order Rosales; family Rosaceae; genus Prunus; species Prunus mira. The sequence goes on from JACJFO010000033.1 coordinate 92,814, forward strand.
TGGTACTTATTTTGACGGAATATTATTGGAATTGACGGATTATGATTGGGGGTACGCCTAGGTGGAGAGTATTTGAGTTTTAAGATGTTTTAAACTGAAATTGATGATTTTATCTTGGTACTTATTGGTTAAGGTTTTAATGCATGTTTTCAGATTTATGAGACAATGATTGAGAGTTTTCTAAGTTTTAAGGATTTTATACAATTCACAACTACTTTCTTAAGAGATGAGTTTGTTTCAGCGAATTGATTAGAGTTTGAAGCTTTTGGTTTTAGGAAAGTGTGAAGGAATATTTAGTTCATGTGCTTACATATAGGTTGAACTTTGTTTCTTATATAAAGAACCACATGTGGCTTGATCCCTCAGCAAGGGTACTTAGGCAACCTAGGCTAACCTAGGTGGAGCCTCAAGTTTATAATTGGTTTGTTATGATCAATTTTGTAAAGTTGAATTTGTTGAACGGTTGGGAAATTATTTGAGTTTGCTGTGCATGTAATTATGGGTTTTTGGTCTTTTTCAAGGGAGACCCTTTCAGTTTTCCGGTAGAAGCCATACCCTAAAGCAGTTTTTGGATTAGGGTAAGAATGGTATTTTGGTTTTTTGTGCCCGATACCTGTCATGTGTTGGACACGTACCGGGTTCAACACGGATTTCAAAGTGGGATTTGGGTCGGGTTCTATAAAAAATGATATTAAAACTCACTAGAATCATTTTATGGCTTCGTTAGAACCATATTAAGGCTCACCACAACGATATTAAAGCTCACTAGAACAATTTTGTGACTTACTAGAACCATATTATAGATTACCAGAACAATAACATGGCTTATCAAATTTGTATATCTAAACCATATGAGGTGTACTAGAACCATACTAAGGCTTACTAGAATCGTATAAAAGCTAACCAAAAACATATTAACACACACCAAAACCATATTATGGCTTACTAGAATCATATTATGACTAACTAGAACTATATTCAGGCTTACAAGAACCATACTGAGGTTTAGCAAAATCGGACTAAGGGTTATCAGAACTGTACTATGGCTCTCCACAACCATATTAGGGCTCATCATGACCATTGTGGAGGCCCAAAAATCCAAAGCTGGGCCCAAATATATTTCTAGCCCGGTATGACACCTAACTTGGGAAGAAACCCAACTTGGGTAGGCAAGAGTTCGTCATATACAACACCTAATTTGCTCTTAATTATGAATTATGATTTAACCCTTCAATATCTATTATAGTCTTGCTAATTTAACTTGGTCAATTGCTCCGATCAAATATGTTGACTTTGACTTGATCGTTGAATTTCACCTTTGACTTTTGACTCCTAGTTTCTTATCTCTTCATTTGTTTCTCTAATCTCAGTTCTCGGTGTGCGATCCATGGTTCCTATTAGCAAGATAGTGGGAGGGCTCCACTTCTATGAATTGACTTGTTAATTAAATCTCACCATTTAATTCTTCACATTGGTGAAAGTCAATTGAGTTTAATCCTTTCAGGACTTCCACAAACCATGGTTGAAGCCTAGCAGCGTGTCATGGTTATCCAAGCTAAATAGGGTGTAGGGCATAATGTATTTAAATTGGAATGGCCATGCAATGCAATCATATTATGACTAACTAGAACCATATTAAGGCTTACAAGAACCATACTAAGGTCTAGTAGAATCGGACTAAGGCTCACCACAGCCATACTAGGGCTCATCATGACCATTGTTAAGGTCCAAAAAAATCCAAGACTAGGCCCAAATATATTTCTAGCCCAGTACGACACCTAACTTGGGTGCGCAAGAGTTCGTCATGTGCGCTTGTACATGTATAATACTATATTAAATGTAAAAGTGCTACAATCTTTATACGGGTAATAACTTTGGAAAAGTAAAAAATCAAAAAGGGACCATAGATTCTCGAGTAATGGCATAATAGTAATGGACAGGGTACTCGTCCTTGAGGGTTGCAAGATTTATATTTCTATAACCCGTGCAAACCGTTTGAGCTCCAGTAGTTTTCAACACTGGCACAATGTTGGCCAGCCACTCAACGTATCGAGCGGTATGGATAAAAGCCAGCTTTAAGAAGATGTTAAATTTATTATTTGACTTTTAGTTATACCTCGGCAGAAAATTTGATGTGGTGGTTGTTGGTAAGGTTTGAACCTGTCTTTGATTTTCAATTTGTGTTCTACTAAAGCTCTAGGTAATCCAAGCATCTCATGAAAGTCCCAAGCAAAACAATCTTTATATTCACAGAGGAGGCCAATAATTTCGACACTCAGCTTCAGGTTCAAAAGATTACTAACAAGAGAGGTCGTGGTTCGCCCTTAGTTCCTACATTGATTTATAACAAAGGATCTTAGACCTCGGGATGGCTGTGTTCCATCTTAGTAGGTGCAGGATGCAGGTCGTCAATGGTTAATACATCGTCGTCGTCTGATTCGTGTTGGAATTCGATCAAATTAATTGGCAAGTTCAGCAGTAAAGAGTCCTCGGCCCAATATTCCAACAGTCGTTCCTCAGTCGATCGAAAACAACAGTGGATGTGGTCCATTGATTCACCCAATCTATAGATCTATGGTCAACCAAGCTGGTAGGCTCGGCCGTTTTTCTCTTCTGTTCTCTTAAGCTCGATTGGCTAATTTTTGCATCGGTCACAGATCCCCGATTCAAGCTTGAGCTCCTTCTCTTTTCTTCTCCTTGGCTTTTTGGATTTAGACTTTCTTGCCTGCTTACCCCTTTCTAGGTCCCTGACGATCTGACCTCAGGCCATAAATCTCTGCTTTGTCGAGCCTTTTCGGGTTCGAAATACGCTTTGACCATGTTGATAACAGGTGGAGGGAATTGCTCGGCATCTACTTTGATAGTCGGTTTCTCCGTGAATTGAAGCTTATTTTCGTCTATCAATGCTGTATGTCGTCACGCATGAAAATACAGTTGTTAGTACTATGAGACCAGAAACTGTGATACTTATAGAATGTATTTCCTTTGAGCTCTTGGTCCTTGGGAAATTTGTGGCAGAATGATAAACTGACCTTCTTTTCAGCCAACAGTAAATGACTTGAGACCTCGTCATTTGGGAGAAGATACTAAGTATGCTAATCATAGCGGAATATCAATGCCCAGTTGATACTCATACAACCAGGAACATATTTGGAGTAGGGATCATAATAAGTCTTGATGTATGCAATCTCATTACATAGTTCTCATGTGCACTTATATATATATATATATTCTTAGGACTATAGTTGTCTTGTATTTCATAAGATAACATATAGTCATGAATTAAAACAACTGGTGTTGCCCATAAATAACTTAATAGTCATTACAAAAGATGTCCTCAATGCTGACTATTACGTAATTACTTTGTAGGCCATATATCCAATTTAAACAGTACTACATTAAGACCCAATAGAAACATATTATGATTCAATAGAACCATACTACGGCTTATCAAAACCATATTAAGACTTGCCATAACTGTATTAAGGGTCACAAAAATTATATTAAGGATCACCTAAAAGGTATCAAGGCTCACCACAAATGACTTAAGGCCTATGAAAATCATAACAGGGCTTACCAGAGCCATATTATTAAGGATCACTAGAACCATAGTAAGGCTTCCTAAAACTGTAATACCCCGCCCCAAAAATGATTGTTCAATTAATTATTAATTGTGAAATTACATTTTTGCCCTTGGTCATAGGTACTTTAGTCACTTTTTGTTCTAGAAGGATTTTGGGGAATTGAGTGTCATCGTTGTGTAGAGCTCAATGGCACGAGTTCGTAGACAAATGGCAAGTTCAATTCGAAGTTAAAACGAAGAAGTTATGATCTACGGAAGTAAAGTGGCACAATCGTAATTTATGATCACTAGAACGACATCCATCTTCTCTCTCTCGCGACACTCTCTCTCTCCTGTCCGTGCGATGCCACTATTTCAGACTGCAATTTCGTCTTTGTTCTGCGAATAAATTCGACAATTCTTGTTCCAAAAGGATCGTCTCTCCCTCCTTTACTTGACCCACCCATTTTCTCCAATCAAAAACCAGCATAGCGCTGAAGATATTGACTTGAAAACTGGGCAGATTATCTAAGCCGTTTTCGAAGATTCTGGCGACTGTTTTCTTCAATCCAGGTAACATCTTCATCCCCTTCACTTGCTCTAGCTGTCTATGCTGATACCTTGAATCGATTTTGAGGTTTTATCGATAGTTTAATATACCCACTTTCGCTGATGGTTTCGGTTTCTATTCGCCTAGCTCTATCTAGGATTTTGAAAATGGATTTATGCAAGTGGATTTGTAGAAAAAGAGTTATCTTATGATAAGTTTTCGAAAATGGTTTTCAAACCCACCGTAGGAGTACACCTCCCCCCTGGTAGTTGCCTTTGGAATAGTCCAGTCATTTATGACAACACCTCACGAGTGTTGAGGACGCTTGAACTATGTGGTGTGAGAATTTGCATTCAGGTTGATTATATCTTCCTAAGTCCTGCAAGGGGAATTGATGGATATGCATTTCAGGCTGGTCACTCGATTTTGCGAGAATATTTATTCTCGGGTTGACGATGTGTCCCCTGAGTTCTGCGAAGATATGCCGACCACCGCACGATCATACGATTTGGAGTGATCTGACCGCTCGATTGAGACCAAGCTCTCAGAACTTGTTAATTAGACCATGTTGGACTTAGGAATCGGAGGTTGTGGGCCTCGTAGACCAATTGGTCAAATTCCACGATCAGGGCCAAACCGATTGTTGGATCGTGATGAGACTTCTTGGATAAGTTCAACTTATGGTTATGGACCAATCATATAACAAATTGAGGATGTGGGCCCTACGAGCCCAATTGACTTAGATAGTGGTCCATGTCGACTCGTTTGAGGCTATTTAGAAGTTGTAATTGTAATTGGATTGGTATTATGTTATGAGAGTTTCATTGAATGCTTATGAATTATTATACAATCGCTTTTTCCTTCAAAGCATGTTATATTATGTTTAATTGCGTGCAGTTGGGAATGGCTTGGATAACTGGATTTTGGCATGAATAAGTAATTAATTAAATGCCAGATTATATGTGTATATTTAAATATATGCTCAGTGGCTTGAAATTGATGAATTATGAATACTAGTTTTCTCAATAGTATGTTGTACATATTTGAATGTAGTTTGAGCGTAGTTTTGGGAGATTTTGCATGGTCAAATTCAAATTAAGGAATGTTGGGATTGATGTTGTTTTAAAAAAGGGATTTTTGGTTATTTATTTACAAACTGATTTTTGGAAATTAAGAAAGGATTTGGAAAATGGATTTATGAAAGTGGATTTGTAGAAAAAGAGGAATTTTATTATAAGTTTCGGAAAATGGTTTTCAAACCCACCGTCTGAGTAACCCCCACCCCCACCCCCCTCCCTCCCCTGGTAGTTGCTTTCGGAATAGTCCAGTCATTTATGGCAACACCTCACGAGTCTCGTTGTATTTATAATGATGAGAATCATAGTGTTCATAATGATGAGAATCCACTTGTTAGGAGATTACATGATTATTTGCATCCTGCTCGTACAAGTGTGCCATCTTGCATCATTTTTCTGTTAAATGGTCAAACTTTTGATTTTAAACCGGGCATGATACAACTTTTACCAACTTTTCATGGAATGGAATTTGAAAATCCATATTCACATGTGCGTGAGTTTGAGGAAGTTTGTGGAACTTTTCCAACACAAGGGTGTAGGCTTGATACAGTTTTGTTAAAAAAATTTCCATTTTCACTAAAAGATAAAGCGAAAACTTCGCTTTATTCTCTAAGGCCAAGAACAATTGGAACATGGCTTGAAATGCAAATTGAATTTTTCCCAATTCAAAAGACAAATTCTTTGAAAAGACAGATGACCACATTTTCTCAAAAAGATACTGAGTCTTTACCTCAAGCTTGGGAAAGATTTAAAGATTCATTAATGTTATGTCCTCCCCATGGTTTTGAAAGATAGAGGGTGGTAAGTTATTTTTATCATGGCTTAACACCTAAAGATTGACAATTTATTGAGACGATGTTCGATGGAAATTTTATGTAAAAAGATCCTAAAGATGCTTTTGATTTTCTTGATGAAATTGCAGAGAAATCTCAGATTTGGAGCACTCCCAACACATTTGAGCCTAATTCCCAAAAGGCAAAATCTTCTATTAATCCTTCTAGCAGTGGTATTTATCACCTTAAGGAGGAAGATTGTCTCAAAGCTCAATTGGCAACAATGGCTAGGGAAGTTGAAACCCTAAAATCAAAATTGCCTCAAAAAGTTAATTCAACTGCAAGTCAAGAAATTTTTGAGATTTGTGAAGTTTGCTGGGTCATGGGACATGTAACAAAAGAGTGTCCAACACTTCCAGCTTTCAGAGAAATGTTGCATGATCAAGCTAACTTTGTGAATCAATTTAAAAAACCATCCACTTTTTCTGAAACTTATAATCCAGGATGGAGATACCACCCAAAGTTCAGTTGGAGAAATAATACTAATTCTAATTCTTTTTATTATTCTCCATAAGTGGAAGGACAATCATCGTCATCAAATTTGGAAGATGTTATGAAGCAATTCATACAAAGCCAAACTGCCACAAATCAAAAGAACGCACAAGATATTGGTGAGATTAAGAGCACTCTTTCCAAACTCACTTGTTCACTGTCAATTCAAGAAGAGGGTAAATTTCCTTCTCAAGTCCAACCAAACCCACATGCACAGTTAGAGGTAACTACCCCTTCTTCTTCTTCTTTGAATGAAAATAAGCATGAATATGTGAAGGCTGTCACTACTCTTTCGCAGTGGAAAAATAACTGGGAAAGATGATTTAGTAGCAGTTGAAAATAAAAAGAATTCAGAGAAATCCAAAAATAATGAAAAAGAAAATAATGATTCTGAAATTCTTAAGTGCCCTTTTCCTGCTCCATTCCCACAAGCAGTTAAGGCTGTAAAGAAAAATCAAAATCCTGAAATTTTGGAGGTTTTTAAACAAGTCAAAATCAATATTCCTCTTTTGTATGCTATAAAACAAATTCCTTCATATTCAAAATTTTTGAAGGATTAATGCACTATCAAAAGAAAGCACAATGTTGATAAGACCGTATCGTTAACTGAAAATGTAAGTGCAATTCTTCAAACTAATACTCCACCCGAGTACAAAGATCCAGGTTGTCCCACAATTTCTTGTATTATTGGGAATTTTAGCATTGACCAAGTTTTATTGGATTTGGGTGCTAGTGTTAATTTGTTGTCTTACTAGGTTTATAAGCAATTGGGTCTTGGTGAATTAAAACCCACGTCAATAACATTGCAATTGGCTGACCGTTTAGTCAAAATCCCAAGAGGTATGGTGGAAGATGTGCTGGTTCAAGTAGACAAATTTTATTTTCCAGTTGATTTTATAGTTTTGGATACTTAACTAGTTGTGCATTCTAATTCTCAAATTCCTGTTATTCTTGGAAGACCATTTCTTGCCACATTTAATGCTCATATAAATTGCAGGAATGGACTTATGCAACTATCATTTGGGAACATGACATTGGAGCTCAACATACTTAACATATGCAAGCAACCCACAAACAATGAAGATGTCGACAAAGAAGTTTACATGATCAAGACAATTGTTCAAAATTGCTTTAATTCTTTTTTTTTGGTCTGATCCATTGCAATTTTGTTTAGTAAATAGGGATTGTAATTTTGCACAAGATTTTCAAATACAATATCTTTGTTCTTTGTTGGATTTTGTGCAGGTACAAGAACATAATGGTTGGATACCAAAATATGAGGAGCTGCCAACTGCAAGTGATGAGATTAATCATCAAGAGAAAAATCCCCAAAATGTGAATTGAAGACTCTTCCTGCTAGACTTAAATATGCTTTTCTGGGAGAAGATGAGACCTATCATGCGGTAATATCTTCTAAACTAGGGCTTTTGCATGACGGTATGTTACTTAAAGTTTTGAAAGATCAAAGGACTGCTATTGGATAGACTTTATCTGATATTAAAGGTATTAGTTCTTTGGTTTGCACACACCAAATTTTTCTTGAAGAAGATGCTAAACCAGTTAGGCAGGCTCAACGTAGACTTAACCCAACAATGAAAGAAGTTGTGCAAAAAGAAGTACTTAAATTTTGGGATGCAGGTATCATATATCCAATTTCTGATAGCATATGGGTGAGTCCTACTCACGTTGTTCCTAAAAAATCAGGAGTCACAGTAGTTGAAAATGATAATGGAGAAATGGTACCAACTAGGGTCACTACTGGATGGAGAATGTGTATTGATTATCGTAAATTGAACTTAGTCACAAGAAAGGATCATTTTCCTTTACCATTTCTTGACCAAATTTTGGAAAGAGTTGCAGGGCATACGTATTATTGTTTTTTAGATGGTTATTCATGATATTATCAAATTGAGATTTCATTAGAAGATCAAGAAAAAACAACTTTTATCAAGAAAAAACAACTTTTACTTGCCAATTTGGAACTTTCGCTTTTAGAAAAATGCTTTTTGGTCTTTGCAATGCACCAGCCACATTCGAACGTTGCATGATAAGCATATTTAGTGACATGGTAGAAAAATATTTAGAAGTTTTCATGGATGATATTACTGTGTTTGGTGATTCATTTTCTGATTGTTTATCTAACTTGGAGAATGTTCTTATCAGGTGTAAAGAGAAAATTTTTGTGCTTAACTGGGAGAAATGCCAATTCATGGTCACATCTGGCATAGTACTTGGACACATTGTTTCTCACAAAGGAATTGAAGTGGATAAGTCAAAAATTGATTTAATTGCTAATTTACCTATTCCTAAAACTGTTAAAGAAATTAGATCTTTTTTAGGACATGCAAGTTTCTAGTGGAGATTCATAACAAATTTTAGTGCAATTGCAAGGCCATTGAATAATCTCTTGGAAAAAGATGCTAAATTTGATTGGAATTATGCATGTCAAGAAGCATTTGAGAAACTGATTAAAATGCTAACATCAACTCCTGTAATGCAGCCCCCAGATTGGTCTATACCATTTGAAATAATGTGTGATGCTAGTGATGGTGCTATTGGTGCAGTGCTAGGGCAAAGAAAAGACAAGAAGCCTGTTGTTATTTGCTATGCAACCAAAACTTTGAATAGTGCATAGAAAAATTACAGTACAACTGGAAAAGAATTGCTTGCTGTAGTTTTTGCACTGGAAAAGTTTAGGTCATACATTTTGGGCTTACAAATTGTTGTTTTTACAGATCATACGGCCTTGAAGTATTTATTGACAAAGAAGGGAGCCAAATCATGATTGATTAGATGGATTTGGCTTCTCGAAGAATTTAATCTTACAATCAAGGACTAAAAATGAGTGGAGAATGTTGTTGCAGACCATCTTTCTAGGATATCTTATGAGGAGCCTGATGTCAAAGATGTGTATGACTTTTCGAAGATGTGTATGACTCTTCAGTATGGTTTTTATTGGCCTAAACTTTTCAAAGATGTGTTGAAGATATTGACTTGAAAACTGGGCAAATTTTTGAAGCCATTTTCGGAGATTCCAGCGGCTGTTTTCTTCGATCCAGGTATACATCTTCATCCCCTCCACTTGCTCTAGCTGTCTATGCTGATACCTTGAATCAATTTTGTGGTTTTACCGATCGTTCAATTTACCCACTTTCGATGACGGTTTCGGTTTCGATTCGGCTAGCTTTGTCTAATTTTTGGCCGTGGTCCAAGAACAAAAGTCGATCCCCTAGTTAGTATGAATCTATTGGCATAGGTTTTGGCTAGTGGTTTGGATATTTTCCGTAGATGGAAAATCTCTCAAGACACCCACCTCTGCCAGCGACGGGTGGCGGCACGTGGGCCATTGTGACGGGTGGCGGCGCGTGGGCCATTGTGTGGCAGCCCATTGAGCTACTTATCTTTCGACAGTCGAAAGGATATTTCACTTATTATGCGATACTTGGTTTCGATAGGTTTGGACAATTCGATCAGTCCCAATTTCAAATATTTTGTTCCACATACCTCTAGGACTGTGTAGGAACTGGTTGATCGAGAATCAGAGTCCCGGATACATTAAATCAATGATTCTAGGAATGGTTGGATCACCGAACAATTGTGCCATCTAAAGTGATCCAACCGCTCGATTGAGATCAAGCTCTCAGAACTTGTTAATTAGACCTTGTTGGACATATAAGAATGTTTGGATTGAAAATCGGAGGTTGTGGGCCCAGTAGACCAAATTGGTCAAACTTCACAATCGGGGCCGAACCGATTGTTGGATCGTGATGAGACTTCTTGGATGAATTCAACTTATGGTTATGGACCAATAGGAATTATCATATAACAAATTGAGGATGTGGGCCCTACGAGCCTAGTTGACTTAGATAGTGGTCTATGTCGACTCGGTTGAGGCTATTTAGTAGTTGTAATTGTAATTGGAGGTTTGTTTTGAAATGGTATTATTTGATGAGGTTTCATTGAATGCTTATGAATTATTATACAATCGCTTTTACCTTCCAAGCATGTTATATTGTGATTAATTTTGTGGAGTTGGGAATGGTTTGGATAACTGGGTTTTGGAATGAATAAGAAATTAATTAAATGCCTGATTTTATGTCTATATTTAAATATATACTCAGTGGCTTGAAATCGATGAATTATGAATACTAGTTTTCTCAATAGTATTTTGTACGTATTTGAATGTAGTTTGAGATTAGTTTTGAGAGATTCTGAATGGTCAAATTCAAATTAAGGAATGTTGGGATTGATCTCGTTTGAAAAAAGGAATTTTTGGTTATTTATTTAAGAATTGATTTTTGGAAAGGATTTGGAAAATGGATTTATAATAGTGGATTTGTAGAAAAAGAGGAATTTTATGATAAGTTTCAGAAAATGGTTTCAAACCCAGCGTAGGAGTACCCCCCTCTTGGCAGTTGCCTTTGGAACATTCTAGTCATTTATGACAACACCTCACGAGTCTCAAGGATGCTTGAACTGTGTGGTGTGAGGATTTGCATTCAGGTTGATTATATCTTCCTAAGTCCTGCGAGGGGAATTGATGCGTATGCGTTTCAGGCTATTCACTCAATTTTGCCAGGATATGTGTTCTCAAGTTGACTACGTGTCCCCCGACTTCTGCGAAGATATGCTTCTCGGGATGACCACGTGTCCCCCGAGTTCTACGATGATGTAACATATATGGTACTTGTTTTGACGGAATACTATTGGAATTGACAGATTAAGATTGGGGGTATGCCTTGGTGGATAGTATTTGAGTTTTAATATGTTTTTAAATTAAAATTGATGATTTTATCTTGGTACTTATTGGTGAAGGTTTTAATACATGTTTTCAGATTTATGAGACAATGATTGAGAGTTTTCTTAGGTTTAAGGATTTTATACAATTCACAACTACTTTCCTAAGAGATGAATTGGTTTCAGCGAATTGATTAGAGTTTGAAGCTTTTGGTTTTAGGAAAGTGTGAAGGAATATTTAGTTCGTGTGCTTACATATGGGTTGAACTTTGTTTCTTGTATAAATAACTACGTGTGGCTTGATCCCTCAGTAAGGGTATGTAGGCAACCTAGGCTAACCTATGTGCAGCCGCAAGTTTATGATTGGTTTGTTATGATCAGTTTTGTAAAGTTGAATTTGTTGAACGGTTGGGAAATTATTTGAGTTTGCTGTGCAGGTAAAATTATGGGTTTTTGGTCTTTTTCAGGGGAGACTCTTTCAGTTTTCCAGTAGAAGCCATTCCCTAAAGCAGTTTTTGAATTAGGGTAAGAATGGTATTTTGGTTATTTATGCCCGACACCTGTCAGGTGTTGGACACGTATGGGGTTCGACACGGATTTCAAAGTGGGATTTGGGTCGGGTTTTGTAAAAAACGATATTAAAACTCACTAGAATCATTTTATGGCTTCTTTAGAACCGTATTAAGGCTCACCAAAAGGATATTAAAGCGCACTAGAATCATTTTGTGACTTACTAGAACCATATTATGGCTTACCAGAACAATAACATGGCTTATCAAATTTATATTATGAATTATCTAAACCATATGAGGTGTATGAGAACCATACTAAGGCTTACTAGAATCATATAAAAGCTATCCAAAAACATATTAACGCACACCAGAACCATATTATGGCTTACTAGAATCATATTATGACTAACCAGAACCATATTAAGGCTTACAAGAACCATACTGAGGTTTAGTAGAATTGGACTAAGGCTTATCAGAACTGTACTAAGGCCCACAACTACCATATTCTTCTAGCACCTATTCCATGTTAAACAAAATATTTTCTATCATATGCCCTATTTCAAACATCCTTCCAGCACATACCTTATTCCAAGCATTCTTCCAGTATCTAGCAATCATGACGCACGTCATCACTTCCACAGAGGTTTTGTCCGCTAATTTCAAGTGTTCTGGGGCTAGTGCTGTAAACTCAAACACAGTGGTGAATCAAAACTCAATCCATCCATACCAAAACCCGACAAGCTTATTGCATCTGCAACTCCAAGATTGGATCCCCACCATCTACTAGCACGTTTGGCTAATGTTGAGGCCCAAAAAATCAAAGGTTGGGCCTAAATATATTTCTAGCCCAATACGACACCTAACTTGGGAAGAAACCCAACTTGGGTACGCAAGAGTTCGTCATATGTGCTTGCACACAAGCCACGCCAAGAAGATATTGTGGTTTTAGAAAAAAATAGGCTATTCACTCAATAAATTACGAGTAAGATGTTGCGTTCTCAGATGTAGAGGCGTTTTACACTATAACTTACTATTAAGATATGGTGTTTTTAGAAAAATAAGCTATTTACTCAACAAATTACAAGTAAGATGTTGCGTTCTCATATATATAGGCATTTTACACAATAACTTACCAATAAGATATGGTGTTTTTAGAAAAATAGGCTATTTACTCAATAAGTTACGGTTAAGATGTTGCGTTCTCAGATATATAAACACTTTACACTGTAACTTACTGGTAAGATACGGTGTTTTAAAAAAATATAAGCTATTTACTCAATAAATTACAGGTCAGATGTTGCGTTCTCAGATATATAGACACTTTACACTATAACTTACTGAGTAAGATATGGCGTTCTCGGAAATTCACACAAAAAATTACGTGTAAGATGTTGCGTTCACGGATATATAGGCATTTTACACTATAACTTATCGGTAAGATATTGTGTTTATAGAAAAATAGGCTATTTACTTAGTAAATTACAGGTAAGATGTTGCGTTCCCAGACATATATGCATTTTAGACTATAACTTACTGGTAAGATACGGTGTTTTTAGAAAGATAGACTTCTCACTCAATAAATTACAAGTAAGATGTTGCATTCGCAGTTATATAGGCGTTTTACACTATACCTTACTGGTAAGATATGGTCTTTTTAGAAAAATAAGCTATTTACTTAGTAAATTAAGGGTAAGATGTTGCGTGCTCAGATATAGAGGAGTTTTACACTATAACTTACCATTAAGATATGGTGTTTTGAATCGAGTTATAATTTGGATTAAAGAGCATGAAACATATTTTGTTTAAAGAATTAAACCTTGATGCCTTAGCATTTCCATTATTGATATTTCTTTTTTAAACTCAATTTATACAACAATCAAATCAAATTACTTTTCCATTTTGCTTGGGTGTCCAAATTAGTTTTCTCCATAGCCCAAGAGCCCTATCCATTACTATTAGGCCATTACTCGAGTATCTATTGTCCCTTTTTCATTTTTTCCTTTTCCAAAGTTATTAGCCGTATAAAGATTCTAGCGCCTTCACGTTTTGTAATGTATTATACACGTATTTTCTCATGTTTAATACACCTATTTTTTTACAAAATTTCAATAAGACACATAAAATTCACGTATTATACACATAATTCTCACGTATTATTGAATAAAAATAATATATATATTAAAAAGGGTATAGCTGGCTGGCTATACTCAGTTTTCACGTAATTATTGCCTTTAAAAATAGTATAGCCGGTCGGCTGTATTGACACGTGGCGCACAGGTCTAGCATAGTATAGCCGGCCAGCTATACTAGATCCTTTTTTTTTTTTTTGAAACAAATAGTATAGCCATGCGGCTGTACTCGATTTTTCTTTTTTTAATAAGAAATAGTATAGCCGAATGGCTGTACTTGTTTGACATGTGGCACATATGCATTGGGGCATTCTTTTTAAATATATAAATAGTATAGTGGGTGGTGATGCAATGGGAGTATGTCAAGCTGGTACGATGCAAGCTGCGCTCAAGGATAGCCCGGGGAGTCACGTTCTCACTGTGCAGCAGATCTAGATCTTTCATCAACTGGTCAACAGCTTCTTTGTTCTTATCCAGATCCAGTTCAGTTGACTGCCAGATCCTCACCCTTTCCATTGCTTCATCCATTGCCCTGGACTTAGCTTTACTTGGAGTGGCTCCCAGCTTCTCAAGTCTGTCCAACTGAGCATCTAAATCCATAGCTTCAAACTTTGCCAATTCTGGATCAGCAAAGGAGGTCGTGGTTGAAGAGCCTAGAACAGAATGGATAGGGATCTGCAAGAATGAGCTTCATGTTAGTTATGCACAAAAGTAACTACAGAAGGAAAATACTACGGCATAATAATACTTACAGCCACAATGGGAGGTTTGAGAGGGCTAGTCACCACAGCTAACGACCCAGCAGTTCTATTCTCTTCCACCTGAGAAGACACAAGCATTAATTAGAGGAAACCCAACTAGACATAATTAAAGAAACCAAGGCAGGATTGTGAAAGGTAAAAATACCTCAGGTTCAGGGACGGCAGTAGAGTGTTCTGCCTCTACCTCATCAAACAGGGGCAATTCTGAGCTTGTAGGATCTGTCCTTTGAGCCCCTTGTTGTCTCTTGGCCAACTCAGTGCTTTCTGCTATTACTTCAGCAGGAATTTCCTCCTACAGGTGGATAGAAGATAAGTTAGAAGAAGTATATTGCAAAATGAATCAGTTTTGTGCTAAAGAAAAATCTCACCTTTTCTTCTCCATCTTTACTCTTCTCTTTGTCTCCTTTCGAGACACCTATTTCCTTCTCTACAGCT
Organism: Prunus mira; assembly: GCA_020226265.1. NCBI lineage: Eukaryota > Viridiplantae > Streptophyta > Magnoliopsida > Rosales > Rosaceae > Prunus > Prunus mira. Next base: position 107,901 of record JACJFO010000033.1, read on the forward strand.
TCGAAAGCCTCTCCAGATATACAGGCACTTTACACTATAACTTACCGAGTAAGATATGGGGTTTTCATAAAAATAAGAAATTCACACAATAAATTACGGGTAAGATGTTGCGTTCTCGGATATATAGGTATTTTACACTAACTTTTCGGTAAGATATGATGTTTTCAGAAAAATATGCAATTCACTCCATAAATGACGGGTAAGATATTGCGTTCTCAGATGTATAAGCATTTTACACTATAACTTATCGGTAAGATATGATGTTTTTAGAAAAATAGGCTATTTACTTAGTAAATTATGGGTAAGATGTTGCGTTCTAAGATATATAGGCACTTTACAATATAACTTACCGATAAGATATGGCGTTTTGAGAAAAATAGGCATTTCACTCAATAAATTACGAGTAAGATGTTGCGTTCTTAGACATATATGCATTTTACATGATAACTTACTAGTAAGATACGATATTTTTAAAAAAATAGACTTCTCACTCAATAAATTACGAGTACGATATTGCGTTCGCAGTTATATAGACGTCTTACACTATAACTTATCGGTAAGATATGGTCTTTTTAGAAAAATAAGCTATTTACTCAATAAATTACGGGTAAGATGTTGTGTTCTCAAATATAGAGGCGTTTTACACTATAACTTACCATTAAGATACGGTGTTTTTAGAAAAATAAGCTATTTACTCAATAAATTACTGCTAAGATGTTGCAGTCTCATATATATCGGTATTTTACACAACAACTTACCAGTAAGGTATGATGTTTTTAGAAAAATAGGCTATTTACTCAATAAGTTACGGTTAAGATGTTGTATTCTCAGATATATCGACACTTTACACTGCAACTTACCAATAAAATATGGTGTTTTTAAAAAAATAGGCTATTTACTCAAATAATTACAGGCAAGGTGTTGCGTTCTCAGATATATAAACACTTTACACTATAACTTACCGAGTAAGATATGAGTTTTTTTATTGATAAAAATAGGAAATTCACACAATAAATTACAAGAAAGATGTTGCGTTCTTGGATATATAGGTATTTTACATTAACTTTTTGGTAAGATATGGTGTTTTCAGAAAAATATGCAATTCACTCCATAAATTACGGGTAAGATGTTGCGTTCTCAGATGTACAAGCATTTTAAACTATAACTTATCGGTAAGATATGGTGTTTTTAGAAAAATAGGCTATTCACTTAGTAAATTACGGGTAAGATGTTGTGTTCTCAGATATATAGGCACTTTACACTATAACTTACCGATAAGATATGGTGTTTTAAGAAAAACAGGCTATTCACTAAATAAATTACGAGTAAGATGTTGCGTTCTCAAACATATATGCATTTTACACTATGACTTACAGGTAAGATACGGTGTTTTTAGAAAAATAGACTTCTCAGTCAATAAATTACGAGTAAGATACTGCGTTCTCAGTTATATAGGCGTTTTACACTATAACTTACCAGTAAGATATGGTGTTTTTATGAAAATAAGCTATTTACTGAAAATAAGCACAATGTTGATAAGACCGTATTTTTGACTAAAAATGTGAGTGCAATTCTTTAAACTAATACTCCACCCAAGTACAAAGATCCAGGTTGTCCCACAATTTCTTGTATTATTGGGAATTTTAGCAATGAACAAGCTTTATTGGATTTGGGTGCTAGTGTTAATTTGTTGCCTTACTCGGCTTATAAGTAATTGGGTCTTGGTGAATTAAAACCCACCACAATAACATTGCAATTGGCTGACCATTTAGTCAAAATCCCAAGAGGTATGGTGGAAGATGTGCTGGTTCAGGTAGACAAATTTTATTTTCCAGTTGATTTTATAGTTTTGGATACTGAAGCTGTTGTGCATTCTAATTCTCAAATTCCTGTTATTCTTGGAAGACCATTTCTTGCTACATCTAATACTCATATAAATTGCAGGAACCCATTTGGGAACATGACATTGGAGCTCAACATATTCAACATATGCAAGCAACCCATAAACAATGAAGATGTCGACAAAGAAGTTTACATGATCGAGACAATTGTTCAAAATTGCTGATATTAAAGGTATTAGTCCTTTGGTTTGCACACACTAAATTTTTCTTGAAGAAGATGCTAAACCAGTTAGGCAGGCTCAACGTAGACTTAACCTAACAACGAAAGAAGTTGTGTAGAAAGAAGTACTTAAACTTTGGGATGCAGTTATCATATATCCAATTTCTGATAGCAAATGGGTGAGTCCTACACAGATTGTTCCTAAAAAATCAGGAGTCACAGTAGTTGAAAATGATAAAGGAGAAATGGTACCAACTAGGGTCACTACTGGACGGAGAATGTGTATTGATTATCGTAAATTGAACTTAGTCACAAGAAAGGATCATTTTCCTTTACCATTTCTTGACCAAATTTTGGAAAGAGCCGCAAGGCATATGTATTATTGTTTTTTAGATGATTATTTAGGGTATTATCAAATCGAGATTTCATTAGAAGATCAAGAAAAAACAACCTTTACTTGCCTATTTGGAACTCTCGCTTATAGAAAAATGCCTTTTGGTTTTTTTAATGCACCAGCCACATTCCAACGTTGCATGATAAGCATATTGAGTGACATGGTACAAAAATATTTAGAAGTTTTCATGGATGATATTACTGTGCTTGGTGATTCATTTTCTGATTGTTTATCTAACTTGGAGAATGTTCTTATCAGGTGTAAAGAGAAAATTTTGGTGCTTAACTGGGAGAAATGCCAATTTATGGTCACATCTGGCATAGTACTTGGGCACATTGTTTCTCACAAAGGAATTGAAGTGGATAAGTCGAAACTTGATTTAATTGCTAATTTGCCTATTCCTAATACTGTTAAAAAAATTAGATCTTTTTTAGGACATGCAGGTTTCTACCGGAGATTCATACAAAATTTTAGTGCAATTGCAAGGCCATTGAATAATCTCTTGGAAAAAATGCTAAATTTGATTGGAATTATGCATGTCAAGAAGCATTTGAGAAATTGATTAAAATGCTAACATCAACTCCTGTAATGCAGCCCCCAAATTGGTCTACACCATTTGAAATAATGTGTGATGCTAGGGGCAGTGCTAGGCCAAGGAAAAGACAAGAAGCCTGTTGTTATCTGCTATGCAAGCAGAACTTTGAATAGTGCACAGAAAAGTTACACTACAACTGAAAAAGAATTGCTTGCTGTAATTTTTGCACTGGAAAAGTTTAGGTCATACATTTTGGGATCACAAATTGTTTTTTACAGATCATTCACCCTTGAAGTATTTATTGACAAAGAAGGGAGCCAAATCATGATTCATTAGATGAATTTTGCTTCTCCAATAATTTGATCTTACAATCAAGGACAAGAAATGAGTGGAGAATGTTGTTGTAGACCATCTTTCTAGGATATCTTCTGAGGAGCCTTCTGAATATTTGCCTATAAAAATTCCTTTCCCGATGAACAATTTTTTCGTGTTTCTAAGTTACCATGGTTTGCTAAGATTGTGAATTTTCTTGCTACAGGTCTTATCCCACCTCATTGGACCTTGCAAGAGAAAAAGAAATTTATGGTTGAGGTGAGAAAATTCTTTTGGGATGACCCGTATCACTTCAAATATTGTCCCAACCAGGTAATCCATAGATGTGTTCCTGATCACTTTTTGTCATTCTGAGGCTTGTGGAGGTACTTTTCTTCCAAAAAGACTTCGGCCAAAATTCTTCAATGTGGTTTTTATTGGCCTAGACTTTTCAAAGATGTGTATGAACTTTGCAAGACTTGTCCAGTTGTCAAAAGTTGGGCAAAATTACTCGACGTAATTTGATGCCTCTTAACCCATTTTAATTATTAAAATTTTTTACTGTTGGGGCATTGATTTTATGGGTTCTTTTCCTCCATCTTTTGGTTACTTATATATCCTTGTTGCTGTGGATTATGTTTCAAGATGGATTGATCATAAAACTGTTTTGAAATTTTTGAAAGAAAATGTATTATCTAGGTTTGGTACTCCTGGAGCGATCATCAGTGATAAAGGATCACATTTTTGCAACCGACCATTTGAAGCTTTGATGAAGTCAGGAATGATGCATATGAGAACTCACAAATTTACAAAGAACGTACTAAACTTTTTCGTGAGAAAGATATTTTGAGGAAAAATTTTGAGCCTTCTTAACTTGTTCTTTTGTATAATTCTATACTTCATTTGTTTCCTGGAAAATTAAGAACTAAATGGACAGGGCCTTTCATTGTTAAAAGAGTTTTCCAATATGGGACTGTTGAAGTTGAGGATCCCAATAATAGAAATATTTTTAAGGTTAATGGCCAACGACTGAAACCTTACTTGGGAATATGTGTTCCAAAAGATGAGACAATTTCTTTGAACGAACTTGTTTACCAAGATTCATTAGACTTCCCTTAGTCCATCTGTTGTATATAATTAGTTTGGAAATTTTTTTTCACTTGAAACATATTAAGAATCAATAGAACCATACTACGGCTCATCAAAACCATATTAAGAGTTTCCATAACTGTATTAAGGGTCACAAAAATGATATTAAGGATTACCAAAAAGGTATCAGGGCTCACCACAAATGACTTAAGGCCTACCAAAACCATAACAGGGCTTACCAGAGCCATATTATTAAGGATCCCTAGAACCATATTAAGGCCTCCTAAAACTATAACACCTCGTCCCAAAATGACTGTTCAATTAATTATTGATTGTGAAATTACATTTTTGCCTTTGGGCATTGGGGTACTTTAGTCACTTTTTGTTCAGGAATGATTTTGGGGAATTGAGTGTCCTATTGTTCAGAGCTCGATGATACGAGTTCGTAGACAAGTGGCAAGTTCAATTGCTTCACAATAGCGTCGTGGTTCTTCATTGTTACGTTGCTTTAAGACGTCGGTAAATATGCTGAATAACTGGTTCACAATAACGTCGTGTTTTATTTGAACGTAGAAAGTGAAGAAATCACATTACAATATATTACAAAATTAATGTCATACACTGCCAATTACATAAGCATCATTCAATCCATATATCTTCACACCCATCTCGAATATTTTGACCACCTAACTCACCCACCAGTTCATCAAATGTGTCAACATTTGGCATCCCTCTAGTAAATGGCTCACACTCAATTATCACATCACCTAAGACTTCATCACCAATAACATCATTATATTCTCTATTAGGCATTGATAACACTACCGACCAACCACGATGCATCGGGTCGTCAAGAAAAAAATATTTGTTTGACTTGAGAAGCCAAAACAAATTGGTCATTCCTATGTCCAATTTTACTCAAATCTACAAGGGTAAATCCAAGTTCGTCGACTACAAGACCAGAACTATCTATCCAATCACACCTAAAGACTGGGATTGTAAACTTTTGGTAGTCAAGGTCCCAAATTTCTTGAATGACACCATAGAAACCCATATTTGAGAGAATTGGGTTTTTATCCTTGGCACTAGCAACTTGCATGGTATGTGCAAGTAAATAAACTCCACTATTTTGAGTTGTCCACACATCATCTTGTGCCTTGATATTGAATTTAATACCTTTAATAAGATAGCTCCTATATAATGGCACTGCCATGTTTGGACCAGCTGCTAGCCACCTTAAATTTTCTGATACGCCATGATTGTCTTCCTCAAGTTCACTTTGAACCTGCAAATTAATCATATCTTAATTCAATCTAACATAGAAATAAGAAGAAAATTAAAAGAGAAATATGTTATTCAACAACATATACCTTGAAGCGTAGCCATTAAATGAAAGTGCTATTGTGCTTATCCTGCAGCCACTTTGTTCTCTTTCTAAATTTTGGATAAGCAGTCTTGATGTGGATCATATGTTGCCTACATGACACGAAAAATTCAAGCATTACGGTCCCAAATATAGAAGATAAACATAAGAAATAATTTAAAATGGAAACTTAAAGAATAAAACTCATACGTACTCGATATAAGGTAGGACTTCCTCCGTATTCTCCAAGACATAAAGATGTGCTTGATTCAACAGGTCCTGATTAACTACGCTCACTGTGCAACCTGATAATGGCTTTGAAAGTCCCATCTTTTGGCTTGAAGGCACTCCAACTGTACTAACATCAGATAAATGCTGAGTACAAAACTCTACCGCTTCTTCAGCTATATACCGCTCAGCAATGCAACCTTCGGGACGAGTACGATTCTGAACATACCCCTTCAGCACTTTCATATATCTTTCAAACGGATACATCCACCTAAAATATATTGGCCCACATAGACGAACTTCTCTGACAAGATGTACTACTAGATGAACCATGATATCAAAGAATGAAGGGGGAAAGTACTTCTCAAGCAAACACAGAGTAACTACTACATCTTCTTCCAACTTATCTAGCTTGGAAACATCAACAGTCTTTGCACATATAGCATTGAAGAAGAAGCACAAACGAGGTATTGCATACCTTGCAGGCTTCTCCAAAACAGAACGAATTGCCACAGGGAGCAATTGTTGCATTAAGGTATGACAATCATGTGATTTAAGGCCAAGAAGTCTTGAATCTTGTAAAGATACAAGATTTTTAATATTTGAATAATAACCTTCAGGGACCTTCATACCATAGAAAGAATTGCAAACCTCTCTCTTCTCTGCTCTTGACAAATTCCAAGGCCCAGGAGGCAAACGAGTACGTCTTTCTCCATACTCGGGTTGCAAATCAGTTTTGACCCCCATGTTCAATAAATCTAATCGAGCAGCAATCCCATCTTTACTTTTTCCAGGGATCTCCAGCAATGTACCAATGATACTATTGCAAACATTCTTCTCAATGTGCATAACATCTAGGGCATGCCTCACAGGAAGGTATTTCCAATACTCGAGATCAAAGAATATTGATTTCTTCTTCCAACTAACTCTGTCACCATTTTCAACCATATGCAGCACTTCTTCTCCGGTTAATGGCTCGGGAGGTATGCCATATTCAGGTTTCCCATTAAAAGCTGCACGTTGCCTCCTATATGGATGATTGATTGGTAACCATTTTCTATGCCCAATGTAACAAATTTTGTGGCCATTTTTCAACCTGTGACTAGGTGTATCATCGCCGCATATTGGACAAGCTTTATATCCTTTAACAACACAACCAGATAAGTTTCCATAGGCGGGGAAATCATTAATTGTCCACATTAATGCAGCTCTGAGTGTAAAGTATTCTCCATTATGTGCATCATACACTCCTCTAATCCCATCCCACAAAGATTTTAAATCATCAATCAAAGGCTCCAAGTAGACGTCTATATCATTTCCGGGTTGTTTAGGACCGGAAATCAATAAGGTTAACATCATGAACTTTCGTTTCATGCACAGCCATGGAGGGAGATTATATGTAACTAAGATAACCGGCCAACAACTATATCTGCTACTTAGAGAACTGTGGGGATTGAATCCATCAGATGAAAGAGCCAGTCTCAAGTTTCTCGGCTCATTACCAAACTCAGGCCATTTATCATCAAGAAGTTTCCAAGACGGGGAATCCGCCGGATGAGACATCTGACCGTCAATTGATTTTCTAGCAGCATGCCAAGTCAAACTCTTAGCTGTCTCATGTGATTGAAACATCCTTTTAACCCTTGGAATTGGAGGAAAATACCACACCACCTTCGCTGGCACACCCTCTTTCAAGATTGAATCTTTGCCTTCCTTCCACCTTGAGATACCACAAGTAGGACAATTAGTTGAATCCTCATACTCCTTCATATACCAGATGCAATCATTGGGGCATGCGTGCATTTTCTCATAACTCAGCCCCAATGCACACAAAGCCTTTTTAGCCTCATACATAGAGGTTGGTATTGTATTTCCTTCTGGAAGCAAATCGCCTTGAAGTATCAATAATTCTGTAAAACAGACATCACTCATCCCATGTTTTGCCTTCAAATTATACAACTTCACTAATGCCGATAACTTCGTGTACTTTCTACAACCAGGGTACACTGGTTGATCTCCATCCCCAATCACATTGGCAAACTGATACGGATCGGAACCAAAATCACCAAAATCATTATCATCCATATCAATTTCTTCAGACACAAAACTGTACCTACTATGGCCATCATCTTCTTCAACATTTCTACTAGCATTAGTAGTTGCTTCCCAAGGTTCTCCGTGAAATGTCCAATTCTTATAGCTTTGGTCAATTCCATTAAAGTATAAGTGATCCCTTATAATTCCAACCCCAAACAACTTCAAATTATCACATTTAACACATGGACAACGGATATGTGTTGTAGTTAGAAGATTTTCTACAGCAAAGTTCAAAAATGCTTCCACCCCAAACTCATATGCCTTCGATCTTCTATCCGAGTGCATCCATGACTTATCCATCTCCGACACTATAACCTATTATCTATAATAAAGTGAAAATACAGGCAATGACCATCACTATAGCAGATTATACAAAGATCTAATAGCAAGTAATACACAACAGAGACAACGGGTTTTAAACAAAAACAGACGTATTTGGCATATATAGACGACGGATTTTCAACAGACGTCGTCTAATATAAGTAATACAAACGACGGTTTATGAAAAAACCGTCGTGTATAAGTAATACGACGGTGTTTTCATAAACCGTCGTGTAATCGTCGTCGTATGCCTAAAAAGGCGTCGTGTCTCAGTTTATTTTCAAGAACCCAAAACCCATTAAGAACACAACATATATATGAAACCAAGCAAGAAACCAACATATACATGAAACCAAGCATGAAAACAATAAATCCATTCCCAATTCAACATAACATAGGGTGATTAAAAGATCCGACAAAATTAAATCCATTCCCAAATCAACATAACAGATAATGTAATCCATGAACCCATTAAACAGAAAATCCATGAACCCATACCTATAAGCACATTATTAACAGATCGCAAAGCATATACCTAAAACCCTTTAACAAAACAACCTAATATCATTCAATGAATTTACATGGGGAAGATAGGGTTTGTACTTACAGGTTGGACGAGCTCACAGATTCGACGGAGCCTGGAGAGTGCAACTTTTAATTAGAGCAGAAGTGAGAGAGCGAAATGTTATGTTGCGCGAAATCTGAAAATTTTAGGGTTCAGGGTTAGAAGTATAAGAATAAGAGACAAATCTAAAAAATTTAGGGCGCGTGAAAATTTTTAGAGAGCGCGCTCTTTAAAACGTCAAAAGAAAAACCATGGCGAAAGTTCTACAAGAACCGACGTAAATGTAATATTCCACGACGGAAACACTAAACGTAACGCCGTTTATTTTGACGCTTCATTTTTCGGATTAATTTTAAATTTATTTTGAATATTTTGATATAAAGACGACTGAAAAACCACGTCGGGGTTAAGAAATTGAAAACGTTGTAAACTATAATAGACGACTTACATATTAAAATGACGTCGTTTAAAGTATAAACCATGTCGGATATTTTACTGCACGACGTAACATATGTATTCCACGACTCAACCACCGTCGTTAAAAATTAATACCCTAAACCCTTAAAACTAAATTATATAATTTTAAAAATTAAGTTTATAAAAGGGTTTATGGTTTTACAGCCTAATATATACCCTAGACTACCCAAAAATTATACTTTAAAAATAAACCCCAATAAATAACACCCCTAATCTCTAAACCCTAGACTCTAAACCCTAAACCATAAAACTAGAAGTGATTTTATGACTCATCAAAACAATTTTGTTTTGGATGGTCATTTTAAATTTTTGTTATTCAAAATGAATTTTTTTCAAGGTTTAGGGGGAAGAAAATATATCAATGACTTCATAGGAGTTGACTTTGCATTTTTCTGATTTATTTTAAATTTATTTTGAATATTTTGATATAAAAATAATAAAATATTCTTATCACAACAACAAACCACGTCGGTGTTAATAAATTGTAGACGTTGTAAATTGTAATAGACGACTAAGTTGTTAAAATGACGTCGTTTAAATGAGAAACCATGGCAGATATTTAACTATCCGACGTAAAATATATATTCCACGACTTAACCGCTGTCGTTACAAAGTACTACCCTGAACCCTTAAGAAATTGAAGACGTTGTAAACCATAAACGACACAATTGTTCAAAGAACGTCGTCTAAATATCCTTTTACGTCGGATTTGTTTAAAACGAAACAACAAAAAACGACGATTTTTGACTTTATTAGGTCGTTGGAAAAGTATTACACGTCGGTTACGCAATTTGTATGTTTGTTTTTTTTTTTAATTTAAGAAAACCTCAACAAATTTTTACATTATATATTATAGATAAAATTTGTACATTATACATAAATATCAAGTGTTCAATAATTCCCCTATTCCAGGTGAAGGCTAACAAACTCTGCCCATTCATTCCAGACTTCATCAATTGCTTCTTGGGGGTATGGCGCTTCCTGTTTTCCCTTGGCATACTGCATAAACAATGACTATTAGGGTTTATAAATAAAAGGAAATTCAATCACAGACGACCATAACCGACGTAGTATATCTATTCAACGACGGTAATTTTACATGACCGTCGTTGATAATACAAAAAATGACGTAAAATGTATGAAGGTAATTTCTTCTTACCTTCTTCTCAAACGCCAAGGAAGGATCCATGATGATGTCCCTCATGAAGCGCATCACATAATACCCGCATTCGACATTGCTGGGTTGCTTTGGTGTGCCTGACAGAGTTTTCCAAATTACTGCCTTACGGCCTGATCTGGCTATGTGAGAATTATAAATTTTTATAGCACTGTTCACGATGTTTTTGGCCTCTTCATCGACCACACGATTTCCTGGCAGAGGATCCAGAAAATAGACGGTTTCCCTCTTTGCTCTTACAATCAGCAAGATCCAATGACGGCTGCACAAATTTAATATAAAAACGACGGTTATTTACAAAAACAACGTATTATAATATTTCACACGACGAAATAAAGTAGCAATCGACGACATTATATATTTATCACGACGATAAATAACTACCGACGTGGTTAGTAGTTTCAAACGACTCAATAAAATAAAACACCGACGTGGTTAGTTTATACGCTGTCATTTATTGAAAATCATAAAAACAAAATCCTGTTATGGAGACTAACCCTGGATTGTAAGGCATCATGAAAATCTGTTCACCGTCAGTCCTCTGAAGTCGAGCTGCTACCAGTCGTGATCTGTCAGCTATTGTGCCAGAGCTGGCACTAACTGTAGCAGGGTCGATAAAGCCAACCATGCTGCACATATTTGCTTGTTTCAAAAGATCGTGTAAGTACCTAAATATATAAAATAATATAAACAAGTCAGCACAAAAAAACACACGACGATTATGTATAACAAAACGACGTATTATAAAATTTCACACGACGTACTGAAATAGACAACGACGTTATAATATATTTATCACGACGGTACATACTAACGACGTGGTTAGTTAGTTAAGACGACGCAATAAATAAACCAACGACGTATTATTTTAGAATGACAAACCTCATGTATACAGCAATGACAGTAGCTCCTATTTCTTCCATGCCTGCAAATTGTGTAATATCTTCAGGCAGGAGGAAGGTATCGCATTCTAGACCAAACACCTCCTTATCAATTGTAAAGTGCAGGGTCTTATCCTGAGGCACGAGTGTCGTTTCCACATAACGACAAAGGGATTTTAAAGAAGATGGCGCCTCCATATTTGAATAATCAACAACTTTAATAACCTGTTTAAAGAAATTAAAAAAATGACGTGGTAATTCAATAAAAACTACGGTTTAAGGAATAAAACGTCGTCTGAAAAGAATTTAAACGATGGTGAAAAAACCGTCGTGGTGAATAATTTATTACGTCTTAGAAAAAAATTCTGCCGTCTAAGTTGTAAACAAACGACGGTTTAAAGAAAAATATCGACGTCTGAAATTTTGAAAAACAAATAAAAAAGGCAAAGTTATGTGAACATACCTGGTCGTCATCTTCTTTCTCCTTTTCATCTTGTTTTTCTTCTTTCTTCTCTTCATCTATTACGTTGGGAATGACTAACACCGTCGTCTAAAAACCACAAAGTTTTAAAAATAACGACGTTTAATGGCGTGTAAAACAAGTAAACTAAATACGACGTGGTATTGAAATACAAACGATGGTTTATTTTTAAAATCGTCGTGGTATGTATTTCAAACGACGGTTTTATTAATAATAACGACGTCTAATAGTTTTAAAAAAAAACAGAGAATTCAAAGTTCAGATATGTTACCTTTTCTTCCTGATGTTTCCCATTTTTGGCAGTATCATCCTCAAAATGTTGGGATCTCACATCACCTCCAGAGCAGCTTGCTTTGTCAGACATTGGATTTTTGGGACTTTGGCTAATTCTTGGTTTAAGCATGCTTGGATCAAAATTGGGAATTAATTGGGAAAGCTGACTCAGGAAATGCTCCCTCTCAGCCTCTACCAACTGTTTGGTTCTAGCCTCCATCCTTAAAGCCTCCTCCCTTGCCTTAGCTTCCATCTTTTTATTCTCTTCTTGGAGGAGAACTCTTAAACTGTCCTTTAAACGGTCGTCAAAGCTGATTCTCTGTGGTTTGGGTAGATTGAAATACTGCCTTGGGGAAATCCCAGCACCTACCCCTCTCACTCTGCCAGGATGCTTGGGGCCCAAAGCCATGGTCAGCACATCATTGCTGCCAGAAACACTGACTTTGCCTTCCGAGACTTGTTTTTGCAATTCATCCTAAAATAAAGATATATAAAAAAGGAAGAACAAAAAACACACGACGGTTATTTATATACAAACGACGTATTATATAATTTCACACGACGCAATAACATATAAATCGACGTTATTATAATTTATCACGACGGTAGTTATACCGACGTGGTTAGTTTTTTAAAACGACGAAATGAATAAACCACCGACGTCTTATGCTTTATTTACAGATAACAGAGGGATGATTCAATATTTACACCTTTAACGACCTTGTTTAAAACATTTCGACGTAGTAATTTAATACAAACGACGCGAAAATGAACCACCGACATCTTATGCTATAATTACAGAAAACAGAGTAGTGATTCCTGATTTAGACCTTTAACGACGTTTTTTAAAAAGTTTCGACGTGGTAATATCATTCACACGACGCAAAATATAACATAAGACTTAATAAGAATTATTCACAGTTTAACAAAAATTTAAAACAAAGTGAGTAGGCTTACAATTAATTTTGCTTTCTCTGCCACCTTTGGATCCGGGATGTTACCATGTTTGTCCTGTCTAGCTCTCTTCCATAAGGTAGATCGATCAATTTCTACCCCAGGCATGGTTTCCTCCAATTGATCCTCCAAACCAGCATATCCTTTTCGAGACAATCGATGATTGTACTCAAGTTTCTCCCTAATCTGTGCATGTTGAGAATGCACAGACTCAAAATCTTTGGATAACCTTGAAGCTACAAAGGCATCACATTGTGCTTTCTCTATGAATTTATATGTTTCAGGGGGTTGGCTTAATCTCTCCCTGTCATTGGTGTATGGAAGGATATAATGCCTCGTTAGTGTAGACTTGAAATCCTTCCATTTCTTGGCAGCAGAAGCTAACACAGAGTTCTTGCCCCCTTGACCTACCACAAAAGCAATGTCAACTGCTTCCCAAATCTGCTCCTTTATATCCTTGGGGATTTGAGCCCATTTCATGTCCACAAGTGGAACTCTGGAGCGTGCCAACACACCAATGTAGGACTGCATCTCACTATGTGCTTGGCCAATTCCTTTCCCCCTTTTATTGTACTCAACAATTGGCCTGAGTTTCTGAAGTTTTCGCTTCACAACACGAGGCATTGTGCTCATACCTCGACCAGACTTTGAATCATCAGAGATTGTTGAAATGCTGGTTGGTTCTGTCTCAGCAGATGATGAAGCAAACTTCATCTTCTTCGAAGACTTCATCGTCTTCGAAGACTTCTCTTGAGGAGTTACCATCCCAAGCTCCTTACCTCCATTTTTCTTGGAGCCAGAGTCCTTACTTTGGTCTTGAGAAACCATTTTTACAGAAAAAACTGCAAGTGAAAATATTTCAGGAAAAGATTAAGAACACAAACGACGGTTATTAATAAAATACGACGTATGATATGATTTTAAACGACGCAATGAAATAATCTCAGACGTAATAAATGTTTAAAACCAAGGTAATTAAACAACGACGAAATAATATAAAATAAGACGTAATAATAACTTATTACGTCGATATTTAGAGGACGACGTGATAATTAACTATAAACGACAAAATATTTATATAACGTCGTGGTATTGATGTTCACACGACATCAATAGTAATATACCTTCGTCTATATAAGGATCCAAAACCCTTCTTTCTTTCTCTGTGAATGTTTGATTGCAGATTTGATTTTTCTGAACCATGGTTTTTGTTTTCTAATTTGATAAAATACAAGGCCAAGAAAGAAAGTTTTGGAATCTTATATAGACGACGGTATTTTAAGACGACGTCGTGGTATTAACATTCACACGACGTAAAACAATAAGATACTGTCGTCTATATTAGATACCAACCCTACTTTCTTTTTCTTTATATTTTATCAAATTAGGGAAAAACAAAAACCATTGTTCAGAGAAATCAAACCTGCAATTAAACAAGCAAATAAAAAAAAGACTATAATTTTAAAAACAACTTTGTCAATTTTCAGACGACGCTAGAACGACTGACGAACCGTCGTGGTCTGCATATTTAACCACGTAAATAAGAAGCTACCGTCGTCTTATTTAGTTGAGGTAGTTGTCTTCAAAGTTGGAAACTTTCCCTCTTTGTCTGTATATTTTATCGAACTTGGAAAGAAGTAAAATGATTTTGGCCAGAAAAAAGGTAAAAAGATTTTTCAAACAAAAAACGTATGAGCATGCAAAACAGCAACCAAAATAGTGAAAATGAAAGCTTACCTTTTGCGTGCAATGAAAGCAAGAGGAAGACGATCGATGTTTAAGTTCAGAGACGACGAAGAAGACGAGAGGAAGACGATGAGATACTCTGATAGTGCTCTGACAAGGAAAAAAGTCTAAAAGTTTTCTCTGGGAGATTGAAATTTTTAATCGGGTTTGGAAACAGTGCATGTGTAAGTCAGGTAGACGAAAAGTTGCTTACATATAAAACCATTTCAAAAAAATAATACGGCGGTTACATATAACGACGACGTATAAATTACAAAATACGACGGTAAATTTAACTTCGGACGTGGTAAATAAATACGACAGTAGTGTTGTAGGTACCGTCGTAGTAAACTCAAAAATTAAGTACATAAGTAATAACTCGCGTCATGGTAGATTATTTAACACGTCGTTTTTATTAATTTACCGACGTGGATTTATGTAATATACGTCGGTCATACCGACGTTGATTTTACAATTTAAACCGCGGTTTTTTGTAAGGACCGCCGTTGGTTTTAAAAATTTATTCTATAAATTTGTCGCTTTCATTCATTTTCGGTTTACATTTAGGGTTCCAAGTTCTTCCTCTCTCAGAGACACTGTCTCTCACGTCTCAAAGACAATAATTTGGATGTCTTTCTCAAAGAGAAATTGAGCTTACTCACATCAAATATATGTCCACAAGAAGAAGCTTGTCAACTAGCCTTCTCACTTCCTCGATGCAAGCCTGGCCTCCACTTGCTGTCGAAGGAAAGTTCGCTTCTCAGGGAAATCTGAAGATCAGATGTGCCTGATCCTCTGCTTGATTTTCTTGGCTAAGAAGATCCGTCAGATTTGTGATAGCCTCTTCCTTTATCCGTAGAGCTTCAGAAGAAGAAGATGGGTTTCAAGAATGCAATAAAGAATAGAAATGGCTTCAGATGGCCTCTAAAGCATGAGCAATCGAATCAGTGCTTTGAACTATACAAGTCGATGCTTTGAACTATACAAGGCCTGTAGAAAGATAAAGGACCAAACTGTTAAAGAAACTGAAACTGTTAAAGAAACCCTAAACTAACACGACGCAATATTTGTTTTGCGACGTGGAATCTTTTCATTTAACGTCGTTAGGTTTAATATAACCGACGTGGATTTGAATTTTTAAATTATGAGTAAAAAAAATTTTCCCGTGACCTTTCAGTTTATTTTTCAATTACAGTGCGTTATAAATAGAGTTTTTTTTTTCCGGAGGAAATTTAAAATGAAGGAAATTAATGTTCTGGAATATGTAAACTTTCTTTTTTGGATGACAGATTTAAATAAAATAAGAATATAAAAACAACGACTGTTTTTGTATTACTGTCGTCGTTTTTCGTCGTCTTAAGTAAGACTAAGACGACGTAATATATTTGTTGAGCGACGTTGATTTGTTTTTTAAACGTCGTTAGATATAATATAACAGTCTTTGAAAATTGTCTCTCTGATTCCAAATTTGCAACGACGTTAGGTATAATATTTGTAGATACACAAATGCACACACATCATCAACTTCCAAAAAATTGTCTCTCTGATTGCAAATCTGTGTCATCTGTTAAGATTATGATGTGGAACAGAGTTCCATCTGGTAAGATTTCGTAACCCTTGGGATCTCAGACAAATCTGATTATGTCGGCGGTTTTCTATATAAACCGTCGTGGTTATTTCAATTCTTGTCATTAAGTAGATCTACCGACGTAGGATAAGAAAATCAAAGAAAAAAATTGTTAACAAAAATTCTTATTAAGACGACGGTTTAAATTAAAGGTACGATGTATAAAATGAATAAATACGACGTTAAATTTTATAGTACGATTTAAAGATAACGTCGTAGAACTATACGAGAATGACGTCGATATATTTATATTTTCCGTCGTTGTAAATTAATTTAATACAGCGATATTTTGTATTTTAAAGCCGTGGATTTGTTTGTAATTATACGGCGTCTTATACGAAAACCTCGTCGTGTTATTTTATGAGTAAAAACGGCGGTTTTTATTGAAATCGTCGTCTTTACTTTCTACGTCGGTAGATTCATAACTTCTGCCGTTCTTTGTTGGCTTTGATTTTACACTGCGGAAATCTGTTTCAAATAGACGTCGGTTGTTTAATTAGGTACGTCGTTGTTTTTGAACAGCCATTTGAATCTCCATTTTTTAGTTGTCTAAGGTTGTATTACACGACGGTGTTTTTAGAACCGTCGTCTTTTTAAAAACCACGACGGTTTTCACTTAGACCGTCGTTGTTTTCTGGTCGTCTTTTTCACTTTTTGTAGTAGTGGATGTACAACAAGGAACTCTAACTTTGACAGTTCAGGGCGAATCCATTGAGTTTAAGGTGTTCGAGGCTATTATAAAGCTGGGGGACTTGGAAGAGTGCGACCGCATACATCTTCTTGACCCAATTGTACATGTCAACTAATTGGAAAACACCTCTACAAATGTCTTGAAAGCCAAGTCGCCACCCCCTCTAGTCGTGAAACGCATGCGCACTTCTCTTGGACTTGCCGGAATTTATCAATGTTTTCGCTTTTGTTTTTAGTTTATGTGTGATTTCTAGTACATTTTTCATGTTTTTGTTTTTGTTAAGTTTTGCGTCATCAAACAAAGGATTTTAGTAAATACATTCTTTGTCCTGCCTACTTCGTCTCCTAATCACAAGAAGCAAGCCCCAAAGAAGGCTTGAAATTTGAGCAGCACCCGCAGTGTTGGTGTCGACTTGCACTTTCCTACGGCCAGCCGTGGGTAGAAGTGTGGGTTTGAGTTGGGTCCTTCGATTTGTGTTGCCATACAACACTTATGTCAAAGTTAATTTCAGAATTTACTCTTAATTATGAATTATGATTTAACCCTTCAATCACTATTATAGTCTTACTAATTTGACTTGGTCAATTGCTCCGGTCAAATATGTTGACTCTGACTTGATCATTGACTTTGACCTTTGACTTTTGACTCCTAGTTTCTTTTCTCTTCATTTGTTTCTCTAATCTCATTTCTCGGCGTGCGATCCATGGTTCCTATTAGCAACATAGTGGGAGGGCTCCACTTCTATGAGTTGACTTGTGAATTAAATCTCACCATTTAATTCTTCATATTGGTGAAAGTCAATTGAGTTTAATCCTTTCAGGACTTCCACAAACCATGGTTGAAGCCTACCAGCGTGTCATGGTTATCCAAGCTAAATAGGGTGTAGGGCATAATCTATTTAAATTGGAATGGCCATGCAATTGAATCCTTCTCTTATACAATACTCCTATTCACATTATTTGATAAAGGAATCTAATGTCAAATACCATCATGTGAATTATTCCTTTGTATGATTATTCTGATAACAATTGAAGACCTCTTCTTTCAAATCTTATCTTCTGCTTTGTGCAAAGATTTAATCAATCATAAATTTGGAGTATTCACTCTCTTTACTAAGAGTAGAGATCCCTTATCGTACATTCATTTGCCTCCATGACTTTATTGAGAGTTCTGACAAACACCCTTAAGTCATGTCTTCTTCAACACAACGGCACAGTGATCTCAAAGACAAACAACATAGCCATAAGACATCTATGATGTCTCAAGTCAAAGGATTAGTTTGCACCATTGCAATCCATGAGATCTAGTTTGACATGTGAGTAAAGACTTCCATTGTAGAATCATGTATTTGATCGCATTCAGTGTACGTATTCTCCTGCAAGCACCTACATACATGTCTTGGTATCGGCACACTCAATGACTTGAGACCTCGTCATTTGGGAGAAGATACTATGTATGCTGATCGTAGCAGAATATCAATGCCCAATTGATACTCATATGACTAGGAACATATTTAGGATTAGGGATCATGATAAGTCTTGATGTATGCAATCTCATTACATAGTTCTCATGTCCGCTTATATATCTATATATATATTCATAGGACTACAGTTGTCTTGTATTTCATAAGATAACATATAGTCATGAATTAAAACAATTGGTGTTGCCCATAAATAACTTAATAGTCATTACAAAAGATGTCCTCAATACTAACTATTACATAATTACTTGGTAGGCCATATATCCAACTTAAACAGTACTATATTAAGACTCAATAGAAACATATTAAGATTCAATAGAACCATACTACAGCTCATCAAAACCATATTAAGACTTGCCATAACTGTATTAAGGGTCACAAAAATGATATTAAGGATCACCGAAAAGGTATCAAGCTCACCACAAATGACTTAAAGCCTACCAAAACCATAACAGGGCTTACCAGAGCCATATTATTAAGGATCACTATAACCATATTAAGGCTTCCTAAAACTGTAACACCCCGTCCCAAAAATGACTGTTCAATTAATTATTGATTGTAAAATTACATTTTTGCCCCTGGCATAGGGGTACTTTAGTCACTTTTTGTTCGGGAAGAATTTTGGGAAATTGAGTGTCACCGTTGTGTAGAGCTCGATGATACGAGTTCATAGAAAAGTGGCAAGTTCAATTCAAAGTTAAAACAAAGAAGTTATGATCTACGGAAGTGCAATGGCACAATAGTAAATTATGATTACTAGAATCACATCCAGCTTCTCTCTCTTGCGACACTCTCTCTCCTCGACTATACTTTCTCTCTCTCTCTCTCCCTCTCCTCTCTGTGCGATGCCGTAGTTTCAGACTGCAATTTCTTCTTTGTTCGGTGAATAAATTTGACAATTCTTATTCCAAAAGAATCGTCTCTCCCTCCTTTACTCTAAGCTTTTGGTTTTCAAAAAGTGTGAAGGAATATTTAGTTCATGTGCTTACATATGGGTTGAACTTTGTTTCTTGTATAAAGAACTACGTGTGGCTTGATCCCTCAATAAGGGTACGTAGGAAACCTAGGCTAACCTAGGTGCAGCCCAAGTTTATGATTGGTTTGTTATGATAAGTTTTGTCAAGTTGAATTTGTTGAACAGTTGGGAAATTATTTGAGTTTGCTTTGCAAGTAAAATTTTGGGTTTTTGGTCTTTTTCAGGGGAGACTCTGTCAGTTTTTCGGTAGAAGCCAGACCCTAAAGCGGGTTTTGAATTAGGGTAAGAATGGTATTTTGGTTATTTGTGCTCGACATCTGTCAGGTGTTGGACACGTACGGGGTTTGACACGAATTTCAAAGTAGGATTTGGGTCGGGTTCTGTCAAAAACGATATTAAAACTCACTAGAATCATTTTATGGCTTCGTTAGAACCATATTAAGGTTCACCAAAACGATATTAAAGCTCACTAGAACCATTTTGTGACTTACTATAACCATATTATGGCTTACCAGAACAATAACATGCCTTATCAAATTTATGTTATGAATTATCTAAACCATATGAGGTGTACTAGAACCATACTAAGGCTTATTAGAATCGTATAAAAGCTAACCAAAAACATATTAACGCAAACCAGAACCATATTATGGCTTACTAGAATCATATTATGACTAACCAGAACCATATTAAGGCTTACAAGAACCATACTGAGGTTTAGTAGGATCGGACTAAGGCTTATCAGAACTGTACTAAGGCTCACCACAACCATTGTTGAGGCCCAAAAAATTCAAGGCTGGGCCCAAATATATTTCTTGCCTAGTACGACACCTAAGTTGGGAAGAAACCCAACTTGGGTACGCAAGAGTTCGTCATATGCACTTGCACACGTGCCACGCCAAGTAAATAAGCAACACAACACGCTACAAGCTTAAGTGGGCCCAAGCCACTCGAATGCCTGGGGCTTGTTGAGCGGGTTGGGATATGGATGGTTACGAGTATTCACGAGGCCCATTAATGGCCCAAGGAGTGGAAGTTTTGGGCTACTTGGGAGCACCAAAACTCAAACCCATTCCTTGAGCAAAAAGCTCTGCTTTTATTTGCTAGGGTTGGGGATAGGAGATCTAGGGAGAGCAAGCATCCTCTCTCACTACTGGAACCCTCAAATTTTCAGCTCTATTCTTCCATCTCTTTCCTTTTTCTCCTCTGGCATACTGATCTAGAGCAAGAAACATCCTTACTCATTGCTAGAAGGTCCAATTTCATGCTATGTTCTTCCATCTTCTTCCTCTTTTTCCCATAAACACATCCAGAGAGAGTAAGCATCACCTCTCACCTCTGGAACCCTTCGATTTCAAGCCATGTTCTTCAATTGCTTCCCTTGTTCGCTTCTGTCAAGCCACCAAGGAACCTGACGAAGCTTTTGTCAAGCTGCTGGAAATCTGCTAAAGCCACGCTGTTTCCATCTTCTTCCTCTCTTTCTCATAAACACATACAGAGAGAGCAAGCATCACCTCTCACCTTGGGAACCCTTTGATTTCAGGCCATGTTCTTCCATTGCTTCCCTTTTTCTCTTCTGTCAAGCTAGTCAAGAGCTTGATGAAACTTTCGTCAAGCTGCTAGAAACTTGCTCAAGCCACTCATTCCTCTTCCTTCATTCTTTCCTCTCTTCCTTCAACAATTCCACTCAAAATTTCCTCTCCCCCTTACTTCGAGCCTCTATTTCTCAGAGGAAACCCAAGTCTTCTCTCTCTCATGCTAAACTCATGAATGCTCAGCTCCCATGCCATAAGCTTCTCATGCCAAGCCATAATATTTATCTATAAGCAACTGTTGGTTTTGTTGGTGAAGGAAGCCAAGGTGTTTCCTAAGGCTCCACGAACCTTTTGGACCACTTTTTGTGCCTAATAATTGAACTCAGACACAGGACCAAGTCCACCCATTTGCTCTTTACGGCAGCCCAGGCCCATCAGTAGCTGCCAAAAAGAAGAAGTCCCCTCATAAATTGGCGACTTCACTGCGGATCAGGTCACTATCTTCCCTAATGCCTCCAAAGAAGAAGACTAGAAGCAATAAACCAGGCCAAGCATCTGATAAAGAGAATTGAACTTCTTTTTCAGTTTTCTGCCTGAGATATTCCTGGAAGATAACACAAGCTCTACATTAATACTGCCGAAAGAGTTAACCCTCATGCTAGACCAAGCTATATGTTGGTTCAACTCAACCATTAGATTATCTGCATAGCAAGTCCAAGCTAATCATGCCAAGCCAAGTCACGTTCTTCCAGCACCTATTCCATGTCAAACAAAATATTTTCCAGTATGTGCCCTGTTTCAAACATCCTTCCAGCACATGCCCTATTTCAAACATCCTTCCAGCACGTGCCTTATTTCAAGCATTCTTCCAGTATCTAGCAATCATGCCGCGCATCATCACCTCCATAAAGGTTTTGTCCACTGATTTCAATTGTTCTGGGGCTAGTGCTGTAAACTCAAACGCAGTGGTGAATCAAAACTCAATCCATCCTTACGAAAACCCAACAAGCTTATTGCATCTGCAACTCCAAGATTGGATCCCCACCATCTACTAGCACGTCTGGCTAATGTTGAGGCCCAAAAAATCAAAGGTTGGGCCCAAATATATTTTTAGCCCAATACGACACCTAACTTGGAAAGAAACCCAACTTGGATTTTAGAAAAGATTGTGTTTTTAGAAAAATCAAAGGTTCGTCATATACGCTTGCACACATGCCACGCCAAGAAGAGATTGTGTTTTTACAAAAATAGGCTATTTACTCAATAAGTTACGGTTAAGATGTTGCGTTCTCAGATGTTGCGTTCTCATATACGCTTGCACACTGTAACTTACCGGTAAGATATGGTGTTTTTTTAAAAATATACTATTTACTCAATAAATTACGGGTAAGATATTGCGTTTTAGATATAAAGACACTTTACACTATAACTTACCGAGTAAGATATGGGGTTTTCATAACAATAGGAAATTCACACAATAAATTACATGTAAGATGTTGCGTTTTTGGATATATAGGCATTTTACACTATCAATTTTTGGTAAGATATGGTGTTTTCAGAAAAATATGCAATTCACAACATAAATTACTGGTAAGATGTTGCGTTCTCAGATGTATAGGCATTTTACACTATAACTTATCGGTAAGATATAGTGTTTTTAGAAAAATAGGCTATTTGCTTAGTAAATTACGGGTAAGATGTTGCGTTTTCAAATATATAGGTACTTTACAGTATAACTTACCGATAAGATATGGCATTTTGAGAAAAATAGGCTGTTCACTCAATAAATTACGAGTAAGATGTTGCGTTCTCAGACATATATACATTTTACACTATAACTTACTGGTAAGATACGGTGTTTTTAGAAAAATAGACTTCTCACTCAATAAATTATGAGTAAGCTATTGCGTTCGTAATTATATAAGCATTTTACACTATAACTTACCAGTAAGATATGGTCTTTTTAGAAAAATAAGCTATTTACTCAATAAATTACGGGTAAGATGTTGCGTTCTCAGATGTAGAGACGTTTTACACTATAACTTACCATTAAGATATGGTGTTTTTAGAAAAATAAGCTATTTACTCAATAAATTACTAGTAAGATGTTGCGTTCTCATATATATAGGTATTTTACACAAAAACTTACCAGTAAGGTATGGTGTTTTTAGAAAAATAGGCTATTTACTCAATAAGTTACGGTTAAGATGTATATCGACACTTTACACTGTAACTTACCGGTAAGATATGGTGTTTTTAAAAACATAACCTATTTACTCAATAAATTACGGGTAAGATGTTGCGTTCTCAGATATATAGGCACTTTACACTATAACTTACCGTGTAAGATATGGAGTTTTTTTTATTTATAAAAATAGGAAATTCACACAATAAATTACAGGTAAGAAGTTGCATTCTTGGATATATAGGTATCTTACACAAACTTTTCGGTAAGATATGGTGTTTTAAGAAAAATATGCAATTCACTCCATAAATTACTGGTAAGATGTTGCGTTCTCAGATATATAGGCAGTTTACACTATAACTTATCGGTAAGATATGGTGTTTCTAGAAAAATACTCTATTTACTTAGTAAATTACGGGTAAGATGTTTAGTTCTCAGATATATAGGCACTTTACACTTTAACTTATCGATAAGATATGGTGTTTTGAGAAAAATAGGCTATTCACTAAATAAATTATGAGTAAGATGTTGCGTTCTCAGACATATATGCATTTTACACTATAACGTACTGGTACGATATGGTATTTTTAGAAAAATAGACTTCACACTCAATAAATTATGAGTAAGATATTGCGTTCTCAGTTATATAGGCGTTTTACACTATAACTTAATGGTAAGATATGGTGTTTTATGAAAATAAGCAATTTACTGAAAAGAAAGCACAATGTTGATAAGACCGCATTTTTAACTGAAAATGTAAGTGCAATTCTTCAAACTAATACTCCACCCAAGTACAAAGATCCAGGTTGTCCCACAATTTCTTGTATTATTGGGAATTTTAGCATTAAACAAGCTTTATTGGGTTTGGGTGCTAGTGTTAATTTGTTTCCTTGCTCGGTTTATAAGCAATTGGGTGTTGGTTAGTTAAAACCCACCTCAATAACATTGCAATTGGCTGATCGTTTAGTCAAAATCCTATAAAAGCTAACCAAAAACGTATTAACGCACACCAGAACCATATTATGGCTTACTAGAATCATATTATGACTAACCAGAACCATATTAAGGCTTACAAGAACCATACGGAGGTTTAGTAGAATCAGACTAAGGCTTATCAGAACTGTACTAAGGCTCACCACAACCATATTAGGGCTCATCAACGACCATTGTTAAGGCCCAAAAAATTCAAGGCTGGGCCCAAATATATTTCTAGCCCGGTACGACACCTAACTTGGGTACGCAAGAGTTCGTCATATGCACTTGCACACGTGCCACGCCAAGCAAATAAGCAAGACAACACGCTACAAGCTTAAGTGGGCCCAAGCCATGCGAATTCCTGGGGCTTGTTGAGCGGGTTGTGGTGTGGATGGTTACGAGTATTCACGAGGCCCATTAATGGTCCAAGGAGTGGAAGTTTTGGGCTACTTGGGAGCACCAAAGCTCAAGCCCATTCCCAGCAACTAAGCACCATTGGTCAAAGAGGTAAAGCCACGCGGCTATAATATTTATTTATGTGAAAACGCGTATAGCCGCATGGCTATACTATTTTTTTGAAAAACAATTAGGAAAAATTGAGTACAGCCGTTCGACTATACCCTTTTTTAAAATATATATTATTTTTATTCAATAATATGTGAGAATTATATGTTACTATATTAAACGTAAAAGTCCTAAACTCTTTATATGGGTAATAACTTTGAAAAAGTAAAAAATCAAAAAGGGACCATAAATTCTCGAGTAATGGCATAATAGTAATGGATAGGGCTCTTGGGCTATGGAGAAACTTAATTAAGACACCCAAACGATTTCAAAAAGACATAACAAATAGAAATTAATTACTTTATGGAGTTTTTCTTCAAATTGTTTATATTAAATAATAATTAAAATATGATTACTAAGTAAAGTGATTAAAAAAGGCTAAGATATTACTTGATTACATATAGTAAATTAAAGAAGTAGGCCAAAAAATAAAAGTAAAGAAACAAATTTTATATTTTGAAAATATTAAAAACAAAAAAGAGTATAGCTATACTACGTGTCTATTCAAAAAAAGAACACTCCTAGCCCCTAGGTGCCACGTGTCAAAAGTGTAAAGCCTATTTTTTTTATTAAAAAAATTTAGGCAAAACGAGTATAGACGTATGGCTATACTATTTTTTTGAATTCAAAAAAATAGTATAGCCGGGCGGCGATACTATATATATATATATAAAGACCCGATCAGCACCTAAACACCACGTGTCAAAGAGATGAAGCCGGTCGGCTATACTAATTTTTATGTAAAAACGAGTATAGACGCATGGGCTATACCCTTTTTTAAAAATATATTTTATTTTTATTCAATAATATATGCGTATTATGAATTTTCTGAATTTTTTGTAAAAAATACGTGCATTGAACTTGAGAAATACGTGCGTACGTGTATAATACATTATTAAATGTGAAAGTGCTAAAATCTTTATACGGGTAATAACTTTGGAAAAGTAAAAAAATGAAAAAGGGAAAATAGATACTCGAGTAATGGCACTATAGTAATGGATATGACTCTTGGGCTATGGAGAAATTTAATTAAGACACCCAAATAATTTCACTAAAGACTAAATAAATAGAAATTAATTACTTTGTGGAGTTTTTCATAAATTTTTTATATTAAATAAATAATTAAAATATAATTTCTAAGCAAAGTGATTAAAAAAGGCTAAGATATTACTTGATTACATATAGTAAATTAAAGAAGTAGGCCAAAAAACAAAAGTAAAGAAACAAATTTTATATTTTGAAAATATTAAAAATAAAAAAGAGTATAGCTGCATGGCTATACTTGTAACAACCCGATCCTAAATTAATTTTTAGTTATTTATTTATTCTAAGAAAAGATAATTTTGCCCCTATAATAAATTATTAGAGAAAATGGTGGCTTGTTGACCGCGGAGACTTTGGTAAAATTGTTACATCTTGGTCCGAAAAAGTGTTAAAATAATTAAATGAGGAATAAATTGAAATAAAAGGATTTGAATTAATTAAGGTTTTTGAGAAATTAAAATATTATTTAATATTAAGAAGGGGCAAAAAGGTCATTTTAAGTTTGGGAAGGAATTTAGAAATTTTGATTGGACCAATGTGTAGAGCACGTCGAAATGAGTCTGTTGACAGGTAGTGGACTCAAATCGGGATTGTAACGAAGAAACAACGATTAAAAGAAGTTCAGTGGTATAACCGTAAATAATTCGAAGTTCAGTTTTTCAAAAACCCAGATTTTCTGCAGTTTGGCAGCTCGACCAGCTGACTTCCAAAGGTGATATCTCTCAACTCCGGCCACCAATTGAAGGAAGACCAGTCCTTTTAGAACCATCATACTTCCCTCTTCAAGTCCCAGCCCATCTCAGCCTCGATCCGCCATCGTGGTCGCCGGAAACCGCCACGAAAGAGGGCGGTTTAGACAGTTTTTGACGGAATTTCATGGAGCTCGTTCGGACACCTCCGGCCACCATTTTCTTTGAATTTGGTTTGTTTTTCCATCTTTTCAATGTGTTCTAGCTGATGGTTGGATAGGAATTGATCAAGTTCTAGTGTAGGCAACTCGATTTGTAACCCAAAATTTGGCCTCATTTCGGGATGAGATTCTGGCCACTTCCTGTCATTTTTCGAGGTAGGTTCAAGAACAAAAGTGGTTTCAAATAAGGTGTTATACCTAGGATAGGAGTTTTGGCTGGCGATTTGGAGTATTTCCGGCTGCCTAAAATTGTCACAAGCGCGTAGGAATTCGCGGATCTCAATTTGGACAACATTTGAGCCCCGATCGAATCTCGCATATTGTGCGATTTTCGAGTTGGATACATTTGAACCGTTGGATTGTAGTTATTCTCGTATATGTCAAGTTAGACAATTCCCGGATCGTATAGGATTCAACGAATCAGGAATCGGAGTCTTGGATACTCTGAAAAGGCCAACCCTAGGGCTAGGTTTACAGTAACCGTCCGATCGAGACCAAACTCTCGGGACATGTGTCCTAGGCATGTTAAGACCTCTAGGAACTCTTGGATCGGAATTTTGAGGTCGTGGACCCCACGGGGTCCCGGGTTGACTTCTTGGGACTTATCGCTTTTTGAGTCCCGAGGCATTCCTAGACCGTTCTAATCATTGAAAAGGCTTACATAGGCTTGAGAATGACTTCAAATACAATGCACACACTTCTAGGAGCCCAGGGCCAGGATTTTGGATTAAATAACGAGGATAAGCTCCATGTGATATGTTTGAGCCTTTAGAAAGTTCATGCGCGTGCGAGTGTTCACTTGGTTTAGTTGTAGTTCTAATTTCATGATTTTATGTAATTTCGAGATGAGTATTTAATTATCTGTTTATTTATCGCCTGTTTATATATGTTCATATGGTTAATTGTGTGGTAGAAATATAAATATAATATTGGAATGGTATGCTAAGTAGAGATCGAGATAGTTAACAAACTATATATATATATATTCAGTAGTTGAAAAGGATGAATCTTAGCTTTTGGCTTTTATCATATTATGATATATATATATATGTATATATTTTAAGTTTAGTTCAGAACCAATCTATTTAAAGTTTATATAAATGACGAGTTATGGTTTTCAAACCTACCGCGAGGGTACCTCACAGTTGCTTTGAGACAGTTTGTTATTTTGATGATGCCCCATGAGTTTCGGAGATGCATGAACCGTGTGGTGCGAGGATTGCAGCTCAGATTGAAGTGTTATCTATAAGACCTGCAAGGATTGCAGCTCAGATTGAAGTGTTATCTCCGAGACCTGCGAGGAATGCAGCTCAGTTAACTTTATGGTTCCGAGACCTGCGAGAATGGAATTGACGGACTAACCTAGGAATTGACGGATTATTATTGGAATTGACGGATATATGGAATTGACGGCATATATGGAATTGACGGTATTAAAGGAATTGACGGATCAGAAATGGGGGTACGCCTAGGTGGAGGAATTAAGTCCTGTGATGCTTTTAAATTAAATTGAGGATTTTATACGGCTACTATTATTTTCTTAAGCATCACATTTGTTTTACAAGTGTTAGATGGAAATATACATATAGAATCTAATTAATTTGTTGATATATATATATTTATTTATTTTACAGGAGTTTCAATACAAGGATACAAAGGTCTTCGAAGCTTATAAATCTTTAACTTATTTTATTTCATTTTATTTTATTTTAGTATATTTATTTATCTTTATCTTTTATTATTTTCTATAGTATTAAATATCTTAAGTTTTTCTAGCATATTTAGCCCCACGAGTATTAGAGTTATCCGGACCGTGGGAGCGAGGATTGCAGACCAGGTTGACCAGATGACTCCTGAGTCCAGCGAGGATTACATGTCAGGACGTGTCACCATTGGTGCCACGAGGAATTGATGGTTTTGGCTTTCCAAGCATGCTTACTTGATATAAATGTTTTTATTTCATTGTTTGATTATATATTGCCATGTGAGAAATGCCAAGAAGCTTGAAACAGAAAGCTGAGATGAAATTTGAGAACCTAATTGGTTTTGCAATTAAAGAACTACGTGTGGCTTGATCCCTCAGTAAGGGTACGTCGGTAGCCTATAGTTATAAGGTGCAGCCACGAGTTAGAATGCTTGAGATTACCAATGCAATAGTGTTGCCTTGAAAGTTGAGATGAATTTTATTAACAGATTGGTTCATTTGATTTATGGCAACCTGAGACCATAATATTATGATTCTTAATTTGTTTAGATATAATTGAATGCATGCTGAACGATTGAGTTATATAAATCTTTGATGACAGATGGAGATTTTGGGAAATGAGTAAAGTCCAGGGGAAACTCTACCGAATTTTTAGTAAGAAGGGCAGTTTGGTCTTCGTGCCCGACTTTAGCCAGGTGTCAGATACTCACAAGGTTCGGCTCGGATTCCAAAGTAGAATTTGAGTCGGGTTCTGTCAATACTATGTATATATTAAAAAGAAAAAGGACACTCCTAGAACACTAGGGGCCATGTGTCAAAAGAGTAAAACCTATTTTCTTAAAACAACTTAGGCAAAACGAGTATAGATGCATGGCTATACTATTTATTTTTAAGATTCAAAAAATAGTATAGCCGGGCGGCAACACTATATGTATATAAAAAGACCTGCCCAGGGCCTAAGCGCCACGTGTCAAAGAGGTAAAGCCGGTCGGCTATATTATTTTTTATGCAAAAACGAATATAGCCGCACGGGCTATACCTTTTTTTCTAATAAATATATATTATTTTTATTCAGTATTATGTGAGAATTATGTGTATAATACGTGAATTTTGTGTCTTATTGAATTTTTTGTAAAAAAATACGTGTATTAAACATGATAAATACTTGCGTACGTATATAATACATTATTAAACATGAAAGTGCTAAAATCTTTATACGAGTAACAACTTTAGAAAAGAAAAAAATCAAAAAGGGACAATAAATACTCCACTAACAGGTCGGCCATGGGCATAGGGTACTTGTCCTTGGGGGTTGCAAGATTTAGATTTCTATAATATGTGCAAACCGTTAGAGCTCCAGTGTTTTCAACATTGGCACAATGTTGGCCAGCCCCTCAACGTGTCGGGCGGTATGGATAAAGTCGGCTTTGAGAAGATGTTAAATTTCTTCTTTGACTTTTAGTTGTACCTCGGCAGAAAATCGCAGGTGGTGGTTGTTGGAAAGGTTTGAACCTGTTTTTGATTTTCAATTTGTTTTCTACTAAACCTCTGGGTAATCCAAGCATCTCATGATAGTCCCAAGCAAAACCATCTTTACATTTGCAGAGGAGGCTGATGATTTCGACACTCAGCTTCAGGTTCAAAAGATTACTAAGAAAGAGAGGTCGTGGTTCGCCCTTAGTTCCTACATTGATTTCTAACAAAGGATCTTAGACCTCGGGATGGCTGTCTTCCATCTCAGTAGGTGCAGGATCCAGGTCATCAATGGTTAATACATCATCGTCATCTGACTCATGTTGGAATTCGATCAAATTAATCGGCAAGTTCGGCAGTAAAGAGTCCTCGGCCCAATATTCCAATAGTAGTTCCATCAGATCGACCATGGCCATTACCCCTTCTTCTCTGGTTATGGTGTCTGACATTAATAAATGCTTGTTAGATCGATCAACACCTCTCGCGCCGAATCCTTCCGGATGTTCTCGATACCTAGCTCCAAGACTTTCTTGTCGGATGTTCTTGTTAGTCGTCTTAAATCCGTGCTTGCATAACGTGGGTTTCAAAGGGTTTTCCATCAGCTGGGTATATTGACACTTTTGCCTGTGTCTGCCAAGCAATATGTTGTAGTCCACATTCGACTCCACAACATAAAAGGCCTTAACTCTTGTTTGATCGTCCACAATTATTTTCAATGGCAATACCCCAATGGTTTTGGACTTGTCACCGACAAAGCCGCTCATGGCCACGCCACACGGGATAAGATCTTCCTTGGTCTTATTCAGCTTCTTCATCAGGGAATAGGGAAGAACATTGACTTGAAGGAAACATGCATCTAATGCTTAAGAAATGAACTTTAGCCCCAAAACCTATATGCTGGTAATTTTTAACAACAATATTAAAACCTTGCAAGTGCACAAATCAAATGATAGTATAGTAAGCAAACAAGGGTCCGTCCCACAGAGATTGTGATCTAAAGAGATGTTTATCAATGTCACACAATGAAAACTAAAACACAATTAAACACGAAAATAAAATAAAGATTGAAACCACAAGGACTTCTACACATTTCTTATAAATATAAAGAGAGGGTGAACATAGAGGGTGAATAGAGTAAAGGACACAAAAAATTGAACAATCAATCAAACAATCAAAAAATCAACCAAAGGGAAAAAACTCAAAATGATCATTTGATCACTGAGAACCTTCAAACAAACTGGAGCAACCAAAAGCTCATTTGAGCCACAAAAGAAGCCAGCTATAGATCAGAACTTCCAAATTTCAGAATTAGAGAAATAAGTCATTCAAAGCAAGACTTCTCTCGTTACAAATTTGGTTCAGCAAAAGCCAAGACAAGCAGAGTTTGAGTTTTTACAAATATGAAAACCTCAACAAATTTTACAGTGCAGTTCCAGCTTATTAAGTCCTCAAGTCTAGCCACTTCTGCTCCTTCAGACTGAAGAAGCCACAATTCTACCAGCTCAAAAGCCTCTCAAGGCTTGAAGTAGATTAAAGCTCTGCCAAAATTGAACTTTGGTATCGATTTACAGCTAAAGCTAAGCAGTTGAAGTTGTTAACTGCTCAGCCCAGCCCAGATCAGAAGTTTCTACCCAGGCAGAAATGGGATTCCAGCCATCGTTTTGTCTTTCTAGAGTTGATTTCTCCCTTTTTAATTTTGTAAAAGGGAGTTCTGCCTAAAACAGTCCACTTTTTTATCATCTATTCTGGCCAAAACTACCAATTCTATACTGTGATAAATTATGAAGTCCTCACCAGTCTAAGGCTGGAAAAGAACTTACTTGGGAGATATTCCTCACCCAAATTCACAATCGCTTGTTTAGAAATCAGTAACTTGGGACGCAGTTATCTGTTTCAAAGAAGTCTGTTAGGATTTTTTATTGCTAGCAGTGGCATGCTCGCACACCAAAGAAAGTTGGCTTGTTGACCAATCAATGGTTTTCAAGGCAATGGGGAATTTTGTCCTTCCATCACAGGAGTAAAAAACAAAACGGGTGAACATTTTGGCACGCCCAGTGGGACTTCTCAGTATACATACTTCGATAGAAATTTTCTCAAGTATATGAATATTGGAAGCTCTAGCCAGAACCCACGCCACGCCATGGAAAGAAATCAGGTAGTTCTCCTAGAAGGATTGGAGTAAGAAGAAAGTGATGCCAGACACTCAGTTCATGACAGCACCGAAAGCAGACGTTCCAGGACCTGCTCCAGGAGGTTGAATCAGATACAAGAAGATGTGTTTCGACAGGAGGCTACAGCGCAAAGGAGCCAGGATACTCTGAACAACATGACAGCCATGATGCAATGGCAAGTTAACAGATAGTTCAGGAAGGACCGAGAGGCTACCATGGCCAGAATTTCAACCACAGATGTTGTAGTCCAGCAGCTAGACCTCCCTTATGGCCCTCCACTAGGATTGGCTTGGCCATACCAAGAGAATCCTCTCATTGCACAGATAGCTGAAGTACAAGGGCATGGAGAGATCCGAGCTGGACAGAGGGGATGAGCCTTTCCTGACCAAGAGCATGAGGGTCCAATCAGGCTAGAAGGCCCTGCACCGGTTCAGGTTCCTCAAAATCAGCCAGAACCTCCACCTATTCCACAACCCGTGGCCCCACGTGATTAGCCCCTGGCACTTCTGCCTGAGGCACCAGCTGTGTTGCCTTACAGACCCAGAAGGATGGATCCCAATCCATTCCCTCTACCAGTAAGAGACAGAAGAGGCAGAGGGGGGATTAACCCCTTTGCCAACAATGACAGGAACAGACTATGAGCAAATTGGAGAAACCATCTAGATTTTGATGAAGAGGAAGAACACAGGGAGGAAGTTCTGCCTAGGCCATACAGAATGAAGCACGAGATTCAAAACATCCAGCCATAACAGGGATGAAATCAACACCCTGCCAATGCTTTAAAAGACATAAGGGCACTACAGAGATTGATCAGGGAGATGATGGAGCCTGAAGCCAGAGGAGGAGAAAGGCCCACTTACAGAAAGCCATATCCAGCTTATATTGATCAAATACCTCTATCCCAGGGTTTTAAGGTGCCAAACTTCACCTTGTTCAACGAAGAAGATCCCCATGCTTCATCAGTGAAGCGTATAGGCAGATTTTCTATCCAGTGCATAGCCATAGAAAATAACCCTATGTTAAAGCTAAGACTTTTTGGAAATTCTCTTTCTGGACAAGCCTTCACCTGGTACACTAGTTTACCAGCTAACTCTGTTCAAACTTAGGAGCAAATGGAAAATATTTATTTCAGAATCCAGCTAGAAGTCACCATCAGTGATCTTGCTGCCCTCAAACAGAGTGAAGATGAACCTGCTCAAGACTTCATAACCAGGTTCAGAAAGCTCAAAATGAAGTGCCGAATCCCTATGGAAAAGAGGCACTTCATCCAGATGGCTCAAGCCACCCTTAAAATCTCTCTGAGGAAAAGATTTGATAGGGTGCTGTTTGGAGATCTGCAAAACTGGCAGACAAAGCATCTAAGTATAAGGAGTTGCTTAAGGAAGAACAACAAAAGAGAAACTCTTCCAAGGGCACATACTATAAAACCCCTTCCTCTTCAATCCATCTGGTTGAGGTGGAATCAGAAGAAGACACAGAAGGCTAGGAGGAAAGAGAAATTGCAATTCAGAAATGGCAAAATTGAAACATCCTATCAGCTGCAAGGCTCTTACAAAGCTACCAAAGGATCAGAAGCTGCCACCATCCACAGGAGGGTTTGTTCCAAACAAACCAACACAGAACAAAGTCTATTCCTTTGATCTAACCAAGGTTGATGTTTTGTTTGATGAGATGCTACTACAGAAGGCAATAGAGAGACCCCACAGGTTGCCCAAGCCAGAATAACTTAAGGGCAGACAGTATTGCAGGTGGCGCAACTCTTGGAATCATTCCACCAATAGTTGTGTTGTTTTCAAGGATGTCATACAGGAAGGAATAATAGCCTGAAGGCTAAAACTGGTGTAGAAACCTCCATCAGTTACAACAGATCTCTTTCCCCAGCCACAAGTCAACATGGTCAACTTAAATTCGCCAGAACATAAGAGAAGCAAGACAACGACAGAAGCTAACTCCAGCAGAGGCAGAAGAGTCACGAGGGAGGCTAACCAAAGGCCAAAGGCAACTATCTCTGCTGGGGTAGTATTGTGCAGCAGGTGCAAGTGTGAAAGTGAGTTAGAAGCGATTTTGGACAGGCAGAATCAGCCCACACCCAGCGTATTTGACAGGATTGGAACATCATACCAACAGAGTCCAGTTCCGGTCCCATCTAAAGACAAAGCCAGACAAAGGGACTATCTTAGGCCTTCTCAGCACAATAAGAGAATGGCAGAGCAACCAAAGAAAGAAATACCAATCAAGATGCCCGGGAATAAAAAGCCCTTGGCAACTATCATAGAAGGCAGATGGTATTCTGTTGGAAAGAGCGGTAGACTGACTCTGGAGTTAACCAGAACTCAGAGAAGGAGAATTCAAAGGCAGTACTATACCTCCCTCAGGAACAGGAATGACACGCAGGCACTACCAGGGACTAGTTCTGCCAGAGGAGAGAAGAGTCCAGAAATAGCTCCTTAGGCAGAACAAACAAACTGTCAGCCACAAAAGCTGATAAAGGCAAAATCTCCAGGCAGACCTTCTACCCATCCTGCCTCATCCCCAGTCAATTGGCTTGAACATTCACAAATATAAAGTGAATGCGAAACTATTCTAGTTGAAAGACAAGAAGACTGGACTGAAGAGTATGAAGAGGAGCAGTTAGACTATGAGCCTTCTGCATATGATCAGACTGGGCTACTCGAAACAGGAGAACATGAAGACTGGATAGAAGAATATGAGAAAGAACAGATGGAGTATGATGGAGAGCTAGATGAAGAAACTGAGGCTTTCGGTGCAGAATTAGAAAGCCTTTTGCAGGGTGATCTAGGTATCAACATGGTGTTCATCTTGCCAGAGAAATTCAAGGCAGCAGAAGGACAAGAAAACACTCTGGAAGGAGACTTGTTTTCTCAGGAAAGCTTTGAATGCAGGATACAGGGTTAGAGGAAGCATCAGAATAGCAAACACCTATTGCCAAGACAAGCTGAACTACCATGAAAATGGCTGCAGACCAGCTTTGTTTCTCCAAACTAACCAAGGAGATGGCGAATCACCTCAGACCTATGTTCATAACAGCAAATTTTGGGGGTGTTCCCATTCCTAAAGTCATGATAGATGGAGGTGCAGCTATTAATCTTCTACCTCACAGATTGTTGAGCAAGATGGGCAGAACAGAGAAGGATTTAATCCCAACACGCTTAACTGTCACCAAATTTGCTAGGGGCATCACTAAAACTCACGGAATCCTGGATGTGGATGTTATAGTTGGAACCAAAGAGCTGAAGATTACATTCTTTGTGGTAGACACCACTTCGACCACTTATAATGCACTGCTTGGCAGGGACTGGATTCACCAAAGAGCTGAAGATTGCATTCTTTGTGGTAGACACCACTTCTACCACTTATAATGCACTGCTTGGCAGGGACTGGATTCACCAAAGCTTATGTGTTCCTTCCAATCTACATCAACAATTAGCCCTTTGGAATGAAGAAGGTTTCATGGAGATAGTAAAGGCCGATTCACGGCCATTTCTGCCTTCTGCCATGTGTTTTGAGGCAAGGTATTATCATGATGACCTTGGACCTTTCACTTTCTTTGGAGTCAACCAGAACGGCTGCCCCCATGGTGTCACGGCCTAGAGACTCATTGAAGATGGTTTAGCCAGTTCTCTAGAAGACTGGAATAGACCTTTTGTTCTAAACCTCCAGAACTCTGATGTTTAGTCCCAATCAACAGGAAAAGGATCGAGCTACAACAATCTGATCCATTACAAAAAGATTGTTGATATATTGGGAAGAAAAGAAGCTTTATATGCAGAATCCAGCCATCAATATGGCAAAATTCACTCATGAAAGCATGGAAGAACAAGAAGAAGAGAGTTTACAGGAGGAAGTACTAGATTTTGCACCAGCTGCACTAGATGATTCTTTACCAGAAGTCGAAGATCCATTATAGGAAATAAACTTAGGGACAGAAGAGGATCCGAGACCCACTTTCATTAGCGCACTGTTAAAAGAACCACTCCGGAGTGAAATCATTGCATTTTTGCATGATTTTAGAGATTGTTTTGCTTGGCATTATCATGAGATGCCTGGACTGGACAGAAAATTGGTGGAGCACAAGCTGCCAATCAAAGAGGGCTACCTTCCAGTCAAATAGGCCAAAAGAAGGATGTCTATGGACACAGAAGTGAAAGTCAAGGAAGAAATAGAAAGATTGCTCAAAGCAGGATTCATCAAACTAGCCATTTATGCTGATTGGCTGGCCAATATTGTACCAGTCTTAAAAAGAAAAACAAGGGCAGTTAGAATCTGTGTGGACTACAGAATCTGAATGAAGCATCTCCCAAGGATGAATATCCTATGCCAATGGCAGATATGCTAGTAGATGGAGCTACTCATAACCAAATGCTATCTTTTATGGATGGTAATGCAGGTTACAATCAGATTGTGGTGGCAGAAGAGGACATCCACAAGACAACTTTCACGTGCCTAGGGCATATAGGTGCTTTTGAATATATTGTAATGCCTTTTGGCTTAAGAAATGCATGAGCTACTTATCAAAGAGTAATGAATTCTATTTTCCATGATATGATAGGGCATTCTTGAGAAGTATATATAGATGACGTGGTGATTAAATCCCCAGAAGAAGGAGATCATGTATCAAATCTAAGAAAGGCATTCCTAAGGATGAGACAATATAAATTGAAAATGAACCCCAAAAAATGTGTTTTTAGAGTTCAAGCAGGGAATTTCTTAAGTTTCTTGGTCACCAGAGGGGGATAGAGATTGAAAAAATAAAGCAAAATCCATCATAGAAGCTCTATCACCTCGTAACAAGAAAGAACTACAGAGTCTCCTAGGAAAAATTAACTTTCTAAGGAGATTCATATCCAATTCTACAGGAAAGATCCAGCCTTTTTCCTCCTTATTAAGATTGAAACAGGAACAGATGTTCAAATGGGAAGAACAGCACCAACAAGCTTTTGAGGAAATCAAGCATTACCTCTGAAATCCACCAGTTTTGTCCCCACCAAAGGGAGGAAGACCACTCAAACTCTATGTTGGGAGTGTGTTGGTTCAAGATAACAAGGAAGGGAAGGAACATGCAGTCTACTATCTGAGCAGAACTCTGACAGAAGTAGAAAGGAAATATTCTGCAATTGAAAGGCTTTGTCTAGCCTTATACTTCACTGCTGTGAAACTCAGACACTATATGCTGCCTTTCACCATCTACATCATTGCCAAGACAGACCTAATCAAATACATGCTAACGAGGCCAATGTTCAGAGGCAGAATTGGAAAATGGACTCTGGCTTTGACAGAATTAGCTTTCAGATATGTTCCTCAGAAAGCTGTCAAAGGACAAGCTGTAGCAGAATTCCTAGCAGATCACCCAGGAAAAGAGATTGAAAATATGGACTCTTTAGACATAGCAAATGTAGATCTACTGACTAGAGTTCATACTTGCCTTAACAATCCCATCTATTCAGTTCACCTTACACCTTGGAAACTGTACTTTGATGGATCAAAGACTGATGTAGCTTCCGGAGCAGGGATTGTTTTAAAGGAACCACTAGGGATCAAACATTGTTATTCTTTCCAGTTAGATTTCCAGTGCACCAACAACAAGGCTGAAT
Organism: Prunus mira; assembly: GCA_020226265.1. Taxonomy (NCBI): domain Eukaryota; kingdom Viridiplantae; phylum Streptophyta; class Magnoliopsida; order Rosales; family Rosaceae; genus Prunus; species Prunus mira. The sequence continues at coordinate 145,782 of JACJFO010000033.1, forward strand.
ATGAAGCTTTAATCATTGGCCTAGAAATGCTGGTGGAATTAAGGATCCAATTTGTGGAAATCCTAGGAGATTCTATGCTTGTGTTGAAACAGATTGCTGGAGAATACAAGTGTCTGAGTCCTTCTTTAGCTGTTTATTTAGTTGCAACTAGAAACCTACTGACAGAATTCAGAGAAGCTACTTGGGAACATATCCCAAGAGAAGAAAATTTTGCAGCCAATGAATTGGCTCATATAGCAACAGGTATACAAATGCCTGAAGACTGTGTGCAAAGAATCATCAAGGTAGGAAAGAAAAGTCTAACATCTGTTTTGACCAGAGGAATAGAGATAGATGTTAATTCTGCCATAATCACTCAAGATGATTGGAGAAATTCGATCATGAATTACTTGTAGTATCAAACCTTGCCTTCTGAGAAAAGAGTAAGAATCATGGCTTTAAACTACCTTATGTGGAATGGAGATTTGGTCCGAAAAAGCAAGGATGAGGTACTTCTAAGGTGCCTTGGCAAGAAAGAATACATAAAAGTCATGGGAGAAACTCACGAGGGAATCTGTGGAGCCCACCAAGGAGGAAGAAAAATGTGCTGGCTAATTAGAAGGTATGGGTACTTCTGGCCAACCATGATGAAAGATTGCATTGACTATTCCAAGGGATGTGAGGCTTGTCAAAGGCACGGCCCAATCCAGCAAGCTCCTTCAGTTCCCATGAATCCAGTGGTAAAGCCATGACCTTTCAGAGGATCGGCAATGGATCTCATTGGTAAGATTTATCCAGCCAGTAGCAAACAACACTGTTTTATCATTGTAGATCATTGTAGCTACAGACTATTTCACCAAATGGATGGAAGCCAAGCATGTTAAGTCCACAACATCTCAAGAGATCATCACTTTCATAGAAGAGCAGATTATACAAAGGTTTGGCATTCCAGAATCGATCACAACTGACAGAGGATCTTCTTAGATGCTGGATATGGCTGAAGCATTTAAATTAAAACTTCTTCAATCCACCCCTTATTATGCCCAAGCTAATGGTAGGCAGAATCAAGTAACAAAGTGATCATCAACATTATCAGAAAAATGCTTGAGAAAAATCCAAAACAGTGGCATGAGAAGTTGTCAGAAACTCTGTGGGCATATAGAACTTCAAAAAGAGAGGCAACTGGCATGACCCCCTATGCTCTGACTTATGGCCATGATGCAATTCTGACCATGGAGATAGCAGTCCAGTCTCTTAGAATTACACATCAACACAATCTGGTTGGAGAAGACTACTCTCATGCCATGCTACTAGAACTGGAAGGATTGGATACAAGCAGGATTGATACCCTCAACAAACTCTTAGCAGGAAAATAGGCTGTATCAAGGGCCTACAACAAAAGAGTTAAAAACAAGAGTTTTGAAGAGGGAGAAATAGTCTGGAAAGTAGTTCTGCCCTTGGAACGCATATAGCTGGTTATGGAAAGTGGTCACCTACATGGGAATCTTCTTTCATAATTAATCAGATCCTTAGAATGGGGGCATACAGATTACAGGATCGAGATGGAGGGGTTCATGCTGCACTAATTAATGGCAAATGGTTAAAGAATTTTTTTCCAACTATGTCGGATTCATAAGTTGTGCAGACAGATCCTGGAATAGAGAGAAAGCGAAATGAAACTGTTGTTTAAAAGTTCTGTTTCAAAATTCACTTTCCTTGTAAATATGCTAAAGCACGTTTTAATTTACTTTTGCACACTTTGCCAATAGAAATATTCCACAAAAATAAATAACTTTTATTAAATATTAGTCATTTTTTATGACTAAAGTTTATTACATTTCATAGTTTAAAATCTAAAGCCCTAACTTCCTAAGGGTTTCTCGCAAGCTAGCCTCCTTGATAGATAGTTCCTTCTGTAGCAGCACCCCTTGGTGAATTGAAGCCTCTACAATCTGCAAAGCTACTCTGGATGCTGAAACAATGCTCTGCACGAGAAAGGTGGCCTTGGTCTTGGAGCTAAATCCAGCCCCGAGTTTGCAGTGGCCTTGGCTTCATTGTACCCGGCCAACCATCTGGTCCAATTCTGCTTTCTGCTTCGCATAGTTAGCCAAGTTGGCTTCATGAGTGGCTTTGCAGAACTCAGAGGTCTTGAAGGTGGGCTTGAGATCTTCATAACGGTCGTGGAGGTTGAGCACATCTTTGGCCAAGCCAAGGCTCATCTCAAGTATGGGCTTAGGAGCCATGTTCTGTCGATGCAGGAGATCTAGGTCCTTCATCAGTTGATCAACAGCCTCCTTGTCCTCGTCCAGTTCTAGCTCAGAAGATTGCCAGATCTTCAGCCTCTCTATGGCCTCCTCCACCACCTTGGACTTAGCCTTTCCAGGAGTAAAACTGAGTTTTTCTAGCTTGTCCAGCTGGGCATCTAGGTCCATGGCTTCAAATTCTGCCCGCTCTGGGTCAGCAAAGGAAGCAGTGGCAGAGGAGCTTGGAAAGGAATGAATGAGAATCTGCAAGAAGAGCTCAAGTCAGTTCTATGCAAGACGTTGAAACTAAAAAGAAAATCCACAAATGAGTAAGCACTTACAGCAACAATTGGAGGCTTCAAAGGGCTAGTCGTCATTGCTAGAACACCAGCGGATCTATGCACTTCTACCTGAAAATACTAACAGTTGAAAAGCGAAGACAGGACAGAATTGCAGGAAACAGGGAGACAGAGTTAAAATAAAAATTACCATAAGGTCAGGAACAGCAGCAGCCACTTCCACTCCAGCTTCTGGAACTGCAACAGGTAGTTCTGCCTGCTCCATAGGCTCTGATGCAGATTGCTCTGCCTGCTCCTCAGATGCTGGAACGGCTGTGGAGTGCTTTGCCTCTGTATCCTCGAAAAAGGCCAACTCTAAACTAGTCAGCTTTGCCCTTGGATTCTCTTGTTGCCTCTGCGCCAAAGCAATGCTCTCTGCAATCACTTCAACAGGGATTTCCTCCTATAGATAGACAGAAGTCAGAACAGAGGAAATGAAGAAACAAAAGAAAAGCTGACATAGCTAGAAAACAATACTCACCTCTTCTTCCATTTCTTTTGCCTTTTCTTGAGGTCCTTCTTCTACTTCTTCTAGCTCTTTCTCCTGCTCCACTTCCTCGAAGGCCTCTCTCAGCTCTTCATCCATCCTAGAAGTGTTGGTGGGAGCTGCTGCAGATTCCTCCATGGCCACATATTCCACCACTGTCCTCTTTCTAAGTCTTTTTGACTTAGCAGGAGGAGGAGGGGGACTTTAGCTACAATAAGCAAACAATAAACCATTAAAACATAAATTGATTAGAACAGAACAGGAACGCTTAAACTATCAGAATTTACCTGAAGTCGCAGGCTGAGCAGCACTACCATGAACTAGAGCAGTTTCTTTTCACTTCATTCTGGCAGAAGGAGTGGCCTCGACAGCTGGTTGCTCTGCCAGAATTTCATTATCTTCATCTCCAGAAGGAAGCTCTAAGTCTCTGGCAGCAATGACAGAGGTGACTGCACAAGAAACAGACGAAGTCAGAAGTCAATCCAGCAAGAAAATAATAGAAGGAACAGAATAATAGAATAATAGAAAACTTACCAATCACTTCTCCAGCATGGACCGACTGCCCAGCTATGTTTTCTATCAAAGAAGGGTCTGATACAAACAGAAAAAAGTGTTAGGCATCATCACTAAAGGCAGAATAGGCAAGACAGACAGAATTGAAAGTTACCTTTTATAACCTGGGGGTTAATGTCTTTGATGGCCTGCACCATGAAGTTCTTGGCATCCACCTTCGCGTAGACAGTCCAGGAGTCCCGGCCCTCAAAGAGTACCTTGAGTGCAGTAATGGAGGCTGGCAGACCATGAAACCTAGCTTTCCACCAAGTGTTAAACTCGGCAGAACTGCAGGAGTTTGGTTCCCAAGCTGGATAGAGGGCGTCTGCACTGTTGTTAATCTTGTTTACTGCACACCTAGCATCCATGTGCACTTCCAGATCATCTGCATCTCTCCAGGAAGTAGCCCGATTGCAGCTCCTATAAGACTTGAATGGAATAAGCTGGGGGCAGCCAAGTTGCCTTGTGCAGAAGTTGGGATGACAGACTTCTGCCCCCATATGATAATTTGGAGGCTTTCCACCTCCGTGAGGCAAATCTCTCAGTAGGGTAACGCTCAGGAATTTCTTCCTGAAGTCTATTCTGGCAGATTCCTCTTCTGGCTCTTTCTCAAATAGCCGGCATCCAGGCTAAAACCAAAGATATGTCCTTCTGATCACCACCTGCCACTGAGCTACTGACCTCTTAGTACAGTGCCTGAAAAAATCAGGTACTCCTCGATTGATCACTTAGGCACTTCTGGCGACATTAGAGGAAGGGCCAAAACTTGGTTTTCGGGCAGAATTATGTCTGGAAACCTCAATTTTGGGAAGTAGACCTGCAGCCAGATCTAGATCATCCAAAATGCGCCGGGAGCAGGTAGGTTTAGTGGATTCTCCAGGGTGGCAATGTGTAGGTTCTTGAACAAATGAGTCAGAACTGTAGGCCCAAGCCCAACATCAGTATGATTATGAAGGGCTTCTGCCAGGTGCCTGTACTCAAGTAGAACTGTCGAGGAACGGTTGGGGAAAACGAATCTGTTTAGCCAATACAGGAGGAATAACATGTGCTGCTGATCCTTGTCCTTCTCAGCACTGAACTTCCTCAAAAAATTGGAGAAATAGCAACTATGGTTGATTAAAGATGGAGAGATAGTAAACGGCTTGGACAGTTTCTCCTGATTCTTCCTCCTGTGGTAGTCACCCACTACATCTACAGGCCTTCCATGGGGCCTGAACCCAAAAATTTGAGCCATGTTCAGTAGAGTTGGAGTCATTAGGCCCACGCGAAAATCGAAGGTGTTACTAGCAAAATTCCAAAAACAGAGGGCAGCAGCAAGCAGATTCTCATCCATGTGCGATGCCGTTGTTTCAGACCGCAATTTCGTCTTTGTTCGGCGACTAAATTGGACAATTCTAGTTCCAAAAGAATCTTCTCTCTCTCCTATACTTGATCTACACATTTTCTGCGATCGAAAACCAGCGTAGCGCAGAAGATATTGACTTGAAAACTGGGCAGATTTTTGAAGCCATTTTCGGAGTGTCCGGCGGCTGTTTTCTTCGATCCAGGTATACATCCTCATCCCTTCCACTTGCTCTAGCCATCTATGCTGATACCCTGAATCGATTTTGAGGTTTTACCGATCGTTCAATATACCCACTTTTGTCGACGATTTCGGTTTATGCTCGGCTAGCTCTGTCCAGTTTTTGGCCGTGGTCCAAGAACAAAAGTCGATCCCCTAGTTAGTATGAAACTATTTCCATAGGTTTTGGCTAGTGGTTTGGATATTTTCCTTTGCTGGAAAATCTCTCAAGACACCTACCGCTGCCAGCGACGGGTGGCGGCATGTGGGCCATTGTGTGGCAAACCATTGATCTAGTTATCGTTTGACAGTCAAAAGGATATTGCACTTATTATGCGATACTCGGTTTCGATAGGTTTGGACCATTCGATCGGTCCCAATTTTAGCGATTTTGTTCCTCGTACCTCTAGGATTGTGTAGGAACTGGCTGATCGAGAATCTGAGTCCCAGATACGCCGAATCAATGATTATAAGGTTAAATAAACCGATAACCGTACGATCGTGAGATCTAGAGTGATCTGACAGCAAGATTGAGACCAAGCTCTCAGAACTTGTTAATTAGACCTTGTTGGACTTACAGGAATGTTTGGATAGTAAATTGGACGTTGTGGACCCCGTAGACCAAATTGGTCAAATTCCACGATTGGGGCGAAACTGATCGTTGGATCGTGATGGGACTTCTTGGATGAGTTCAACTTATGGTTATGGACCAATAGGAATTACCATATAACAAATTGAGGATGTGGGCCCTACGAGCCCAGTTGACTTAGATAATGGTCTATATCGACTCTGTTGAGGCTATTTAGTAGTTCTAATTGTAATTGGAGGTCTGTTTTAAAATGGTATTATGTTATGAGAGTTTCATTGAATGCTTATGAATTATTATATAATCGCTTTTACCGTCCAAGCATGTTATACTATGTTTAATTGTGTGGAGTTGGGAATGGCTTGGATAAATGGGTTTTGGCATGAATAAGAAATTAATTAAATGCCAAATTATATGTCTATATTTAAATATATGCTCAGTGGCTTGAAATCCATGAATTATGAATACTAGTTTTCTCAATAGTATGTTGTACGTATGAATGTACTTTGAGAATGGTTTTGAGAGATTTTGCATGGTCAAATTCAAATTAAGGAATGTTGGGATTGATCTCGCTTTAAAAAAGGAATTTTTGGTTATTTATTTAAGAACTGATTTTTGGAAAGTTGAGAAAGGATTTGGAAAATGGATTTATGCAAGTGGATTTGTAGAGAACAATAGGAATTTTATGATAAGTTTCAGAAAATGGTTTTCAAACCCACTATAGGAGTACCCCACCCTGGCAGTTGCCTTCAGAATAGTCCAGTCATTTATGACAACACCTCACGAGTCTCGAGGACACCTGAACTGTGTGGTCTGAGGATTTGCATTCAGGCTGATTATGTCTTCCTAAGTCCTGCAAGGGGAATTGATAGGTATGCGTTTCAAGCTGGTCACTCGATTTTGCGAGGATATGTGTTCTAGGGTTGACTGCGTGTCCCCCGAGTTCTGCGAAGATACGCCGATCACTGTACAATCTTGCGATCTAGAGTGATCCGACCGCTCGATTGAGACCAAGCTCTCAGAACTTGTTAATTAGACCTTGTTGGACTTATAGGAATGTTTGTATCGGAAATCAGGGGTTGTGGGCCCCGTTGACCAAATTGGTCAAATTCCATGATCGGGGCCAAACCGATCGTTGGATAGTGATTAGACTCCTTGGATGAGTTCAACTTATGGTTATGGACCAATTGGAATTATCATATAACAAATTGAGGATGTGGGCCCTACGAGCCCAATTGACTTAGTAGTTGTGTGCAGTTGGGAATGGCTTGGATAACTGGGTTTTTGACATGAATAAGAAATTAATTAAATGTCAAATTACATGTGTCGATTTAAATATATGCTCAGTGGATTGAAATCGATGAATTATGAATACTAGTTTTCTCAATAGTATGTTGTACATATTTGAATGTAGTTTGAGAATAGTTTTGAGAGATTTTGCATGGTCAAATTCAAGTTGACCGATGAATCTGTTGATTCAAAAGTGCGACATGGGTAAATGTCACAAATGATGAATTGATTTCTTACTTATGTTACTCTATTTTTGTTAGTATCGTCTAATAGTTTTGAGAGATTTTGCATGGTCAAATTCAAATTAAGGAATGTTTGGATTGATCTCGTTTTAAAAAAGGAATTTTGGTTATTTATTTACGAACTGATTTTTGAAAATTCAGAAAGGATTTGGAAAATCGATTTATGAAAGTGGATTTGTAGAAAAGAGGAATTTTATGATAAGTTTCGGAAAATGGTTCTCAAACCCCACCCAACCCCCCACCCCCCCCCCCCCCCCCCCCCACCCTGGCGCAAGTTCTGGTTGATTATATCTATCTAAGTCCCACGAGGGTAATTGATGAATACTCGTTTCAGGGCTGGTCACTTGATTTTGCGAGGATATGTGTTCTCGGGTTGACTACGTGTTCCCCGAGTTCTACGAAGATATGCATTCTCGGGCTGACCATGTGTCCCCCAAGTTCTGCGATGGTGTAACATATATGGTACTTGTTTTGACAGAAGATTATTGGAATTGACGGATTCTGATTAGGGGTACGCCTAGGTGGACAATATTTGAGTTTTAAGATGTTTTAAACAAAAATTGACGATTTTATCTTTGTACTTATTGGTGAAGGTTTTAATACATGTTTTCAGATTTCTGAGACAATGACTAGAGTTTTCTAATTTTAAGGATTTTAAAATTCACACTACTTTCTTAAGAGATGAGTTTGTTTCAGCGAATTGATAGTTTGAAGCTTTGGTTTTCGAAAAGTATGAAGAATATTAGTTCATTGCTTACTATCGTTGACTTTGTTCTTATACTGAACTACGTGCGGCTTGATCCCTCAGTAAGGGTACGTAGACAACCTATGCTAACCTAGGTGCAGCTGCAAGTTTATAATTGGTTTGTTATGATCAGTTTTGTAAAGTTGAATTTGTTGAACGGTTGGGAAATTATTTGAGTTTGCTGTGTAGGTAAAATTCTGGGTTTTTGGTCTTTTAAAGGGGAGACTCTGTCAATTTTCCGGTAGAAGCCATACCCTAAAGCATTTTTTGGATTAGGCTAAGCATGGTATTTTGGTTATTTGTGCCTGACACCTGTCAGGTGTTGGACATGTACAAGGTTCTACACGGATTTCAAAGTGGGATTTGGGTCTGGTTCTGTCAAAAACTATATTAAAACTCCCTAGAATCATTTTATGGCTTCATTAGAACCATATTAAGGCTCACCAAAGCGATATTAAAGCTCACTAGAACCATTTTGTCACTTACTAGAACCATATTATGGCTTACCAGAACAATAACATGGCTTATCAAATTTATGTTATGAATTATCTAAACCATATGAGGTGTACTAGAACAATACTAAGGCTTACTAGAATCATATAAAAGCTAACCAAAAACATGTTAACGCACACCAGAACCATATTATGGCTTACTAGAATCATATTATGACTAACCAAAACCATATTAAGGCTTACAAGAACCATACTGAGGTTTAGTAGAATCAGACTAAGGCTTATCAGAACTATACTGAGGCTCACCACAACCATATTAGGGCTCGTCGTGACCATTGTTGAGCCCAAAAAATCCAAGGCTGTGCCCCAATATATTTCTAGCCCATTACAACACCTAACTTGGGAAGAAACCCAACTTGAGTACGCAAGAGTTTGTCACATGCGAATGCCACAACACACTGCAAGCTTAAGTGGACCCAAGACACGCAAATGCCTGGGCCTTGTTGAGGGGTTGTGGTATGGATGGTTACGAGTGTTCATGAGGTCCATTAATGGTCCAAGGAGTGGAAGTTTTGGGCTACTTGGGAACACCAAAACTTAAGCGCATTCCTTGAGCCCAAACATATGGGTAAGCATGAGAGACACCCCAATAGCCCAGCACCTTAAGAAAAGGCCCAAACATCTTAGAAAAACATCCAATAGCCATAGCCCACAACACTTGGAAATATCCCACATCAGTCAAAATATCCAGTACGTTGTCAAAACCAAGGCAAACCCACGTGAACACAATCTGCTCCCAGCACCTTGTCAAGATCAAGGTAAACCCATATGCATAGGCTACTGGAAGTAAATCAACTTTTGACCAGCACCCTTACCCATTCTTACCTCTGCAAGCTCTAGTGGGAAAATAATAAGGAAAAGCAAGAGGCTTCTTACCCAGATGGAGGAGTCCAGCCGCAGGAAAGTCTTGGAACCCCAAAAAGCTCTGCTTTTATGTGCTAGCGGTGGGGAGATTTCACCAAAGAGGATTGAATGGAAGAAAGTGAGGAAAAAAGGAGAAGAAGACTTGATAAAATTAGGGGCTTCCAGCGCCTATAAAAATGGGCTTTTCCTACCTAGCAGATTAACACATCCGGGGGCATTCGTTGGAGATCTAGGGAGAGCAAGCATCCTCTCTCACTACTGGAACCCTTAAATTTCCAACTCTACTCTTCCATCCCTTTCCTTTTTCTCCTCTGGCATACCGATCTAGAGCAAGAAACATCATCATTCGTTGCTGGAAGATCCAATTTCATGCTCTGTTTTTCCATCTTCTTCCTCTCTTTCCCATAAACACATCCAGATAGAGCAAGCATCACCTCTCACCTCTGGAACCCTTCGATTTCAAGCCATGTTCTTCAATTGCTTCCCTTTTTCTCTTCTGTCAAGCCACCAAGGAGCCTGATGAAGCTTTCGTCAAGCTACTGGAAATCTGCTAAAGCCACCCTGCTTCCATCTTCTTCCTCTCTTTCCCATAAACACATCTAGAGAGAGCAAGCATCACCTCTCACCTCGGGAACCCTTTGATTTAAAGCCATGTTCTTCCATTGCTTTCCTTTTTCTCTTCTGTCAAGCTAGTCAAAAGCTTGATGAAACTTTCGTCAGGCTGCTAGAAACTTGCTCAAGCCACTCATTCCTCTTCCTTCATTCTTTCCTCACTTCCTTCAACAAATCCTCTCAAAATTTCCTCTCCCCCTTACTTCGAGCCTTTGTTTGTCATAGGAAACCCAACTCTTCTCTCTCTCATGCTTAACTCATGAATGCTCAGCTCCCATGCCACAACCTTCTCATGCCAAGCCATAATATTTATCTGTAAGCAATTGTTGGTTTTGTCGGTGAAGGAAGCCAAGGTGTTACCTAAGGCTCCACGAACCTTTTGGAGCACTCTTGGGGCCTAATAATTGAACTCAGACACAGGGCCAAGTCCGCCTATTTGCTCTTTACAGCAGCCCAGGCCCATCAGTAGCTGCCAGAAAGAAAAAGCCCCTCATAAATTGGCGACTTCACTGAGGATCAAGTCGCTATCTTCCCCAACGCCTCCAAAGAAGAAGACTAGAAGGAATAAACTAGAGAAAATAAAGAGATAAGAATATTTCTGTTTTTTTTTTCTTTTGTTGGCTATCTACTTTGCAGAACAAACATAATATGGATTGCTGACATGCGCCCTTTGTTTGTGTGTAAGATCTCCATTCCCAAGAAAAACAAGACCTTGTAAGAGAGCAGGGGGCTTTGGCAAATCCATTATTCATGCCATTGAGCAAACTACACATGCAAACCCCAAAATACTTGGGGGCTTCGTGCCAAGCAAATTTTTCCAAAAAGAAAAAAAAAAGACCCAAACACAGGCCAAGCATCTAGTAAAGAGAATTGAACTTCTTTTTCAGTTCTTTGCCTGAGATATTCCTGGAAGATAACACAGGCTCTATATTCATGCTGCCAAAAGCTATATCTTGGTTCAACTAAACCATTAGATTATCCGCATAGCAAGTCTAAGCTAATCATGCCAAGCCAAGTCACGTTATTCCAGCACCTATTCCATGTCAAACAAAATATTTTCCAACACATGCCCTATTTCAAACATCCTTCCAACACATGCCCTATTTCAAACGTCCTTCCAGCACATGCCCTATTTCAAGCATCCTTCCAACACATGCCTTATTTCAAACATCCTTCCAGCACATGCCTTATTTCAAGCATTTTTCCAGTATCTAGCAATCATGCCACTCGTCATCACCTCCATAGAGGTTTTGGCCGCTAATTTCAAGTGTTCTAGGCCTAGTGTTGTAAACTCAAACACAGTGGTGAATCAAAACTCAATCCATCCTTAGGAAAACCCAACAAGCTTGTTGCATCTGCAACTCAAAGATTGGATCCCCACCATCTACTAGCACGTCTGGGTAATGTTGAGGCCCAAAAAATCAAAGGTTGGGCCCAAATATATTTCTAGCCCAATACGACACCTAACTTGGGAAGAAACCCAACTTGAGTACGCAAGAGTTCGTCATATGCGTTTGCCCATGCCACGCCAAGAAGAGATTTTGTTTTTAGAAAAATAGACTATTCACTCAATAAATTACGGGTAAGATGTTGCGTTCTCAGATATATAGACACTTTACACTGTAACTTACCAGTAAGATATGGAGGCGTTTTACACTATAACTTACCATTAAGATATGGTGTTTTTAAAAAAATAAGCTATTTACTCAATAAATTACATGTAAGATATTGCGTTCTTATATATATAAGCATTTTACACAATAACTTACCATTAAGATATGGGGTTTTTAGAAAAATAGGCAATTTACTTAATAAATTACGGGTAAGACGTTATGTTCTCAGATATATAGACACTTTACTCTATAACTTACCGAGTAAGATATGGGGTTTTCATAAAGATAGGAAATTCACACAATAAATTACGTGTAAGATGTTGCGTTCTCGGATATATAGGCATTTTACACTGCAAATTTTCGGTAAGATATGGTGTTTTCAGAAAAATATGCAATTCACTTCATAAATTATGGGTAAGATGTTGCGTTCTCAGATGTATAGACATTTTACACTATAACTTATCGGTAATTTATGGTGTTTTTAGAAAAATAGGCTATTTACTTAGTAAAGTACGGGTAACATGTTGCGTTCTCAGATATATAGGCACTTTACACTATAACTTACCGATATGATATGGCGTTTTGAAAACAATAGGCTATTCACTCAATAAATTACGAGTAAGATGTTGCGTTCTCAGACATATATGCATTTTACACTATAACTTACTAGTAAGATATGGTGTTTTTAGAAAAATGGACTTCTCACTCAATAAATTACAAGTAAGATATTGCATTCTCAGTTATACAGGCGTTTTACACTATAACTTACCAGTAAGATATGGTGTTTTTATAAAAATAGGCTATTCAGTCCATAAATTACGGGTAAGATGTTGCGTTCTCAGATATATAGGCACTTTACACTATAACTTACTGATAAGATATGGTGTTTTTAGAAAATAAGGCTATTTAGTCAACAAATTACGGTGAAGATGTTGCGTTCTCAGATATATAGGTATTTTACACTATAACTTACCGGTTAATACTATTTTGGAGACTTTATGATATAATTTTGGCTTAATAAATATAATTTCACTTGTTGTTACATTTTATTCTCACCAACTGGATTTATGAATTTTCTATATTAATTTGGTGAACTTATTAGGTGAGTTTATCTTCTGTAGGAAGTTGGAAGGCCAAAAGATAAAGACATACATTTGTCCAAGTTCAAGCTAGGTGTGAGGAGAATTGCTGGCAGATTTTATTGAAGAATTGATTGTGGGATTATTGTGATTGTAAAGAGAAGTAAAGAGGGAGAAGAGAAGACAAAACCGTTGAAGCTAAAGAGCCCATTTCATGTCATTCATAGCCATTTAACGCCCACTTACCTCACCGTTATTTCTTTTCCACTAACTCTCCACCATCAACATGTTTAATCCAATTAATCCCTCAATTAAACCCTTCATCACCCACCACGAATGCATTAACTTCCCACCTCATTGACTACTATAAATCACCCATTAACTTATTTGGCAAGGGCACCCCTACGACAGATCTTTTTATTCATTTCATTCAAAATTTAGTTTATGTTTTACTTTGTAATGAGCTGCTAGAACTCTAGCTAAGGCTAAAGGGAATGTTCTTTGAGTAAGTTTGTGAATTGTTCTTTAATCCAATATACGGTATGAATTGCTAAATTCTTTTATTTATGGTTGTTCAATATTTTCATATCCTTTTATTTTGATTGATGTTAAGTGCTATTAACTTTTCATGAGTTCAGTTATATTTTTTTCATTGTTAAGAACTAACTTAGCATGCTTTTAAATTAAAAGAGTAGATATTAAGCAATTCTATTTTCTAAAAAATCATTAATAAAAGATAACATTGAAAAATCAAATTGATTTTAATTTCTTTATCTTCCGATTAAAGTTTCTCAATGATGATTTTAATCGAGTTATAATTTGGATTAAAGAGCATGAAACATATTTTTTTTTAAAGAATTGAACCTTGATGCCTTAGCATTTCCATTATTGATATTTCATTTTTAAACTCAATTTCCATAACAATCAAATCAAATTACTTTTCCATTTTGCTTGTCACTTTTATTGTGCTACATTTAATTATTTCTTTGTATGTAGATATTTGTCTACTTGCTCCTTGAGCATACGATACTTGGACTTCCAAGATTATTACTACATGTAACTACTTGCACTTGGGTAGACGCAACAAGTTTTTGGCACTGTTGCCGGGGAGTGGTGAAGCGAAAAGTAGCACAAGGAAATTCATTGTTAAGGTTTGTGGTTTTAGTTTCCAAAGCTAATTCAGTAAAGCTTATCAAACTCAATTTTTCATTTCTGTTTTTTTTTGTTTGCTTTTGTCTAATTTTTTTTATATAAAAAAATTTAAAAAAATTTAGTTTAGTTTATTTATTTATTTGTTGCTTCTTTATTTTGTTTATGAGATATCAGGATCGGTTTGGTGGATTTGCAAAGAAACCTCAATTTGACCAAATTTCATCACAAATGGCTGAGAATAATAATAATAATAATGCATTGGAAGGCCCCCAAAATGATGAAGATAATCATAGTGTTCATAATGATGAGAATCGTAGTGTTCGTAATCATGAAAATCCACATGTTAGGACATTACATGATTATTTGCATCCTGCTCGTACAAGTGTGTCATCTTGCATCATTTTTCCGTTAAATGGTCAAACTTTTGATTTTAAACCGGGCATGATACAACTTTTACCAACTTTTCATGGAATGGAATCTGAAAATCCATATTCACATGTGCTTGAGTTTGAGGAAGTTTATGGAACTTTTCCAACACAAGGGTGTAGGCTTGATACAGTTTTGCTAAAAGTTTTTCCATTTTCACTAAAAGATATAGCGAAAACTTGGCTTTATTCTCTAAGGCCAAGAACAATTGGAACATGGCTTGAAATGCAAACTGAAATTTTCAAGAAATTTTTCCTTCTAGCGGCGGTATTTATAACCTTAAGGAGGAAGATAGTCTCAAAGCTCAATTGGCAACAATGGCTAGGGAAGTTGAAACCCTAAAATCAAAATTGCCTCAAAAAGTTAATTCAATTGCAAGTCAAGAAATTTTTGAGATTTGTGAAGTTTGCTGGGTCATGGAACATGTAACAAAAGAGTGTCCAACACTTCCAGCTTTCAGAGAAATGTTGCATGATCAAGCAAACTTTGTGAATCAATTTAAAAAACCATCCACTTTTTCTGAAACTTATAATCTAGGATGGAGAAACCATCCAAATTTCAGTTGGAGAAATAATACTAATAATAATGTGCCTCAACAAAAATCTAATTCTTTTTATTATTCTCCACAGGTGGAAGGACAATCATCGTCATCAAATTTGGAAGATGTTATGAAGCAATTCATACAAAGCCAAACTGCCACAAATCAAAAGAATGCACAAGACATTGGTGAGATTAAGAGCACTCTTTCCAAACTCACTTCTTCACTGTCAATTCAAGAAAATGGTAAATTTCCTTCTCAAGTCCAACCTAATCCGCATGCACAGTTAGAGGTAACTACCTCTACTTCTTCTTCTTTGAATGAAAATAAGCATGAATACGTGAAGGTTGTCGCTACTCTTCGCAGTGCAAAAATAATTGGGAAAGATGATTTAGTAACAGTTGAAAATAAAAAGAATTCAGAAAAATCTAAAAATAATGAAAAAGAAAATAATGATTCTGAAATTGTTAAGTGCCCTTTTCTTGCTCCATTCCCACAAGCACTTAAGGCTGGAAATAAAAATCAAAATCCTGAAATTTTGGAGGTTTTTAAACAAGTGAAAATCAATATACCTCTTTTGGATGCTATAAAACAAATTCCTTCATATTCAAAATTTTTGAAGGATTAATGCACTATCAAAAGAAAGCACAAGGTTGATAAGACCGCATTTTTAATTGAAAATGTAAGTGCAATTCTTCAAACTAATGCTCCACCCAAGTACAAAGATCCAGGTTGTCCCACAATTTCTTGTACTATTGGGAATTTTAGCATTGAACAAGCTTTATTGGATTTGGGTGCTAGTGTTAATTCCTTGCCTTACTCGGTTTATAAGCAATTGGGTGTTGGTTAATTAAAATCCATCTCAATAACATTGCAATTGGCTGACCGTTTAGTCAAAATCCCAAGAGGTATGGTGGAAGATGTGCTGGTTCAGGTAGACAAATTTTATTTTCCAGTTGATTTTATAGTTTTGGATACTGAACCAGTTGTGCATTCTAATTCTCAAATTCCTGTTCTTCTTGGAAGACCATTTCTTGCTACATCTAATGCTCATATAAATTGCAGGAATGGACTTATGCAACTATCATTTGGGAACATGACATTGGAGCTCAACATATTCAGCATATGCAAACAATGAAGATGTCAACAAAGAAGTTTACATGATCGAGACAATTGTTCAAAATTGCTTTAATTCTTCTTTTTCTTCTAATCCGTTGCAATTTTGTTTAGTAAATAGGGATTGTAATTTTGCAAAGATTTTGAAATAAATATCTTTGTTCTTTGTTGGATTCTGCATAGGTACAAGAACATAATGGTTGGATACCAAAATATGAGGAGCTGCCAACTGTGAGTGATGAGACAAAGTCATCAAGAGAAAAAGCCCCGAAGTGTGAATTGAAGCCTCTTCCTGCTGGACTTAAATATGCTTTTCTGCGAGAAGATGAGACCTATCCTGTGGTAATATCTTCTAAACTAGAGCTTTTGCATGAAGGTATGTTACTTAAAGTTTTGAAAGATCACAGGACTGCTGTGGATGGACTTCATCTGATATTAAAGGTATTAGTTCTTTGGTTTGCACACACCAAATTTTTCTTGAATAAGATGCTAAACCAGTTAAGCAGGCTCAACGTAGACTTAACCCAACAATGAAAGAAGTTGTGCAAAAAGAAGTACTTAAACTTTGGGATGCAGGTATGATATATCCAATTTCTGATAGCAAATTGGTGAGTCTCAGGTTGTTCCCAAAAAATCAAGAATCACAGTAGTTGAAAATGATAATGGAGAAATGGTGCCAACTAGGGTCACTACTGGATGGAGAATGTGTATTAATTATCGTAAATTGAACTCAGCCACAAGAAAGGATAATTTTCCTTTATCATTTCGTGACCAAATTTTGGAAAGAGTTGCAGGGCATATGTAATATTGTGTTTTAGATGGTTATTCAGGATATTATCAAATTGAGATTTCATTAGAAGATCAAGAAAAAACAACTTTTACTTGCCCATTTGGAACTTTTGCTTATAGAAAAATGCCTTCTGGTCTTTGCAATGCACCAGCCACATTCCAACGTTGCATGATAAGCATATTTAGTGACAGGGTAGAAAAATATTTAGAAGTTTTCATGGATGATATTACTGTGTTTGGTGATTCATTTTCTGATTGTTTATCTAACTTGGAGAATGTTCCTGTCAGGTGTAAAGAGAAAATTTTTGGTGCTTAACTGGGAGAAATGCCAATTCATGGTCACATCTGGCATAGTACTTGGAAACATTGTTTCTCACAAAGGAATTGAAGTGGATAAGTCAAAAATTGATTAATTGCTAATTTGCCTATTCCTAAAACTGTTAAAGAAATTAGATATTTTTTAGGACATGCAGGTTTCTACTAGAGATTCATACAAAATTTTATGGGTCCTTTTCCTCCATATTTTGGTTACTTATATATCCTTGTCGCTGTGGATTATGTTTCAAAATGGATTGAGGCCATACCATGTTGAAAGAATGATCATAAAACTGTTTTGAAATTTTTGAAAGAAAATGTATTATCCAGGTTTGGAACTCTTAGAGCAATCATCAGTGACAGAGGATCACATATTTGCAACCGACCCTTTGAAGCTTTGATGAAAAAATATGGGATAACCCATAAGATTTCCACTCCATACCATCCACAAACAAATGCCCAAGTAGAACCTGCAAACAGGGAAATCAAGCAAATTTTGGAAAAGACGGTGAATCCAACCCGGAAGGATTGGTCATTGAGACTAACGGATGCTTTGTGGGCATACCGTACTGCATACAAATCACCTCTTGGTAAACCTTGTCATTTACCTGTTGAATTAGAACATAAAGCATATTGGGCTCTCAAATTGTTTAACTTTAGTCTTGGAGATGCAGGTACCTTGAGAAAACTCCAATTGAATGAACTTGAGGAAGTCAGGAATGATGCATATGAGAACTCACGAATTTACAAAGAACGTACTAAAGTTTTTCATGATTTTGAGGAAAATTTTTGAGCCTTCTCAACTTGTTCTTTTGTATAATTCTAGACTTCATTCGTTTCCTAGAAAATTAAGAACTAAATGGACAGGGCCATTCATTGTTAAAAGAGTTTTCCCATATGGGACTTTTGAAGTTGAGGTTCCCAAGAATGGAAATATTTTTAAGGTTAATGGGCAACGACTTAAACCTTACTTGGGGAGATGTGTTCCAGAAGATCAGATAGTTTCTTTGAACGAACCTGTTTACCAGGATTGATTAGACTTCCCTTAGTCCATCTGTTGTGTATAATAGTTTAGAAATTTTTTTCCACTTGAAACATATGAAGATTCAATAGAACCATACTGCGGCTCATCAAAACCATATTAAGACTTGCCATAACTGTATTAAGGGTCACAAAAATGATATTAAGGATCACCAAAAAGGTATCAAGGCTCACCACAAATGACTTAAGGCCTACCAAAACCATAACAGGGCTTACCAGAGCCATATTATTAAGGATCACTAGAACCATATTAAGGCTTCCTAAAACTGTAACACCCCGTCCCAAAAATGACTGTTCAGTTAATTATTGATTGTGAAATAACATTTTTGCCCTTAGGCATAGGGTTACTTTAGTCACTTTTTGTTCGGGAATGATTTTGGGTAATTGAGTGTCACCGTTGTGTAGAGCTCGACGATACGAGTTCGTAGACAAGTGGCAAGTTCAATTCCAAGTTAAAACGAAGAAGTTATGATCTACGGAATTGCAGTGGCACAATCGTAATTTATGGCCACTAGAACCAAATCTAGCTTCTCTCTCTCTCTCTCTCTCTCTCTCTCCTCTCCGTGTGATACCACTGTTTCATCTTTGTTCGATGACTAAATTCAACAATTCTTGTTCCAAAAGAATCGTCTCTCTCTCCTTTACATGACCTACCCATTTTCTCCGATCGAAAACTAGCGTAGCGCTGAAGATATTGACTTGAAAACTAGGCAAATTTTCGAAGCCGTTTTCAGAGATTCCGACGGCTGCTTTCTTCGATCCTTGTATACATCTTCATCCCGTCCACTTGCTCTAGCTGTCTATGCTGATACCTTGAATCAATTTTGAGGTTTTACCAATCGCTCAATATACCAACTTTCGCTGACGGTTTCGGTCTCGATTCGGCTAGCTCTATCTAGTTTTTGGCCGTGGTCCAAGAACAAAAGTCTATCCCCTAGTTAGTATGAATCTATTAGCATAGGTTTTGGCTGGTGGTTTGGATTTTTTCTATCTCTGGAAAATCACTCAAGATACCCCCCTCTGCCATGTGTGGCAGCCCATTGAGCTAGTTATAGTTTGGCAGTCGAAAGGATATTGCACTTATTATGCGATACCTGGTTTCGATAGGTTTGGACCATTCGATCGGTCCCAATTTCAAATATTTTGTTCCTTGTACCTCTAGGATTGTCTAGGAACTGGTTCATCGAGAATTGGAGTCCCGGATACACCGAAACAATTATTCTAGGGTTAAGTAAACCGATCACTGTAAGATCATGCGATCTACAGTGATCCGACCGGTCGATTGAGACCAAGCTCTCAGAACTTGTTAATTAGACCTTGTTGGACTCATAGGAATGTTTGGATCGGAAATCGGAGGTTGTGGGTCCCGTTGACCGAATTGGTCAAATTCCACGATCGGGGCCAAACCGATCGTTGGATCATGATGAGACTTCTTGGATGAGTTCAACTTATGGTTATGGACCAATTGGAATTATCATATAACAAACTAAGGATGTAGGCCCTACGAGCCCAGTTGACTTAGATAGTGGTCTATGTAGACTCAGTTGAGGCTATTTACTAGTTGTAATTGTAATTGGAGGTTTGTTTTAAAGTGGTATTATGTTATGAGAGTTTCATTGAATGGTTATGAATTATTATACAATCGCTTTTACCTTCCAAGCATGTTGTATTATGTTTAATTGTGTGAAGTTGGGAATGGCTTGGATAACTGGGTTTTGGAATGAATAAGAAATTAATTAAATGCCTGATTATATGTGTATATTTAAATATATGCTCAATGGCTTGAAATCGATGAATTATGAACACTAGTTTTCTCAATAGTATATTGTACGTATTTGAATGTAGTTGGAGAATAGTTTTGAGAGATTTTGCATGGTCAAATTCAAATTAAGGAATGTTGGGATTGATCTCGTTTTAAAAAAGGGATATTTGGTTATTTATTTAAGAACTGATTTTTGGAAAGTTGAGAAAGGATTTGGAAATGGATTTATGAAAGTGGATTTGTAGAAAAAGAGGAATTTTATGATAAGTTTCGGAAAATGGTTTTCAAACCCACTGTAGGAGTACACCCCGGGCAGTTGCCTTCGAAATAGTCTAGTCATTTATGACAACACCTCACGAGTCTCGAGGACGCCTGAATTGTGTAGTGTGAGGATTTGCATTCAGGTTGATTATATCTTCCTAAGTCCCTACGAGGGGAATTGATGGATATGCATTCCAGGCTGATCACTCGATTTTGCGAGGATATGTGTTCTCGGGTTGGCTAGGTGTCCCCAGACTTCTGCGAAGATATGAGTTCTCGGGCTGACCACGTGTCCCCTGAGTTTTGCAATGATGTAACATATATTGTACTTGTTTTGACGAAATATTATTGGAATTGACGGATTATGATTGGGGGTACGCCTAGGTGGAGAGTATTTGAGTTTTAATACGTTTTAAACTAAAATTGATGATTTTATCTTAGTACTTGTTGGTGAAGGTTTAATACATGTTTTTTTTTCAGATTTATGAGACAATGATTGAGAGTTTTCTAAGTTTTAAGGATTTTATACAATTCACAACTACTTTCTTAAGATATGAGTTTGTTTCAGCGAATTGATTAGAGTTTGAAGCTTTTGGTTTTAGGAAAGTGTGAAGGAATATTTAGTTCATGTGCTTACATATGGGTTGCACTTTGTTTCTTGTATAAAGAACTATGTGCGGCTTGATCCCTCAGTAAGGGTACGTAGGCAACCTAGGCTAACCTAGGTGCAACCGCAAGTTTATGATTGGTTTGTTATGATCAGTTTTGTAAAGTTGAATTTGTTGAACGGTTGGAAATTATTTGAGTTTGCTGTGTAGGTAAAATTCTGGGTTTTTGGTCTTTTTCAAGGGAGACTCTGTCAGTTTTCCAGTAGAAGCCAGACCCTAAAGCAGTTTTTGGATTTGTGCCCAACACCTGTCAGGTGTTGGAGACGTACGGGGTTCGACACGGATTTCAAAGTGGGATTTGGGTCGAGTTATGTCAAAAACGATATTAAAACTCACTAGAATCATTTTATGGCTTCGTTAGGACCATATTAAGGCTCACCAAAACGATATTAAAGCTCACTAGAACCATTTTGTGACTTACTAGAACCATATTATGGCTTAGCAGAACAATAACATGACTTATCAAATTTATGTTATGAATTATCTAAACCATATGAGGTGTACTAGAACCATACTAAGACTTACTAGGATCATATAAAATCTAACCAAAAACATATTAACGCACACCAAAACCATATTATGGCTTACTAGAATCATATGATGACTAACCCGAACCATATTTAGGCTTACAAGAACCATATTGAGGTTTAGTAGAATCGGACTAAGGCTTACCAGAACTGTACTAAGGCTCACCACAACCATATTAGGGCTCATCATGGTTGAGGCCCAAAAAATTAAAGGTTGTGCCCAAATATATTTCTAGCCCATTACGACACCTAACTTGAGTAGAAACCCAACTTGGGAACGCAAGAGTTCGTCATATGCGCTTGCACACATGCCACGCCAAGTAAATAAGCAACACAACACGCTACAAGCTTAATTGCCTGGGGCTTGTTGAGCGGGTTGTGGTATGGATGGTTACGAGTATTCACGATGCCCATTAATGGTCCAAGGAGTGGAAATTTTGGGCTACTTGGGAGCACCAAAACTCAAGCGCATTCCTTGAGCCCAAACATATGGGTAAGCATGAGAGAAAACCCAATAGCCCATCACCTTAAGAAAAGGCCCAAACATCTTAGAAAAACATCCAATAGCCTTAGCCCACAACACTTGGAAATATCCCACATCAGTCAAAATATCCAGCACCTTGTCCAAACCAAGGCAAACCTACGTGAACAAAACTGCTCCCAGCACCTTGTCAAGATCAAGGTAAACCCATATGCATAGGCTGCTAGAAGTAAATCAACTTTTGAGTAGCACCCTTACCCATTCTTTCCTCTGCAAGCTCTAGTGGGAAAAAAGTAAGGAAAAGCAAGAGGCTTCTTACCCAGATGGAGGAGTCCAGCCACTGGAAAGTCTTGGAACCCCAAAAAGCTCTACTTTTATGTGCTAGGGTTGGGGAGATTTCATCAAAGAGGATTGAATGGAAGAAAGTGAGGAAAAATGGAGAAGAAGACTTCATAAAATTGGGAGCTTCCAGCACCTATAAAAAGAGGCTTTTCCTACCCAACAGATTATCACATCTGGGGGCATTCGTTGGAGATCTAGGGAGAGCAAGCATCCTTTCTCACTACTAGAACCCTCAAATATCCAGCATTATTCTTCCATCTCTTTCTTTTTTCTCCTCTAGCATACCGATCTAGAGCAAGAAACATCCTTACTTGTTGCCGGAAGGTCCAATTTCATGCTCTGTTCTTCCATCTTCTTCCTCTCTTTCCCATAAACACATCCAAAGAGAGCAAGCATCACCTCTCACCTCTGTAACCCTTCGATTTCAAGCCATGTTCTTCAATTGCTTCCCTTTTTCTCTTCTGTTAAGCCACTAAGGAACCTGACGAAGCTTTCGTCTGTGAAGGCTGTCACTACTCTTCGTAGTGGAAAAATAATTGGGAAAGATGATTTAGTAACAGTTGAAAATAAAAAGAATTCAGAAAAATCCAAAAATAATGAAAAAGAAAATAATGATTTTGAAATTGTTAAATGCCCTTTTCCTGCTCCATTCCCACAAGTACTTAAGGCAGTAAAGATAAATCAAAATCCCGAAATTTTGGAGGTTTTTAAACAAGTGAAAATCAATATACCTCCTTTGGATGCTATAAAACAAATTCCTTCATATTCAAAATTTTTGAAGGATTAATGCACTATCAAAAGAAAGCATAATGTTGATAAGACCGCACTTTTAACTGAAAATGTAAGTGCAATTCTTCAAACTAATACTCCACCCAAGTACAAAGGTCCAGGTTGTCCCACAATTTCTTGTATTGTTGGGAATTTTAGCATTGAACAAGCTTTATTGGATTTGGGTGCTAGTGTAAATTTGTTGCCTTACTCGGTTTATAAGCGATTGAGTCTTGGTGAATTAAAACCCACCTCAATAACATTGCAATTGGCTGACCGTTTAGCCAAAATCCCAAGAGGTATGGTGGAAGATGTGCTGGTTCATGTAGATAAATTTTATTTTCTAGTTGATTTTATAGTTTTGGATACTGGACCAGTTGTGCATTCTAATTCTCAAATTCCTGTTATTCTTGGAAGACCATTTCTTGCTACATCTAATGCTCATATAAATTGCAGGAATGGACTCATGCAACTATCATTTAGGAACATGACATTCGAGCTCAACATGTTCAACATATGCAAGCAACCCGCAAACAATGAAGATGTCAACAAAGAAGTTTACATACAATTGTTCAAAATTGCTTTAATTCTTCTTTTTCTTCTGATCCATTGCAATTTTGTTTAGTAAATAGGGATTGTAATTTTGCATAAGATTTTGAAATACAATATCTTTGTACTTTGTTGGATTCTGTGCAGGCACAAAAACACAATGGTTGGATACCAAAATATGAGGACCTGCCAACTGTGAGTGATGAGACAACATCATCAAGAGAAAAAGCCCCAAGGTGTGAATTGAAGCCTCTTCCTGCTGGACTTAAATATGCTTTTCTGGGAGAAGATGAGACCTATCCTGTGGTAATATCTTCTAAACTAGAGCTTTTGCATGAAGGTATGTTACTTAAAGTTTTGAAAGATCACAGGACTGCTGCTGGATGGACTTTATCTGATATTAAAGGTATTAGTTCTTTGGTTTGCACACACCAAATTTTTCTTGAAGAAGATGCTAAACCAGTTAGGCAGGCTCAACGTCCCAACAATGAAAGAAGTTGTGCAAAAAGAAGTACTTAAACTTTGGGATGTTGGTATCATATATCCAATTTCTGATTGCAAATGGGTGAGTCCTACATAGGTTGTTCTTAAAAAATCAGGAGTCACAGTAGTTGAAAATGATAATGGAGAAATGGTACCAACTAGGGTCACTACTGGATAGAGAATGTGTATTGATTATCGTAAATTGAACTCAGTCACAAGAAAGGATCATTTTCCTTTACCATTTCTTGACCAAATTTTGGAAAGAGTTGCAGGGCATATGTATTATTGTTTTTTAGATGGTTATTCAGGATATTATCAAATTGAGATTTCATTAGAAGATCAAGAAAAAAAAATATTTTACTTGCCCATTTGTAACTTTCGCTATTAGAAAAATGCCTTTTGGTCTTTGCAATGCACTAGCCACATTCCAACGTTGCATGATAAGCATATTTAGTGACATGGTAAAAAAATATTTAGAAGTTTTCATGGATGATATTACTGTGTTTGGTGATTCATTTTCTGATTGTTTATATGACTTGGAGAATGTTGGTGTACAGAGAAAATTTTGGTGTTTAACTGGGAGAAATGCCAATTCATGGTCACATTTGGCATAGTACTTGGATACATTGTTTCTCACAAAGGAATTGAAGTGGATAAGTCAAAAATTGATTTAATTGCTAATTTTCCTGTTCCTAAAACTGTTAAAGAAATTAGATCTTTTTTAGGACATGCAGGTTTCTACCGGATATTCATACAAAATTTTAGTGCAATTGCAAGGCCATTGAATAATCTCTTGGAAAAAGATGCCAAATTTGATTGGAATTATGCATGTCAAGAAGCATTTGAGAAATTGATTAAAATGCTAACATCAACTCTTGTAATGTAGCCCCCAGATTGGTCTATGCCATTTGAAATCATGTGTGATGCTAGTGATGGTGCTATTGGGGCAGTGCTAGGTCAAAGAAAAGACAAGAAGCCTGTTGTTAACTGCTACGCAAGCAGAACTTTGAATAGTGCACAGAAAAATTACACTACAACTGAAAAAGAATTGCTTGCTGTAGTTTTTGCACTGGAAAAGTTTAGGTCATACATTTTGGGCTCACAAATTTTTGTTTTTACTGATCATTCGGCCCTGAAGTATTTATTGACAAAGAAGGGAGCCAAATTATGATTGATTAGATGAATTTTGCTTCTCCAAGAATTTGATCTTACAATCAAGGACAAGAAATGAGTGGAGAATGTTGTTGCATACCATCTTTCTAGGATATCTTTTGAGGAGCCTTATGAATATTTGCCTATAAAAGATTCATTTCCTGATAAACATTTTTTTGGTGTTTCTAAGTTACCATGGTTTGTTAACATTGTGAATTTTCTTGCCACAGGTCTTATCCCACCTCATTGGACCTCTCAAGAGAAAAAGAAATTTATGGTTGAGGTGAGAAACTTCTTTTGGGATGACCCGTATCTCTTCAAATATTGTCCTGATGATGAAATTTTTAGTGTCATATCTTTTTGTCATTTTGAGGGTTCTGGTGGTCACTTTTCTTCCAAAAAGACTTCGGCCAAAATTCTTCAATGTGGTTTTTATTGGCCTAGAATTTTTAAAGATGTGTATGAATTTTGCAAGACTTATCCAAGTTGTCAAAATTTGAGCAAAATTACTCGAAGTAATATGATGCCTCTTAACCCAATTTTAATTACTGAAATTTTTGACTGTTGGGGCATTGATTTTATGGGTCCTTTTCCTCCATATTTTGGCTACTTATATATCCTTGTTGTGTGGATTATGTTTCAAAATGGATTGAGGCCACACCATGTCGGAAGAATGATCACAAAACTGTTTTGAAATTTTTGAAAGAAAATGTATTATCCAGGTTTGGTACTCCTAGAGCGATCATCAGCGATGAAGGATCACATTTTTGCAACCAACTATTTAAAGCTTTGATGAAAAAATATGGGATAACCCGTAAGATTTCCACTTCATACCATCCACAAACAAATGGCCAGTTATAACTTGCAAACAGGGAAATCAAGCAAATTTTGGAAAAGACGGTGAATCCAACCTGGAAAGATTAGTCATTGAGACTAACTGATGCTTTGTGGGCATACCATACTGCACACAAATCACCTCTTGACATTCTCTCTCCCCGACTATTTTCTCTCTCTCTCTCTCTCTCTCTCTCTCTCTCTCTCTCTCTCTCTCCCCTCTCCGTGCGATGCCGCTGGGTCAAACTTCAATTTTGTCTTTGTTCTATGACTAAATTCGACAATTCTTGTTCCAAAAGATAGTGACTTGTTAAGAGATGAGTTTGTTTCAAAGAATTGATTAGAGTTTGAAGCTTTTGGTTTTAGGAAAGTGTGAAGGAATATTTAGTTCATGTGCTTACATATGGGTTGAACTTTGTTTTTTGTATAAAGAACTACGTGTGGCTTGATCCCTCAGTAAGGGTACGTAGGCAACCTAAGCTAACCTAGGTGCAGTCGCAAGTTTATGATTGGTTTGTTACGATCAGTTTTGTAAAGTTGAATTTGTTGAACGGTTGGAAAATTATTTGAGTTTGTTGTGCAGGTAAAATTCTGGGTTTTTGGTCTTTTTCAGGGGAGACTCTTTCAGTTTTCCGGTAGAAGGCATACCGTAAAGCAATTTCTTAAGTTAATTAATTTTGAATTTTCAAATTTACCCTTGAGGTAGGGTATTTTGGTCATTTTCTTATTCGGAAAGAATTTGGAGCAATGGCTGGTATTTTTGGGTAGATCGTACTGAGATGAGTCCGTAGACACATAGTGGGCTCGATTCGGAGTTGTAACGAAGAAGTTAAGAGCAAAACAAGCTCAGTGGCATAATCGTAATTTCTTCGAAGTTGGTTTTAAAAATATATGACTTCTTCTCTCTCTCTCCTCTCACATGCGCAGAAACAGCCCCCTTTGATTTTTTTTTTTTTTTCTTTCTTCTCTCCACCGAAGCAACTTCACACCTCCACCATCACCACCACACACCTCCAAACTAAGCGGCACCGGTTCCGTTGGAACCACCACATTTCCTTCTTTCCGTTCCAACCCACCACCACCTCGATCAGCTGCTGCCATCGCCGGAAACAGCCACGAAACGAAGCTGTTTTGATAGTTTTTTAACAAACTTTCAGCCTCTCGTTCTCTCATTTCTCCACCAAAATTGACGACTAAGGTATGGATTTCTACCTATTTTTCATGCTTGAGCTGATGGTTGGATAGGATTTCATTAATTTTGAGCTTAGGTCAGTTGAATTTCAACTTAGGATTCGGCCGGTTTTGGATTTCCAATTCCGGCCACTTCTAGTCACTTTTTGGGGTAGGCCCGACAACAAAAGTGACTCCATACCTAGGGTAGGAGTCTTGAGCCGAGATGTTGAGTTTTTCTGATGAAGTGTTATTGCTTTGGACACCCACGTGCTGCCATCGCGTGTGGCAGTGCGTGGGCGCTGTAGCAAAAGTGCATTTTTATCCCAATGTGTTCTTCTGGTCCGCACGAGCGCGTAGGTACCTTCGGATTCCAATTTGGTTGACGTTTGGACCCCAAACGAATTTCACATATTAGGAGTTATCCGGATTCACCATGTTCAGACTGTTGGATCGACTCCATTCCAGTATATGTTACTCTAGACTTTCCTAGGAACGTGTAGGAATTCACGGATCATGAATTGGAGCCCTGGTTGTTCGGATTCAATAATTTAGAGTTTGAAGATTTTTCGATAACGTTTGATAGTGAGCGATCTAACCATCCTTTTCGGACCAAACTTACGGGACAAGTGTCTTAAACCTTATGGAACCCTTAGGAACTTCCAGTTTGTTCCGTTCCTCGTACACTCGCTAGAAACCCGGAAATTAGGATTTTAATTCAAGTTCTCGTTCGAAACGCTTTGTATTAATCTTGTATTCGTATTTTGAAATAGGTACTCCTACTACGCATACGCAGCAGGCGGGACCCTCTCAAGGTCAGGTAGTGTGGGACTACTTGTGAGTGGACTTTGTTTTCAACTTATAAGCATGGTTTTATAATGAGAATTTTATGTATATGAATTGAATAGTTATTGAAATGCATGTTATATTTAATAGTTGAATTCTTTATTTTCATAAAGTATTGGTAATATATTTTGGGTTTTGACATATTTGAGTATCTTGAGTATGTATATATAGATTTTGAGAATTTCTATATATGTTTGGCTATGTGTGGGGTACTTGGGTTGTTGAGATGAGATTGTGGAAAGTGATGAGTATAGAATGTCAGTTTGGAGTGCTATAAGCACTACCCTATGTACCTCCCTGGATTTGGAACTTGGATATGGAAACTTGAGATACTTGGAAATGTCGGAACCCGGGGCATCCTTGACGGGATGTTGCTGTAGACTCTTGATTGGGTAGTCCGCGTGCTTAGGACTGGTCACAGACATACGAATTTTGAGGGTATCGATTGTACGTGCTGGCTGAGAGTTAGTCCCCCAGTTGGACGACTCGTTCCCTAGTTACATGGTGAATTGAGGACTCTTCATGAGGACTCTGCCATGGTGACTAGTCAAACAATCCCCCGGTTGGATTGTTTCCCCGGTACAACTAGGTGTTGGTCATATTTATATTATATATATATATATATATATCTCTTATATTATATATATTTACATATATATAACTATTCATTCATTCTTGTTTTTTTGGTAAAGGATACTTCCTTGCCGGTTGTGCCAATAGGTATGCTCTCGAGAGTTTAGTTTGGGACTTATAATATTTGATTGATGGGTTTGTATAGTGTTCTTTTTGGATTTCAAATTTGGCATTCGGTATTGGTTTGGTTTTGACATATATATATATATATATTTATTTGATTATGATAGTTTGGGATGCATTTGGATTTCTTGCATGGTTTATTAAACGGTGGGGTTATATTATGTTGGTTTACACTGAACTGGACTTTATTTTTTGTCCACTCACATTTTTTCTATTTTGCGCCCCCCAGCCAGTAGTTGACTGAGCTCCGCAGCCGAGCCAGATCGTGTGCTTACGAGCTTTGAGCCTTTGTAGGACTCCTTCATTTTATTTTTCCCTTGAACTTTGTTTTTGTTGTAATTGAATTCCTTAGATATGCTCTCCGCCCGTGCTATGGTTTGATGTATGAGGCCGGAGGCCTTTGTTGTAACCTGTTTTTTTTGCTTTAAAGCATGCTGCTAGTTGGGTACCTTAAATTGTGAATTTTGAGCAGGTTGAATTTTTGGGAAGTGTTCAATTTACAGGGGAGACTCTGCCAAAATTTTGGTAGAAAATCTCGATTTTTAGTAAGTGGGCCGAGCATCGGGGAGATGTTGTTAACGAGACGGGATTCTCTCCGGGTTCCGAGAAATTCCGGGGCGGTCCTGTCAATTTG
This sequence comes from Prunus mira, assembly GCA_020226265.1. Taxonomy (NCBI): domain Eukaryota; kingdom Viridiplantae; phylum Streptophyta; class Magnoliopsida; order Rosales; family Rosaceae; genus Prunus; species Prunus mira. The sequence goes on from JACJFO010000033.1 coordinate 175,095, forward strand.
TGCCCGACACCTGTCAGGTGTTGGACATGTACGGGGTTCCACACGGATTTCAAAGTGGAATTTGGGTCGGGTTCTGTCAAAAACGATATTAAAACTCACTAGAATCATTTTATGGCTTCATTAGAATCATATTAAGGCTCATCAAAACGATATTAAAGCTCACTAGAACCATTTTGTGACTTACTACAACCATATTATGGCTTACCAGAACAATAACATGGCTTATCAAATTTATATTATGAATTATCTAAACCATATGAGGTGTACTAGAACCGTACTAAGGCTTACTAGAATCGCATAAAAGCTAACCAAAACCATATTAACACACACCAGAACCATATTATGGCTTACTAGAATCATATTATGACTAACTAGAACCATATTAAGGCTTTCAAGAACCATCCTGAGGTTTAGTAGAATCGGACTAAGGCTTATCAGAACTGTACTAAGGCTCACCACAACCATATCACGGCTCATCATGACCATTGTTGAGGCCCAAAAAATCCAAGGATGAGCCCAAATATATTTCTAGCCTGGTACGACACCTAACTTGGGAAGAAACCCAACTTGCGTACGCAATAGTTCGTCATATACGACACCTAATTTACTCTTAATTATGAATTATGATTTAGCCCTTCAATCACTATTATGGTCTTACTAATTTGACTTGGTCAATTGCTCCGGTCAAATATGTTGACTCTGACTTGATCGTTAAATTTGACCTTTGACCTTTGACTTTTGACTCCTAGTTCCTATTAGAAAGATTGTGGGAGGGCTCCACTTCTATGAGTTGACTTGTGAATTAAATCTCACCATTTAATTCTTCATATTGGTGAAAGTCAATTGAGTTTAATCCTTTCAGGACTTCCACAAACCAAGGTTGAAGCCTAGCAGCGTGTCATGGTTATCCAAGCCAAATAAGGTGTAGGGTATAATCTATTTAAATTGGAATGACCATGCAATTGAATCAATCTCTTATGCAATACTCCTATTTACATTATTAGATAAAGGAATCTAATGTCAAATACCATAATCTGAATTATTCCTTTATATGAATATTCTGATAAGAATTGAAGACCTCTTCTTTCAAATCTTATCTTCTACTTTGTGCAAAGATTTGAACAATCATATCTTTGGAGTATTCACTCTCTTTACTAAGAGTAGAGATCACTTATCTTCTACTTTGTGCAAAGTTTTGTAAAGTAGAATTTGTTGAACGGTTGGGAAATTATTTGAGTTTGCTGTGCAGGTAAAATTCTAGGTTTTTGGTCTTTTTCAAGGGAATCTCTGTCAGTTTTCAGGTAGAAGCTAGACCCTAAAGCAGTTTTTGGATTAGGGTAAGAATGGTATTTTGGTTATTTGTGCCCGACACCTGTCAGGTGTTGGACACGTACGGGGTTCGACACGGATTTCAAAGTAGGATTTGAGTCGAGTTCTATCAAAAACGATTTTAAAACTCACTAGAATCATTTTATGGCTTGGTTAGAACCATATTAAGGCTCACCAAAACGATATTAAAGCTCACTAGAACCATATTATGGCTTACCAGAACAATAACAACGCGAATGCCTGGGGCTTGTTGAACGGGTTGTGATATGGATGGTTACGAGTATTCACGAGGCCCATTAATGGTCCAAGGAGTGGAAGTTTTGGGCTACTTGGGAGCACCAAAACTCAAGTGCATTTCCTGAGCCCAAACATATGGGTAAGCATGAGAGAAAACCCAATAGCCCATCACCTTAAGAAAAGGCCCAAACATCTTAGAAAAACATCCAATAGCCATAGCCCACAACACTTGGAAATATCCCACATCAGTCAAAATATCCAACACCTTGTTAAAACCAAGGCAAACCCACGTGAACACAAGCTGCTCCCAGCACCTTAGCAAGATCAAGGTAAACTCATATGCATAGGCTGTTGGAAGTAAATCAACTTTTGACCAGCACCCTTACCCATTCTTTCCTCTGCAAGCTCTAGTGGGAAGACAATAAGGAAAAGCAAGAGGCTCCTTACCCAGATGGAGGAGTCCAGCCGCAGGAAAGTCTTGGAACCCCAAAAAGCTCTGCTTTTTGGTGCTAGGGTTGGGGAGATTTCACCAAAGAGGATTGAATGGAAGAAAGTGAGGAAAAATGGAGAAGAAGACTTGATAAAATTGGGGGCTTCCAGCTCCTATAAAAAGGGGCATTTCCTACCCAGCAGATTATCTTATCCGGGGGGCATTCATTGGAGATCTAGGGAGAGTAAGCATCCTCTCTTACTACTTGAACCCTCAAATTTCCAGCTCAAAGCATGGCACGTGGGTGTTCTTGTTTGGCTAGTTGCTCGGTTAGTTACGGCACTAACAGTAGTCCCCCAAGTTCACGAGTAAGAAGGTACTTCTTGATTGGGGACTTGTAATTTTAAGTGCACTAGTTGACTAACACCACAGTTCATCTTCCAAGCTGTATAGTGTACTACCTATAGTCCCCCAAGTCCCCGGGTAAGAAGGACATTGGAGGGAGGGAACTTGCAACAAAAAGCCAAGTGGTTTGCAAGTCCCCATTTTGCTATGCAAGGGTGCCGAAGGCATAAGACTAGCTAGGTCGCAAGGTGATGTTTCTAGGCAAAAGGGTGCCAAAGGTGTAAAACTTGCACGTCGCAAGGCAATATGGCTAGGCACGAGGGTGCCGAAGGCATAAGAATTGTATGTCGCAAGGCAATGTGCCTAGACACGAGGGTGTCAAAGACGACACAAATTGTGCATGCTGCAGGGCAATGTGGCTAGGCACGAGGATACCAAAGGCAAAAGGGATGCCGAAGGCAGAAAACCTGCATGTCGCAGGGCGATGTGCCTATGGACGAGGGTGCCGAAGGTGACACAAAGCTTGCATGTCGCAAGGCGATGTGGCTAGGCATGGGGGTGACACAAAGCTTGCATGTTTGCAAGGCGATGTGCTTAGGCACGAGGGTGCCAAAGGTATAAAACTTGTATTGCAAGGCTTTATGGCTAGGCACAAAGGTGCCGAAGGTGACAGAAAGCTTGCATATTTGCAAGGCAATGTGGCTAGGCATGGGGGTGCCGAAGGGTCACAAAGCTTACATGTTGCAAGGTGATGTGCCTAGGCACGAAGGTGCCGCAGGCGACACAAAGCTTGCATGTTTGCAAGGCAATGTAGCTAGGCATGGGGGTGCCAAAGGCAAAGGGGATGCCTAAGGGTCACAAAGCTTGCATGTCGCAAGGCAATGTGCCTAGGCACGAGGGTACCGAAGGCGACACAAAGCTTGCATGTCGTAAGGCATGGGGGTGCCGAAGGCGACACAAAGCTTGCATGTTTGCAAGGCAATGTAGCTAGGCATAGGGGTGCCGAAGGCAAAGAGGATGCCAAAGCCACAAAGCTTGCATGACGCAAGGCGATGTGCCTAGGCACAAGGGTGCCGAAGGCAACACAAAGCTTGCATGTTTGCAAGCCAATGTAGCTAGGAACGGGGGTGCTGAAGGCACAAATCTTGCATGTCACAAGGCTATGTGCCTAGGCACGAGGGTGCCGAAGGCGACACGAAGCTTGCATGTTTGCAAGGTGATGTGCCTAGGAATGGGGGTGTGCCGAAGGCATAAAACTTGCAAGTCTCAAGGCGATGTGTCTAGGCATGAAGGTGCCGAAGGTGACACAAAGCTTGCATGTCACAAAGGGATGTGGCTAGGCACGGGGGTGCCGAAGATAACACAAAACTTGCATGTTGCAGAGCGATGTGCTTAGGCACAAGGGTGGCAAAGACACAAGGGTGCTTAAGGGAAAAATGCAAGAATGCATTTTTTTATTATTATTTTAGGAAAGAATAATAATAATAATAGCTTCCATTTTTTATCTTTGGAGAAGCTAAGTGACCTCTTGGGTTTTCGTTATGAGAAAGGCTAGACCTTCGGCAACGATGGGCCTGGGGTGCACACGGCTTGAAAGGAGGAAGAGCCCAAGGAGGTTCGGTGTGGCTCTTGCCGTTTGGCAGGGCTGAAGCTTGAAGAAAAACGAACTTCGTGAGCTGTAATTTCCCTTTCATGGCCCTTGCTGTTCGGCAAGGGTGCCAAATGTTGGCTGGGCTTAACATGATAATAGGTCTGGGCCCATGGGAGATCGTGAGCACGTCTTGAATTTGGTATGGCCCTTTAGTGAGCACTAGTTTTGGAGCTAGGCCCTCAACATTTCGACGGGGTTGTGGATTTGTATTTTGGGTTTAGACAAGGCCTTAGGGTTTGGAAGGGGCGTGTTCACCTTCTATTTAGATCAAATCTGCCGTTCGGCAAGGTGCAGTTTGTTTATACCGAAATAAACGGCCTATGACCACCGAACACGTGGACAGAATTGATACTGATCACAGAACCCCTTCGGCATGCTTCCTACCGAAGCCATCTATCTTGGCCCTTTTTACCATCGGACACGTGTCATGCTCACAATCCATGCCCAGAGTCCCACATCGAAATATGAGCACAGTGCACACCTCCCAAGGCCTATATAAGAAGACCCCTATCCCCAAAAGGAAGGGATCAGAACAAACGGTACGCTATCGATTGATCTGTCAGTTAACTTTACTAAATCCGTACTTACTTAAGCATCGGAGAGCCTTCGGCCGGTACCACACCGGTACCCCAAGGATTTACCGAACGTGTCCTTTTGTAGGTACTTACCCTTCCGAAAGCGAACATCTTCCAAAGACAGTCACCTATCGAAGGCATAATATAACTAAGTTGACGAAACACGTGTCGAACCACTTTTTCGCATCAACAGTTTGGCGCCGTCTATGGGAAACAGAAAAATCATCAACCCACCATCTCCAAAACACATGGGGACCACTTCAATACCCACGTTCTTACCAGAAGAAGGGGTACCGTTCGGAAGGCAGAGCGGAGCTAGCCCAGCGCTACCCCCAGGCACTCCCTTCGGAAACGCCCCCGCAATCCAAACAACCGCCGAAGCCGAGCTGGTAGTCCAGATCGCGTCCCTACGGAAGGACATGGCAAGGCTTCAGGAACACAACAACCTTCTTTCGTCCAAAGTGGACGAAACCCAGTAGCTGCTCCACCAGCAGCACACGCAGAACATCCAGACAACTCACTCTTCCGAGAGCTTGCAGACCCCCCATAGGAAGAAGAAACGCGAGAAGGTAGCGAAGGCAACGCCCGCACCTTCCAGAGAGTTGGTAGTTCCGGCACCCAGGGATCAGCCGCACATCCCCAAGAAAGTCTACTCCGATTGCCGACATCGGATCAACGACCGGGAACATCGGACTAACGATCGGGAGGCAGAGAGACAGAGGTCTCCGATCAGGATTAACGCTCGAATAAGGGACTCACGGATGAAAGTCCTAGGAAACAAGTCGCCTATTCGGAAGGTCAGAGGGCTGGACTCCGCAGAAAAATTGGAATCCGAGTATATCCCTTCCAGGACGCAAACTTCCAACTACCGTTCGGCAACGCCTTCACGACACTCGGGGGTTAATTCAGAAAGCCTACAAAGACAATCGGAAGATTACGGTTCCGAAGAAATCCCTAGCCGAGACCCTGTTGTCCGACTCCTTTTTCAGAAAGTCCAGAAAATGGAAAACGACAACGCTCGCTCCCAAGAACCGGAATGGGGAAAGCTTCGGCCCGGACCATTCACCAGGCGCATCCGAGACTCTCGGCAGGATAGGGAAGTGCAGCAACTGCGTATACCGTTCTATACGGGAACGGAGGACCCCTTAACACACCTCCACTCGTTTCAGTCTGCCATCGGATGCAAGGGCCTAAGCGATGAGGGGCAGTGCCTGCTATTCCCGTCTTCCCTTACCGGAGCTGCCCTGAACTGGTTCTACCGGTTGGAGCCGGAGACAGTAAATTCTTTTGACGAGCTGAAGCAAATTTTTCTCAATCACTTCATGATCCAAACGGACCGTCTCTACTCTGCCGATGATCTGTACACGATTCGGCAAAGAGAGGACGAACCGTTGAGAGAGTACTCAAGGTGTCCGGAAACAGACGACAGGGCAGCCTACGGCGCCTTCAAGAGTGGCCTTCGGTCCTCACATTTCCGATACCTAGTACACAGCAGCAACTGGCGCACGTACGACTAACTGATGAAGCAGGCAGCGATCCACGCCAAAGCCGAATACTTCAACTCGAAACCCACGATTTTGGCACCGCGAGGAGATGCCGAATCAAGTGCTTATCCGACAAAGGTGCCACCCAACGAGAGAGTCGACCCATATTTGGCAAGTCACAAGAGGAAAGACGACCGTGCCGATCGAAGAGAACACTCGAAGAAAGGAAAAGGGAGGTATGGTCGCAACGACCACGGAGCGCCCTTGCCGAATCGTGACCACGACAATGAAGTCTTCACCCTATTGAACACTACCTATGAGGCCGTCCTGATGAACGAACAAGAAATAATACCAAAGCCGAATCCACGAAGACCTAATCGGCAAGACAACCGGGATACCGGTAAATTCTGCTGATACCATCAGCACAACAGCCATAATACGGAAGACTGTATAATCCTGAGAAAAATTGTCGAACGGTTGATCAGAGAGGGGAAGCTAGACCAGTATATCGCCCGGCAGCCACCGGCGCCGGTGCCGAACACAGCTCGGCAGATAAACATGATAAGCACTATCAGCGGTGGCCCCACCATCGCAAGAATGAGCAACCGTTCAATGAAGCAATACGTGCGCGCCGCACAATTTCCTCAGGTATTCGGCATAGAGGTGAATCGGCACCATGAAATACCGAAAGTTCATTGGGAACCAATCACATTTTGCGAAGAGTAGGAAGAGGGCATCCTCTATCCCCACGACGACCCGATGATCATCTGAGCAGAAATTGCCGACTACGATGTAGGACGAGTACTGATCGATACCGGGAGATCGGTGAACGTGATTTTTGCCGAAGCTTTCCGAGAGATGGGAATAAAGGACAGCCAGGTGAACAGGCAGTTGACACCTTTGTTAAGTTTCTCTGGGGACCTGGTCCAACCGATTGGTAGTGTAAAACTGCCAATTACCTTCGGCACCGCGCTAAGGAGAACGACGGTATACGATCAGTTCCTCATCGTTGACTGCCCGACAGCGTACAACGTCATAGTTGGGCGAACGGCACTCACCAGGGTCAAGGCACATCTTTCCCCCCACATGCTATTGATGAAGTTCCCGACCCCCCACGGCATAGGAGCTGTCAGGGGAAATCAGCTAAGCGCGCGAACTTGCTACGCCACGGCCATCAAGTCAACCTCTTTCAAAATCCCTGACGAGACCATGTATGTACAGGGGATACCGAACGGTACGGGACCAGTTGACGACCCAAGAGATGAGTCCCCAACTCCTCATACACAACCTGCCGAAGAACTGGAGACGATAACCCTGAGCGAAGAGCAGCCCGATCGTCGGGTTAGGATCGGCACCAGACTCACCCCCGCCCTCCGAACGCAGTTCATAGACTTCTTACGACACCATTCGGAAGTGTTCGCGTGGTCATACTAAGACATGCCCGGCGTTGACCCAAAGATCATCAGCCATAAGCTCAGCATTTCCCCCGCTTATAAGCCTGTAAGACAGAAGCGCCGTTCGTATGATGCCGAACGATACGAAGCCATGCGCACAGAGGTTGACAAACTTCAAACCATCGGCTTCATCAGGGAGGCTGCGTATCCGGTATGGCTGGCAAATTCAGTGATGGTCCGGAAGGGTACAGGCGGGTGGCGAAGGACAGCTTTCCGTTGCCAAGGATAGACCAGCTCGTGGACGCCACCGCCGGGCACGAACTGCTCAGCTTCATAGACGCCTATTCGGGATACAATCAGATATTCATGCACCCTTCCGACAGCGAACACACCACCTTCATAACGGACAGAGGGTTGTACTGTTACAATGTCATGCCGTTCGGTCTGAAGAACGCGGGGGCAACGTATCAGAGGCTTGTCAACAGAATCTTCGCCAAATACATCAGCAGCATCATGGAGGTCTATGTTGACGACACCTGCCTTTGGTGATGATGCCTAACACTTCCGTTCTGTCTGTATCAGACCCCTCCCTTACAAGGAACATAGGTGGACAGTCTGTCCACGCTGGAGAAGTGATTGGTAAGCCTTCCATCTTTGTGTTTCTTTTATTATTTTTTCGCTGGATTGACTTCTAACTTGTTTATGTTTTCTGTCTCAGTCAACTCTGTCATTGCTGCTAGAGATTTAGAGCTTCCCTCCCGAGATGAAGAGGGTGAAACTCATGTGGAACTACCAGCTGCTGAGGCGACTCCTTCTGGTAGAAAGAACAAGAGAAAAAAAAATTGCTCCAGTTTATGAGAGTACTGCCCAGCCAGACACTTCAGGTAAAGTCTTTGAGAGTTCTGAGCTTTCTTAGTCCTGTTCTGTCTTTCCTCTCGTATGTTCTAATCGTCTTTATTGACTGTTTCTTTGCAGTTGAAAGTCCCCCTCCTCCTCCTGCCAAGTCCAAAAGACTTAGAAAGAGGACTTTGGTGGAGTATGTAGCCACATAAGAACCCGCAGTAGTTCCTACAACCACTTCTGGCACAGATGAGGAACTGAGGGAGGCCTTTGAAGCTATGGAGTAGGAGAAGGAGTGAGGAGAAGAAGAAGAACCCCATGAAAAGACGAAGGAATTAGAAGAAGAGGTGAATTTTGTTGACTGTATCAGTGCTTTTTGCCTTTTGATTCCCTTCATTCTGACTTCTGTCTTTCCGTAGGAGGAAATCCCTACTGAAGTGATTGCAGAGAGCATCGCTGTGGCACAGAAACAGCAAGAGATCCCAAGAGCAGAGCTAACTAGTTCAGAGTTGGCTCTTTTTGAGGATGCAGAGGCAGAACACTCCACTGCTGTTCTGGCACCTGAGGAACAGGCAAAGCAGTCTGTGTCCGAACCTGTGGATCAGGCAGAACAAATGGTTGCAGTCCCAGAACCTGAAGTGAAAGTAGCTGCTGCTGTTTTTGACCTTGTGGTAAATTTATTTTAACTTTGTCCACCTGTTTCCCTGTAGTTCTGTTCTGTCTATGCTTCCTTATCTGTTAGTCTTTTCAGGTAGAAGTGCCTAGGATTGCTGGGGCTTTGGCAGTGGTGACCAGTCCCTTGAAGCCTCCCATCGTTGCTGTAAGTGTTAATGCATTCATGGGCTTTTTTCTTTTGTCTCTGCCTAGTTCTGACTTACGTTCTTTTCTGCAGATGCCTATCTATTCCCCTCTAGGCTCATTTGCCACGCCTTCCTATGCTGATCCAGAGCTGGCAGAATTTGAGGCTATGGATCTAGACGCCCAGTTGGACAAGCTTGAGAAACTCAACTCCACTCTTGGCAAGGCAAAGTCCAAGGTAGTGGAAGAAGCCATGGAGAGGCTGAAGATCTAGCAATCTACTGAGCTGGAGCTGGATGAGGATAGGGAAGCTTTTGACCAACTGATGAAGGATCTACACCTACTGTATAGATACAACATGGCCCTCAAACCCATACTTAAGATGAGCCTTGGCCTAGCAAGAGATATGCTCAACCTTCACGACTGTTATGAGGATCTCAAGCCCACCTTCAAGACCTCTGAGTTCTGCAAAGCCACCCATGAAGCCAACTTGGCTGACTATGCAAAGCAAAAGGCAGAACTGGATTAGATGGTTTGGAGAAGCAGATTGAGGAGCTACAAAAGCGGCTGGTAGAGTGCAGGGAGGTATAGAACAGGCTCTGGGCTAGATTGAGTTCCAAGACCAAGGCTACCTTCCTTGTGCAGAACATGGTTTCAGCTTCTGGGCCAGCTCTGGAAATTGCAGAGGCTTCAATCCTCCAGGGGTGCTGCTTCAGAGGGAACTCTCTATCAAGAAGGCCAGTTTGCAAGAAACCCTTAGGAAATTAGGGTTTTAGATTCTAGCTTTTAGAAATGTAATAAATAATTTAGCCATAAAAAGTGGCTATATTTAAATAAAAGTTTATTTATTTTTGTGGAAATTCGATTTCTTTTGACAAAAAGAAGAAAGAGAGAAAGTAAATTAAAGCATACTTCACAAATTACAACAAAAATGAAAGTGATCAGAAATTTAAACAACAGTTTCATCTTGCTGTCTCTTTATTCCAGGATCTATCTGCACAGCCTGTGAATCCCACATAGTTGGATAAAACTTCTTTAACCGTTTGCCATTAATTGGTGCAGCATAGACATCTTCATCTTGATTCTGTAATCTGTATGCCCCCATTCCAAGGATCTGATTAATTATGAAAGGACCTTCCCATGTAGGTGACCATTTTCCAGAACCAGCTATATGCGTTCCAAGGGGCAGTACTGCTTTCCAGACTATTTCCCCTCTTCAAAACTCTTGTTCTTGACTCTTTTGTTGTAAGCCCTTGATACAGCTTGCTTTCATGCTAAGAGTTTATTGAGGGTATTAATCCTGCTTGTATCCAATCCTTCCAGTTCTAGTAGCATGGCTTGAGAGTAGTCTTCTCCAAACAGACTGTGCTGGTGAGCAATTCTGAGGGATTGGACTACTATCTCCATAGGCAGAATTGCATCATGGCCATAGCTTAGAGCGTAGGGGGTCATGCCAGTTGCTTCTCTTTTTGAAGTTCTATACGCCCACAAAGTTTCTGACAACTTCTCGTGCCACTGTTTTGGATTTCTTTTAAGCATTTTCTGATAATGTTGATGATCACCTTGTTACTTGATTCTGCCTACCCATTAGCTTGAGCATAATAAGGGGTGGATTGAAGCAGTTTGAATTTAAATGCTTCTACCATATCCAGCATTTCTCCATATATGAAAGAAGATCTTCTATCAGTTGTGATCGATTCTGGAATGCCAAACCTTTGTATATTCTGCTCTTCTATGAAAGTGATGATTTCTTGAGATGTTGTGGACTTAACAGGCTTGGCTGCCACCCATTTGGTGAAATAGTCTGTAGCTACAATGATAAAATAGTGTTATTTGCTACTGGCTGGATAAATCTTACCAATGAGATCCATTGCCCATCCTCTAAAAGGCCATGGTTTTACTACTGGATTCATAGGAACTGAAGGAGCCTGCTACATTGGGCCGTGCCTTTGACAAGCCTCACACCCCTTGGAATAATCAATACAATCTTCTATCATAGTTGGCCAGAAGTAGCCATATCTTTTGATTAACCAGCACATCTTTCTTCCTCCTTGGTGAGCTCTACGGATTCCTTCATGAGTTTCTCCCATGATTTTCATGTATTCTTTCTTTCCAAGGCACCTCAGGAGCACCTCATCCTTGGTTTTTCGAACCAAATCTCCATTCCACATAAGGTAGTTTAAAGCCATGATTCTGACTCTCTTTTCAGACGGCAGGGTTGGGTATTGCAAGTAATTTATGATAGGATTTCTCCAATCATCTTCAGTGATTATGGCAGAATTAACATCTATCTCCATTCCTCTGGTTAGAACAGATGGTAGACTTTTCTTTCCTACCTTGATGATTCTTTGCACACAGTCTTCAGGCATTTGTATACCTGTTGCTATCTGAGCCAATTCATTGGCTGCAAATTTTCTTCTCTTGGGATACGTTCTCAAGTAGCTTCTATGAATTCTGTCAGCAGGTTTCTAGCTGCAACTAAATAAACAGCTAAAGAAGGACTCAGACACTTGTATTCTGAAGCAATCTGTTTCAACACAAGCATAGAATCTCCCAGGATTTCCACAGATTGGATCCCTAATTCCACCAGCATTTCTTGGCCAATGATTAAAGCTTCATATTCAGCCCTGTTGTTGGTGCACTGGAAATCTAACTAGAAGGAATAACAATGTCTGATCCCTAGTGGTTCCTCTAAAACAATCCCTGCTCCGGAAGCTGCATCAGTTTTGATCCATCAAAGTACAGTTCCCAAGGTGTAAGGTGAACTGAATAGATGGGATTATTGAGGAAAGTATGACCTCTAGTCAGCAGATTTGCAATTGCTATGTCCAAAGAGTCCATATTTTCAATCTCTTCTCCTGGGTAATCAGCTAGGAAATCTGCTACAGCTTGTCCTTTGACAGCTTTCTGAGGAACATATCTGAAAGCAAATTCTGTCAAAGCCAAAGTCCATTTTCCAATACTGCCTCTCAACATTGGCCTTGTTAGCATGTATTGGATTAGGTCTATCTTGGCAATGATGTAGATGGTGAAAGGCAGCATATAGTGTCTGAGTTTCACAACAGTGAAGTATAAGGCTAGACAAAGCCTTTCAATTGCAGAATATTTCCTTTCTACTTCTGTCAGAGTTCTGCTCAGATAGTAGATTGCATGTTCCTTTCCTTCCTTGTTATCTTGAACCAATAGACTCCCTATGGAAACTTCTGATGTAGAAACATAGAGTTTGAGTAGTCTTCCTCTCTTTGATTGGACAGAACTGGTGGATTTGAGAGGTAATGCTTGATTTCCTCAAAAGCTTGTTGGTGCTGTTCTTCCCATTTGAACATTTATTCCTGTTTCAATCTTAACAAGGAGGAAAAAGGCTAGATCTTTCCTACAGAATTGGATATGAATCTCCTTAGAAAGTTAATTTTTCCTAGGAGACTCTGTAGTTCTTTCTTGTTCCAGGGTGGTAGAGCTTCTATGATGGAATTTGCTTTGTTCTTGTCACTCTCTATGCCTCTTTGGTGGACCAAGAATCCTAAGAAATTTCCTGCTTGAACTCCAAAAACACATTTCTTAGGGTTCATTTTCAGTTTATGTTGTCTCATGCTTAGGAATGCCTTTCTTAGATTTGATGCATGGTTTCCCTCCTCTGAGGATTTAATCTCTATATATACTTCCAGAGAATGCCCTATCATATCATGGAAAATAGAATTCATTGCTCTTTGATAAGTGGCTCCTGCATTTCTTAAGCCAAAAGGCATTACAGTATATTCAAAAGCACCTATATTTCCTGGGCACATGAAGGTTGTCTTGTGGATGTCTTCTTCTGCCACTATAATCTGGTTATATCCTGCATTCCCATCCATAAAAGATAGCATTTGGTTATGAGCAGCTCCATCCACTAGCATGTCTGCCATTGGCATAGGGTACTCATCCTTGGGAGATGCCTCATTTAGATTCCTGTAGTCCACACAGATTCTAATTGCCTCTGTTTTTCTTTTCAGAACTGGCACAATATTGGCTAGCCAATCAACATAAATGGCTAGTCTGATGAATCCTGCTTTGAGCAACCTTTCTATTTTATCCTTAACCTTCAGTTCTGTGTCCATAAACATTCTTCTTCTGGCCTGCTTGACTGGAAGGTAGCCCTCCTTAATTGGAAGCTTGTGTTCCATCAATTTTCTGTCTAATGCCGGCATTTCAAGATAATGCCAATAGATTCATACTAACTAGATGATCGACTTTTGTTCTTGGACCACGGCAAAAAACAGGACAGAGCTAGCCGAACAAAAATCGAAACCGTCGGCGAAAGTGGGTATATTGAACGATCGGTAAAACCTCAAAATCAATTCAAGGTATCATCATAGACAGCTAGAGCAAGTTGAGGGGATGAAGATGTATACTTGGATTGAAGAAAACAGCCGTCGGAATCTCCGAAAAGGGTTTCGAAAATCTGCCCAGTTTTCAAGTCAATATCTTCGGCGCTGCGCTAGTTTTCGATCGGAGAAAATGGGTAGGTCAAGTATAGGAGAGAGGGACGATTCTTTTGGAACTAGAATTGTCGAATTTAGTCGCCGAACAAAGACGAAATTGTCGTCTGAAAGAACGGCATCGCACAGAGAGGAGAGAGTGAGAGAAAGAGAGAGAGAGAGAGAGTGTGTGTGTGTCACATCCCGGGATCACCTCCGCCGTAGCACGATATTGTCCGCTTTGGGCCCCCCCTCTCTGCCCTCACGGTTTTGTTTCTGGGAGCTCACGAGCAACTTCCCAGTGGGTCACCCATCTTGGGATTGCTCTAGCCCCCAACTCGCTTAACTTCGGAGTTCCTACGACTCCGAAGCCAGTGAGCTCCCAAAAGGCCTCGTGCCAGATGGATGCGGGTGTGCGCATATAAGGCACATTACCCTCTCTCCGTTGGTTGATGTGGGATCTTACAATCCACCCCCCTTAAGGGCCCGACGTCCTCGTCGGCACACTCGCACCACACGGTAGAGTGGCTCTGATACCAAATTGTCACACCCCAGGATCGGCTCCACCGTAGCACGATATTGTCTGCTTTGGGCCCCCCCTCTCTGCCCTCACGATTTTGTTTCTGGGAGCTCACGAGCAACTTCCCAGTGGGTCACCCATCTTGGGATTGCTCTAGCCCCCAACTCGCTTAACTTCGGAGTTCCTATGACTCCGAAGCCAGTGAGCTCCCAAAAGGCCTTGTGCCAGATGGATGCGGGTGTGCGCATATAAGGCACATTACCCTCTCTCCGTTGGTTGATGTGGGATCTTACAATCCACCCCCTTAAGGGCCCGACGTCCTCGTCGGCACACTCGCACTACACGGCAGAGTGGCTCTGATACCAAATTGTCACACCCCAGGATCGGCTCCACCGTAGCACGATATTGTCCGCTTTGGGCCCCCCCTCTCTGCCCTCACGGTCTTGTTTCTGGGAGCTCACGAGCAACTTCCCAGTGGGTCACCCATCTTGGGATTGCTCTAGCCCCCAACTCTCTTAACTTCGGAGTTCCTACAACTCCGAAGCCAGTGAGCTCCCAAAAGGCCTCGTGCTAGATGGATGCGGGTGTGCGCATATAAGGCACATTACCCTCTCTCCGTTGGTTGATGTGGGATCTTACAGAGAGAGAGAGAGAGAGAGAGAAAATGATCAGGGAGAGAAAGTGTCGCGGGAGAGAGAAGCTGAATGTGGTTCTAGTGATCATAAATTATGATTGTGCCACTGCACTTCCGTAGAACATAACTTCTTCGTTTTAACTTCGAATTGAACTTGCCACTTGTCTACGAACTCGTATCATTGAGCTCTACCCAACGATGACACTCAATTCCCCAAAATGGAGAATTAATTGGTGTGATTTAATTCACAAGTCAACTCATAGAAGTGGAGCCCTCCCACTATCTTGCTAAAAGGAACCCGTGGATCGCACACCGAGAAATGAGATTAGAGAAACAAATGAAAAGAAAAGAAACTAGGAGTCAAAAGTCAAAGGTCAAAGTCAACGCTCAAGTCAGAGTCAACATGTATGACCTGAGCAATTGACCAAGTGAAATTAGTAAGACTATAATAGTGATTGAAGGGTTAAATCATAATTCATAATTAAGAGTAAATTATGGAATTAACTTTGACATAAGTGTTGTATGGCAACAAAAGTCCAAGGATCCAACTCAAACCCACACTTCTACCCATGGCCGCCCATAGGAGAGTGCAAGTCGACACCAACATTGTGGTTGCTGCTCAAATTTCAAGCCTTCTTTGAGGCTTGCTTCTTGTGATTAGGAGGCAAAGAAGGCTGGACAAAGAATGTGTTTACTAAAATCCTTTGTTTGATGACACAAAACTTAACAAAAACAAAAACATGAAAAATGTACTAGAAATCACACATAAACCAAAAACAAAAGTTGAGAATGCTTGGGTTACCTCCCAAGAAGCTTTTCTTTATAGTCATGAGCTAGACTTTTCGAATGCCTATGGTGGTGCGGAAGTAGGAAAGAATGCTACTTCTTCCATGTACTACTTGGGTTGTTGTCTGAACTCCTTGCGAACAATAGCCTTGTGAAGTAATGTGTTGGTGTGATCCTTGGCAAGGAGATGCCACAAGAGTCGGCTCATCTTGGAAAACCTTTTGATAAAACATTAATAAATTCTGGCACGTCCAAGAGAAGTGCGCATGCGTTTCACGACTAGAGGGGGTGGCGACTTGGCTTTCAAGACATCAGTAGAGGTGTTTTCCAAGTAGTTGACATGTACAATTGGGTCAAGAAGATCTATGCGGTCTCACTCTTAGAAGTCCCTCGGCTTTTTAACAACCTCGAACACCTTAAACTCAATGGATTCGCCCTGAACTCTCAAAGTTAAAGTTCCTTGTTGTACATCTTTCAATGTACCAGCAATAGTAAGGAAGGGCCGGCCCAGCAAGAGTGGGATTTCATGGTCTTCCTCCACATCAAGAATAAAAAAAATCAGCCGGAAACACAAATTTCTTCACTCTGATAAACACATCTTCAATGATTCCTTTAGGATATGTGACTGACCTATCCGCAAAGTCAAGTTATCGAATTTTGTATTTTGTAAAATGCATGACTTTACCAACAAAGTCAACATATACGCATCCTTTTTGAAAAAAGAGGTTCATTAGAAAACGGCCACAAAAGGGACATACTAGTTATGCAGAAGCTGAAAAACACGGCACACCCAATGATGTCGAGGCATAGGTCATTTAAGCCGAAGTTAACATAGACAAGCCCTTCATGTGCAAGGAGCTTGTTAAGGCCGACAACAATAAAACGAAGCTTCCAGACAGCAAGTTCAAGGCTAGAGAGACCAAAAATTTACACCTTCGAGTTGACTAGAGCTTAAGGAATTTTTGATTTACTGTTGGCTGAAAAGAAGGTCACTCTATCAGTCTACCACAAAATCCCTAAGGACCAAGAGCTCAAAGGAAATACATTCTGTAAGTATCATAGTTTTTGGTCTCATAGTACTAACAACTGTATTTTCAGGCGTGACGACATACAGAATTGATAGACGAAAATAAGCTTCAATTCACAGCGAAACCGGCTATGAAAGTAGATGCCTAGCAATTCCCTCCACCTGTTATCAACATGGTCGAAGCTTATTTCCAACCCAAAGAGGCTCGACAAAGAAGAGCTTTATGGCCTGAGGTCAGACCGTTAGGGGCCGAGAAAGGGGTAAGTAGGCAAGAAAGTCTAAATCCAAAAAGCAAAGGAAAAGAAAAGAGAAGGAGCTCAAGCTTGAACCCGTGATCTGTGACCAATGCAAAAATCAGCCAGTCGAGCTCAAGAGAACAAAAGAGAAAAATGGCCGAGACTACCAACTTGGCTGACCACAGATCTACAGATTGGCCGAATCAATGGACCACATCCACTGCTATTTTCGATCGACTGGGAACGACTGTTGGAATATTGGGCCTAGGATTCTTTACTGCTGAACTCGCCGATTAATTTGATCGAATTCCAACACGAGTCAGACGACGATGATGTATTAACCATCGATGACCTAGATCCTGCACCTACTGAGATGGAAGATAGCCATCCCGAGGTCTAAGATCCTTTGTTAGAAATAAATGTAGGAACTTAGGGCGAACCATGACCTCTCTTTGTTAGTAATCTTTTGAACCTAAAGTTGAGTGTCGAAATTATCGACCTCCTCTGCGAATGTAAAGATTGTTTTGCTTGGGACTGTCATAAGATGCTTGGATTACCCAGTGGTTTAGTAGAACATAAAGTGGAAATCAAAGACAGGTTCAAACCTTTCCAACAACCACCACATGCGATTTTCTGCCAAGGTACAGTTAAAAGTCAGAGAAGAAACTTAACATCTTCTCAAAGACGGCTTTATCCACACCGCCCGATACGTTGAGTGGCTGGCCAACATTGTGCTAGTGTTGGAAAATACTGGAGCTCTAAAGGTTTGCACGGATTATAGACATTTAAATCTTGAAACCCCCAAGGACAAGTACCCTATCCATTACAATTATGCCATTACTCGAGAATCTATGGTCCCTTTTCGATTTTTAACTTTTCCAAAGTTATTACCCGTATAAAGATTTTAGCACTATTAAGTTTAATATATTATTATACACGTACACACGTATTTCTCATGTTTAATACTTGTGTTGCTTATTTACTTTGCGTGGCACATGTGCAAGCGCATATGACGAACTCTTGCGTACCCGAGTTGGGTTTCTTCCCAAGTTAGGTGTCCTACTGGGCTAGAAATATATTTGGGCCCAGCCTTTGATTTTTTGGGCCTCAACAATGGTCATGATGAGCCCTAATATGGTTTTCGTGAGCCTTAGTACAGTTCTGATAAGCCTTAGTCCGGTTCTACTAAACCTCAGTATGGTTCTTGTAAGCCTTAATATGGTTCTAGTTAGTCATAATATGATTCTAGTAAGCCATAATATGGTTCTAGTGTGCGTTAATATCTTTTTGGTTAGCTTTTATACGATTCTAGCAAGCCTTAGTATGGTTCCAGTACACCTCATATGGTTTAGATAATTCATAATATAAATTTGATAAGCCATGTTAATGTTCTGGTAAGCCATAATATAGTTCCAGTAAGTCACAAAATGGTTCTAGTGAGCTTTAATATCGTTTTGGTGAGCCTTAATATGGTTCTAACAAAGCCATAAAATGATTCTAGTGAGTTTTAAAATCGTTTTGGACAGAACCCGACCCAAATCCCACTTTGAAATCCACGTCGAACCCCGTACATGTCTAACACCTGACAGGTGTCGGGCACAAATAACCAAATTACCATTCTTACCCTAGTCCAAAAACTGCTTTAGGGTATGGCTTCTACTGGAAAACTGACAGAGTCTCCCTTGAAAAAGACCAAAAACCCAGAATTTTACCTGCACAACAAACTCAAATAATTTTCCAAGAGTTCAACAAATTCAACTTTACAAAACTGATCATAACAAACCAATCATAAACTTGTGGCTGCACCTAGGTTAGCCTAGGTTTCCTACGTACCCTTATTGAGGGATCAAGCCACACGTAGTTCTTTATACAAGAAACAAAGTTTAACCCATATGTAAGCACATGAACTAAATATTCCTTTACACTTTCCTAAAACCAAAAGCTTCAAACTCTAATCAATTTGCTGAAACAAACTCATCTCTTAAGAAAGTAGTTGTGAATTGTATAAAATTCTTAAAACTTAGAAAACTCTCAATCATTGTCTCATAAATCTTAAAACATGTATTAAAACATTCACCAATAAGTACCAAGATAAAATCATCAATTTCAGTTTAAAACATCTTAAAACTCAAATACTCTCCACCTAGGCATACCCCCATCATATTCCGTTAATTCCAATAATGTTCCGTCATAACAAGTAACATATATGTTACATCATCGCAGAACTCAAGGGACACGTGGTCAGCCCGAGAACGCATATCTTTACAGAACTAGGGGGACACCTAGTCAACCCGAGAACACATATCCTCGCAAAATCGAGTGATCAGCCTGGAACGCATATCCATCAATTCCTCTAGCAAGACTTAGGAAGATATAATCAACCTGAATGCAAATCCTCACACTACACAGTTTAGGCGTCCTCGAGACTCGTGAGGTGTTGTCATAAATGACTAGACTATTCCAAAGGCAACTGCCCCGGTTGGGGGGGTTGGTACTCCTACGGTGGGTTTGAAAACCATTTTCCGAAACTTATCACAAAATTCCTCTTTTTCTACAAATCCACTTTCATAACTCCATTTCCAAATCCTTTCTCAACTTTCCAAAAATCAGTTTTTAAATAAATAACCAAAAATCCCTTTTTTTAAACAAGGTCAATCCCAACATTCCTTAATTTGAATTTGACCATTCAAAATCTCTCAAAACTATTCTCAAACTACATTCAAATACATACAATACACTGTTGAGAAAACCTGTGTTCATAATTCATCGATTCCAAGCCATTGAGCATATATTTAAATATAGACATATAATCAGGCATTTAATGAATTTCTTATTCAATCCAAAACCCAGTTATCTAAGCCATTCCCAACTCCACACAATTAAACATAATATAATATGCTTGGAAGGTAAAAGCGATTGTATAATAATTCATAAGCATTCAGTGAAACTCTCATAACATAATACCATTTTAAAACATACCTCCAATTACAATTACAACTACTAAACAGCCTCAATTGAGTCGACATAGACCACTATCTAAGTCAACTGGGCTCGTAGGGCCTACATCCTCAATTTGTTATATGATAATTCCTATTGGTCCATAACCATAAGTTGAACTCATCCAAGAAGCCTTATCACGATCCAACGATCGGTTTGGCCCCGATCGTGGAACGGGGCCAACAACCTCCGATTCCTGAACCAAACATTCCTATAAGTCCAACAAGGTCTAATTAACAAGTTGTAAGAGCTTGGTCTCAATCGATCGGTCGGATCCCTGTAGATCGCACGATCGTACAGTGATCGGTTTACTTAACCCTAGAATCATTGATTCGGTGTATCTGGGACTCCGATTCTCGATCAAGCAGTTCCTACACAATCCTAGAGGTACGAGGAACAAAATATTTGAAATTGGGACCGATCGAATGGTCCAAACCTATCGAAACCGGGTATCGCATAATAAGTGCAATATCCTTTCGACTGTCAAACTATAACTATCTCAATGGGTTGCCACACAATGGCCCATGAAATACATCTTCCACCATACCTCTTGGGATTTTGACTGAACGGTCAGCCAATTGCAATGTTATTGAGGTGGGTTTGAATTAACACTAGCACCCAAATCCAATAAAGCTTGTTCAGTGCTAAAATTCTCAATAATACAAGAAATTGTTTGACAACCTGGATCTTTGTACTTAGGTGGAGTATTAGTTTGAAGAATTGCACTTACATTTTCAATTAAAAATGCGGTCTTATCAACATTGTGCTTTCTTTTGATAGTGCATTAATCCTTCAAAAATTTTGAATATGAAGGAATTTGTTTTATAGCATCCAAAAGAGGTATATTGATTTTCACTTCTTTAAAAACCTCCAAAATTTCAGGATTTTGATTTTTCTTTACAGCCTTAAGTGCTTGTGGGAATGGAGCAGGAAAAGGGCACTTAACAATTTCAGAATCATTATTTTCGTTTTCATTATTTTTGGATTTTTTTGAATATTTTTTATTTTCAACTGTAACTAAATCATCTTTCCCAATTATTTTTCTACTGCCAAGAGTAGTGACAGCCTTCACATATTCATGCTTATTTTCATTTAAAGAAGAAGAAGAAGGGGTAGTTACCTCTAACTGTGCATGTGGATTAGGTTGGACTTGAGTAGGAAATTTACCCTTTTCTTGAATTGACAGTGAAGAAGTGAGTTTGGAAAGAGTGCTCTTAATCTCACCAATGTCTTGTGCATTCTTTTGATTTGTGGCAGTTTAGCTTTGTATGAATTACTTCATAACATCTTCCAAATTTGATGACGATGATTGTCCTTCCACCTGTGGAGAAAAATAAAAAGAATTAGATTTTTGTTGTGGCACATTATTATTAGTATTATTTCTCCAACTGAAATTTGGGTGGTTTCTCCATCCTGGATTATAAGTTTCAGAAAAAGTGGATGGTTTTTTAAATTGATTCACAAAGTTTTCTTGATCATGAAACATTTCTCTGAAAGCTGGAAGTGTTGGACACTCTTTGGTTACATGTCCCATGACCAGCAACCTTCACAAATCTCAAAATTTCTTGACTTGCAATTGAATTAACTTTTTGAGGCAATTTTGATTTTAGACTTTCAACTTCCCTAGCCATTGTTGCCAATTGAGCTTTGACACTATCTTCCTCCTTAGGGTGATAAATACCGCCGCTAGAAGGATTAATAGAAGATTTTGACTTGGGAATTAGGCTCAAATGTGTTGGGAGTGCTCCGAATCTGAGATTTCTTTGCAATTTCATCAAGAAAATCAAAAGTATCTTCAGGATCTTTATACATAAAATTTCCATTGCACATCGTCTCAATAAATTGTCGATCTTTAGGTGTTAAGCCATCATAAAAATGACTTACCATCCTCCATCTTTCAAAACCATGGTGAGGACATAACATTATCAGTAATTTAATGAGTGAAAAGCCTATTTTTATAACCACCAAATTTTACCAGTATGTTATAGTGTAAAGTACTTAAATATCTGAGAACACAAGATTTTACCCGTAATTTATTGACTGAATAGCCTATTTTTATAAAAACACCATATCTTACTGGTAACTTATAGCGTAAAACGCCTATATAACTGAGAACGCAATATCTTACTCGTAATTTATTGAGTGAGAAGTCCATTTTTCTAAAAACAACATAACTTACCAGTAAGTTATAGTGTAAAATGCATATATGTCTGAGAACGCAACATCTTACTCGTAATTTATTGAGTGAATAGCCTATTTTTCTCAAAACACCATATCTTATCGTTAAGTTATAGTGTAAAGTGCCTATATATCTAAGAACGCAACATCTTACTCGTAATTTACTAAGTAAATAGCCTATTTTTCTAAAAACACCATATCTTACCGATAAGTTATAGTGTAAAATGTCTATACATCTGAGAACGCAACATCTTACCCGTAATTTATGGAGTGAAGTGCATATTTTTCTGAAAACACCATATCTTACCGAAAATTTATAGTATAAAATGCCTATATATCCGAGAGCACAACATCTTACCCGTAATTTATTGTGTGAATTTCCTATTCTTATGAAAACCCCATATCTTACTCGGTAAGTTATAGTGTAAAGTGTCTATATATTTAAGAACGCAACATCTTACCAGTAATTTATTTAGTAAATAGCTTCTTCTTTTTTTAAACAACATATTTTACCGGTAAGTTACCATGTAAAGTGTCTATATATCTGAGAACACAACATCTTAACCGTAACCTATTGAGTAAATAGTCTATTTTTCTAAAAACACCATATCTTACTGGTAAGTTATTGTGTAAAATGCCTATATATATGAGAACGCAACATCTTACCTGTAATTTATTGAGTAAATAGCTTATTTTTCTAAAAACATTATATCTTAATGGTAATTTATAGTGTAAAACGCCTCTATATCTGAGAATGCCACATCTTACCTGTAATTTATTGAGTGAATTTCCTATTTTTCTTAAAACACAATCTCTTCTTGGTGTGGCATGTGTGCAAGCGCATATGACGAACTCTTGCGTACCCGAGTTGGGTTTCTTCCCAAGTTAGGTGTCGTATTGGGCTAGAAATATATTTGGGCCTAACCTTTGATTTGTTGGGCCTCAACATTAGCCAGACGTGCTAGTAGATGTTGATGATCCAATCTTGGTGTTGCAAATGCAATAAGTTTGTTGGGTTTTTGTAAGGATGGATTGAGTTTTGATTCACCATTGTGTTTGAGTTTACAGCACTAGCCCAAGAACAGTTGAAATTAGCAAACAAAACTCTGTGTAGGTGACGACTCGTGGCATGATTGCTAGATACTGGAAGAATGCTTGAAATAAGGCATGTGTTGGAAGGATGTTTGAAATAGGGCATGTGTGGGAAGGATGTTTGAAATAGGGCATGTGTTGACAGGATGTTTGAAATAGGGCATGTGCTGGAAGAACAGAGCATGAAATTGGACCTTCCAACAACGAGTAAGGATGTTTCTTGCTCTAGATCGGTATGCCAGAGGAGAAAAAGGAAAGAGATGGAAGAATAGAGCTAGAAATTTGAAGGTTCCAGAAGTGGAGAGGATGCTTGCTCTCCCTAGATCTCCAACGAATGCCCCCCGGATGTGATAATCGGCTAGGTAGGAAATGCCCTTTTTTAAGGGCTTAAGGAATGCGCTTGAGTTTTGGTGCTCCCAAGTAGCCCAAAACTTCCACTCCATGGACCATTAATGGGCCTCGTAAATACTCGTAACCATCCATACCACAACCGCTCAACAAGCCCCAGGAATTCGAGTGGCTTGGGCCCACTTAAGCTTGCAGCGTGTTTTGTTACTTATTTACTTAATGTGGCAAGTGTGCAAGCGCATATGACGAACTCTTGCGTACCTAAGTTGGGTTTCTTCCCAAGTTAGGTGTCATAATGGGATAGAAATATATTTGGGCCAATCCTTGGATTTTTTGGGCCTCAACAATGGTCATGATGAGCCCTAATATGGTTGTGGTGAGCCCTAGTATAGTTCTGATAAGCCTTAGTCCGATTCTACTAAACCTCAGTATGGTACTTGTAAGCCTTAATATGGTTCTGGTTAGTCATAATATGATTCTAGTAAGCCATAATATGGTTCTGGTGCGTGTTAATATGTTTTTTTGTTAGCTTTTATACAATTCTAGTAAGCCTTAGTATGGTTCTAGTACACCTCACATGGTTTAAATAATTCATAACATAAATTTGATTAGCCACGTTATTGTTATGGTAAGCCATAATATAGTTCTAGTAAGTCACAAAATGGTTCTAGTGAGCTTTAATATCGTTTTAGTGATCCTTAATATGGTTCTAACGAAGCCATAAAATGATTCTAGTGAGTTTTAATATTGTTTTTGACCGAACCCGTGTAATAACCCAAACCTAAAATTCATAATTAAGGAATATTTTATTTTGCGAAAAGACAATTTTGCCCTCGGAATATTTTATTAAGAAAAAGGTGAGTTTTTTATCGAGAAGGAATTTGACAATTCCACTTACGCCATTGCGTAGAGCACGGTGAAATGAGTTCATAGACACGTAGTGGGCCCGAATCGGAGTTGTAACGAGAAAGTTATGGTCAAAAGAGTCTCAGTGGCACAACCGTAAATATTTCGAAGTTGGAATTATAAAAACAGCCCAGCTCTCTCTCTCTCTCTCTCTCTCCTCGCGCGACCCTCTCTCTCTCCTCTCCCGCGCGGACGGCCCTTGGCCTTCCAGAGATCGCCGGCGCCGCCTCAGGGCACCACCGGCCACGGGACCAGTGGCGTTCGAACCGCCGTCGATTCCCCTTCCTTTCCTGACCCTTCTCCGCCGGCGGCACGGCCTGTACTGGCCGGAAAATGCAGAAAACCGCCGGGAGGTCACCGAAACTTCAACGCATTCGATCTCCCTCCTTCGGCCACCATTTTTGTCGACCCAGGTATGGATCTTGAACCTCTCGAGCTGTTCTAGCTACCTGTTGGGTAGGATTAGATCAATTCGTAGTGTAGCTATTGGATTTTTGAGCTTGAAGTTTCAGCCGATTTATGACCTCCATTTTCGGCCACTTCCGGCCACTTTTTGGGGTAGGTCCAAGAACAAAAGTGGCTCCAAATATGGTGTTTTACCTAGGGTAGGAGTTTGGAGCCGTGGTTTGAAGTTTTTCCGGCTCGCCGAAATTGCTTTAGACACCCATCGCTGCCGGCGCGTGCTGCGGCGTGTGGGTGAGTGTAGTGCAGTGGCACTGTGTCTTGTTGCGATCCTTATGTTGTCACGAGCATGTAGGATTTCGCGGATCTCAATTTGGATACCGTTTGAGCCCCGAACGGATTTTCCATATTATGCGACTTCCGGGTTCAGTATTGTTGAACCGTTGGATCGCGCTCCATTTTCGGATATGTTGTTCCAAATAATTTCAGAATCGTGTAGGATTCGACGGATTGTGAATCGGAGTCCCGGATACTCCGAAATTGCGAACCCTGGGGCTAGGGTGTAGGATATGGTTCTTTAAATGTGAGGAACTTAAAGGAACTCTCAGATTGGTAATTGGAGGTCGTGGACCCCACGGGGTTCCGTATCGACCAATGTGGAAGTTTATCGCTTAGTAAAGTCTCGAGTCTTTTCAGACGATTTTAAATATCTGAAATGCCTAAGTGGGCAGGAAAATGACTTTAAAGTTAGTGCACGCACTTTTAGAAGTCGGGGGTCAGGGTTTTACTTAAAAACTTATACCGAGCAGTTTTATTAATTAAATATTCATGATGGTTTACCAGGCACCCGGGACCAGGCAGGCCCGCAGAAGAGACCTATAGGAGGTCTAGCTAGCTCGGACCAGGAGTGAGTGAACTTTTCTTTTATAAATGACTTTATATAAATGAATTTCATTATTTGATCTTGAATAAGTTTAATTGGTAGTGAATTTTCCTAGTATGGTTTGTGAAGCCAACTGTCTTTATCTTTGTACTGCCTAGTTAACTATGCTGAAGAATTATAGAGAGCAGAGTCTGAGATTTATATCAGACGAAGTGGCAGTATAGTTTCAGATTTAACAGAAATTCAGTTATTTATCATATTTTTTAGAAACTTTATATATTCTGATGATAGCAGAGTTCTTGACTTAATAAACATTCAGTTATTCATCAGATCTTTCGGAAATATTATAATATTTATATATTATATTTTCTCAGAGTTCCTGATTTATTAAAATTCAGTTCTTCAGCAGTTTTTCCAGAAATGGTATATATTTTAAAACCACCATGTACCCAATTATGGTTATTACCCTCAGTTATACCGATGTCTATGGACATCCAGTTTATTCTCAGTTTTGTCAGTGCACTTGACATTTGCCTCACGAGTTTCGAGGACGCTCGAACCGTGAGTGCCAGGATTTGCGGCTCGGATTGACTTGGTGTCCCGAGACCTGCCAGGATTTGTGGCTCGAGTTGACTTCGTGTCACCGAGACCTGCCAAGATTGCGGATCAGGCTGACTACGGTCCCCTGAATCCTGCCAGTTGCGGCTCGGGTTGACTTTGTGTCACCGAGACCTGCCAGCGGATCAGGCTGACTATAGTCCTAGGAATATATATATATATATACATATATATAAGTGGACATGAGAACTATGTAATGAGATTGCATACATCAAGACTTATCATGATCCCTAATCCTAAATATGTTCCTGGTCATATGAGTATCAATTGGACATTGATATTCCGCTATGATCAGCATACGTAGTATCTTCTCCCAAATGACGAGGTCTCAAGTCATTGAGTGTGCCGACACCAAGACATGTATGTAGGTGCTTGCAGGAGAATAAGTACACTTAATGCGATCAAATAGATGATTCTACAATGGATGTCTTTACTCACATGTCAAACTAGATCTCATGGATTGCAATGGTGCAAACTAATCCTTCGACCTGAGACATCATAGATGTCTTATGGCTATGTTGTTTATCTTTGAGATCACTGTGCCATTGTGTTGAAGAAGACATGACTTAAAGGTGTTTATCAGAACTCTCAATAAAGTCATGGAGGCAAATGAATGTACGACAAAGGATCTCCGCTCTTAGTAAAGAGAGTGAATACTCCAAAGATATGATTGATCAAATCTTTGCACAAAGTAGAAGATAAGATTTGAAAGAAGAGGACTTCAATTCTTATCAGAATAATCATATATAGGAATAATTCACATGATGGTATTTGACATTAGATTCCTTTATCTAATAATGTGAATATGAGGATTGTATAAGAGAAGGATTCAATTGCATGGCCATTTCAATTTAAATTGATTATGCCCTACACCCTATTTAGCTTGGATAACCATGACACGCTGGTAGGCTTCAACCATGGTTTGTGGAAGTCCTGAAAGGATTAAACTCAATTGACTTTCACCAATATGAAGAATTAAATGGTGAGATTTAATTCACAAGTCAACTCATAGAAGTGGAGCCATCCCACTATGTTGCTAATAGGAACCATGGATCGCACACCGAGAAATGAGATTAGAGAAACAAATGAAGAGAAAAGAAACTAGGAGTCAAAAGTCAAAGGTCAAAGTCAACGATCAAGTCAGAGTCAACATATTTGACCGGAGCAATTGACCAAGTCAAATTAGTAAGACTATAATAGTGATTGAAGGGTTCAATCATAATTCCTAATTAAGAGTAAATTATGGAATTAACTTTGACATAAGTGTTGCATGGCAACACAAATCCAAGGACCCAACTCAAACCCACACTTCTACCCATGGTCAGCCACAGGAAAGTGCAAGTTGACACCAACACTGCTGTTTGCTCAAATTTCAAGCCTTCTTTGAGGCTTGCTTCTTGTGATTAGGAGGCGAAGAAGGCAGGACAAAGAATGTATTTACTAAAATCCTTTGTTTGATGACGCAAAACTTAACAAAAACAAAAACATGAAAAATGTACTAGAAATCACACATAAACTAAAAACAAAAGCGAAAACAAAAGTTGAGAATGCTTGGGTTACCTCCCAAGAAGCGTTTCTTTATAGTCATGAGCTAGACTTTTCGAATGCCTATGGTGGTGCGGAAGTAGCAAAGAATGCTACTTCTTCCAAGTACTGCTTGGGTTGTTGTCCGAACTCCTTGCGAACAATAGCCTTGTCAAGTAATGTACTGTTGTGATTCTTGGCAAGGAGATGCCACAAGACTCGGCTCATCTTGGAGAAGCTTTTGATAAAACGGCCACAAAAGGGGCATACTAGTTATGCAGAAGCTGAAAAACATGGCACAGCCAATGATGCCGAGGCATAGGTCAGTTAAGCCGAAGTTAACATAGACAAGCCCTTCATGTGCAAGGAGCTTGTTAAGGCCGACAACAGTAAAACGAAGCTTGCAGACAGCAAGTTCAAGGCCTGAGAGACCAAAAACTTACACCTTCGAGTTGACTAGAGCTGAAGGAATTTTTAATTTATTGTTGGCTGAAAAGAAGGTCACTCTATCATTCTGCCACAAAATCCCTAAGGACCAAGAGCTCAAAGGAAACACAATATGTAAGTATCACAGTTTTTGGTCTCATAGTACTAACAACTGTATTTTCATGCATGATGACATACAAAATTGATAAACAAAAATAAGCTTCAATTCACAGAGAAACCGGCTATAAAAGTAGATTCCGAGCAATTCCCTCCACCTGTTATCAACATGGTTGAAGGATAACAGGCTCGACAAAGAAGAGCTTTATGGCCTGAGGTCAGATTGTTAGGGGCCGAGAAAGGGGTAAGCAGGCAAGAAAGTCTAAATCCAAAAAGCCAAGGAGAAAAAAAGAGAAGGAGCTCAAGCTTGAACCTGTGATCTGTGACCGATGCAAAAATCAGCCAGTCGAGCTCAAGAGAACATAAGAGAAAAACGATCGAGACTACCAGCTTGGCTGACCACAGATCTACATATTGGCCGAATCAATGGACCACATCCAGTGCTGTTTTCGATCGACTGGGGAACAATTGTTGGAATATTGGGCCGATGACTCTTTACTGCCGAACTCGTCGATTAATTTGATCGAATTCCAACACGAGTCAGATGACGACGATGTATTAACCATTGACGACCTGGATCCTGCACCTACTGAGATGGAAGACAGCCATCCCGAGGCCTAAGATAATTTGTTAGAAATCAATGTAGGAACTAGGGGCGAACCACGACCTCTCTTTGTTAGTAATCTTTCGAACCTGAACCTGAGTGTCGAAATTATCGACCTCCTCTGTGAATGTAAAGATTGTTTTGCTTGGGACTATCATGAGATGCTTGGATTACCAAGAGGTTTAGTAGAACACAAATTGAAAATCAAAGACAGGTTCAAACCTTTCGAACAACCACCATCCGCGATTTTCTGCCAAGGTACAATTAAAAGTCCAAGAAGAAATTTAACATCTTCTCAAAGCCGGCTTTATCCATACCACCCGATATGTTGAGTGGCTGGCCAACATTGTGCCAGTGTTGAAAAATACTAGAGCTCTAACGGTATGCACGGACTATAGAAATCTAAATCTTGCAACCCCCAAGGACGAGTACCCTACGCTTAATCAAGCAATTAAACACAGAAATTTCTCAAAAATAACACAACCAGTAGCTAGAACACGTTGAAAGGATAGAAAATCATACCAGATTCGAAAGATTTGGTGGCCGGAGGCTTCCGAACGAGCTCCTAAAAGTTTACTAAAAAACTGTCCAACATCGCATGTTCCGTGGCTGATTCCCGCGACCACGCCGGTGGATCAAGACTAGGATCGGCCGGGAATCGAAGGGGGAAGTAAAGCGGTTTTAACTGGACCGGTACTGCAAAGAACGAAGGTGTGTGGTGGCGGTGGTGGAGGAAAGAAGTTGGCTGATCGTGAAGCTTCTGAGGGGAAGGAGAGAATCTGGGTTTTAAAACTGAACTTTGAAATATTTACGGTTATGCTATTAAACTTCTTTTAATCGTAACTTCTTCGTTACAACTCCGATTTGAGCCCACAATGTGTCTATGGACTCATTTCGATGTGCTCTACACAATAGTCCAATAGGAATTTCCAAATTCCTTCCCAAACTTAAAATGACCCTTTTGCCCCTTATAATATTAAATAATATTTTAATTTCTCAAAAACCTTAATTAATTCAAATCATTTTATTTTAATGTTTATTTCAATTTATTTCCTCTTTTAAATTTATTCTCTCTTACTTTAAATATTTTAACACTTTTTCGGGCCTTGATGTAACAATTTCACCAAAGTCTCCCTAGTCAACAAGTCAACATGTAAACCTATTAAAATATTCTGGGGTAAGATTGTCTTTTTCTTTAATAATTTAGTATTTAATTATTAGTTTAGGACCAGGTCGTTACAATCTACCCCCCTTATAAAAATTTCATCCTTGAAATTTACGTACCTGTCATTTGAAGCGATAAAGGTACTTGGTACGCATCTGTGCCTCAACGACATGACATGACAAGAACTTCACTTCCCTCGTTCCTCGAACCTCATCACACTTTTGAAATAAATAATTCTAAGAATACGTACTTACCAACTATGATTTCTACCTCCTTAGGCCAACTGTCCTTGTACCCCTTCTGTCTGATTAGGCAAAAGCTCACTAGGTCTAGTACCGTCAAAGTCTCCACCCTCTATTTCATCAACTACATAACGTGGACCTTTGCAAGAGAAGAATAATATATTTAGCATTTCCGACAACTTATTCTAACTCCTTCCCATATTTGGCCTTTAAAACATGAATATCACCAAAATGCCACCAACATGCTTATACACAAGTACCCTCTCCCAACATTTGTTCACTGTTATGGTCTCTAGTCTTCCGATCAAATTCTGGTGAAACCAAATTCGGAACCCTTTTCCATGTAACTTGTCCATCGACTTCCTCGGACAATTTCGCTTCCTTAGTTTCTTTTATAAAGTGAAAATAAATCAAGCATTTCTTAAACACTCCTAGCTCAAACTAGTTTAGGTTAACGAAGACATTCCTCCCAAACCGTATATTTCCAACGTGTATTTTACATTTTCATATGAAAACCTCAACAAATTTTTCAACACTTCTTGATGTCTTTTACTTAATCATACCGACAAGGCAAAACAAAATGAAGAAATGTCAACAGTTCATTAGAACAAGGATGCACACGAGGTGCCGAGTCTATAGAAATTTAACCTAATGCTCTGATACCAAATTGACAGGACCCGACCTAAATTCCACTTTGGAATCTGAGCCGAACCCTGTGAGTATCTGACACCTGGCTAATGCCGGGCACAAAGACCAAACTGCCATTCTAATTAAAAGTCCACTTTTAAAATAATATTATCTGCTGCCAAAAAAAATTCGGCAGAGTTTCCCCTGTAATTTACTCATTCCCCAAAATTTTCACCTGTCATCAAACAATTATATAACTCAATCGTTCAGCATGCATTCAATTATATCTAAAAAAATTAAGCATCATAATATTCTGGTCTCAGGTTGCCATAAATCAAATGAACGAATCTGCTAATAAAATTCATCTCAACTTTCAAAACAACACTATTGCATTGGTAATCTCAAGCATTCTAACTCGTGGCTGCACCTTATAACCGTAGGCTACCTACGTACCCTTACTGAGGGATCAAGCCACACGTAGTTCTATAATTGCAAAACCACTTTAGTTCTCAAATTTCATCTAAGCTTTCTGTTTCAAGCTTCCTGGCATTTCTCACATGGATATAAATAATCAAACAAAGAAATAAAAATATTTATATCAAGTAAGCATGCTTGGAAAGCCATAACCATCAATTCCTCATGACACCAATGGTGACACGTCCTAACCTGTAATCCTCGTTGGACTCAGAAGACATCTGGTCAACCTAGTTTGCAATCCTCGCTCCCACGGTTCGGATAACTCTAATATTCGTGGGGCTAAATATGCTAGAAAAACTTAAGAAATTTAATACTATATAAAATAATAGAAGATAAAGATAAATAAACATACTAAAATAAAATAAAATGAAATAAAATAAGTTAAAGATTTAGAAGCTTCAAAGACCCTTGTATCCTTGTATTGAAACTCCCGTAAGGTTCATAAATAAATAAATATATATACACATATATATATCAACAACTTAATTAGAATCTATATGTATATTTCCATCTAACAATTGTAAAACAAATGTGACGCTTAACAAAATAATGGTAGCCGTATAAAATCCTCAATTTAATTTAAAAGCATCTTAGGACTTAAATTCTCTCCACCTAGGTGTACCCCCATATTTGATCCGTCAATTCTTTTAATACCTTCAAATCCATATATGCCATCAATTCCATATATCCGTCAATTCCAATAATAATCCGTCAATTCCAATGTTAGTCCATCAATTCCATCCTCGCAGGTCTCGGAACCATAAAGTTAATTGAGCTGCAATCCTCGCATGTCTCAGAGATAACACTTCAATCCTCTCCGCAATCATCGCACCACACGGTTCAGGCGTCCCCGAAACTCTTGGGGCATCATCAAAATAACAAACTGTCTCAAGGCAACTAGGAGGGAGGGGGGGTTGTTACCCTCGTGGTGGGTTTGAAAACCATAACTCGTCATTTATATAAACTTTCAATAAATTGGTTCTCAACTAAACTTGAAATATATACATATATATATATACCACAATCTGATAAAAGCCAAAAGCTAAGATTCATCCTTTTCAACTACTGAATATATATATACCAAATACTTGGCTAGTTTGTTAACTATCTTGGTCTCTGCTTAGCATACCATTCCCAATATTATATTTATACTCTTACCACACAATTAACCATATGAACATATATAAACAGGTGATAAATAAACAGATAATTAAATACTCATCTCGAAATCACATAAAATCATGAAATTAGAACAACAACTAAAGCAAGTGAACACTCGCACACACATGAGCTTTTTAAAGGCTCAAACATATCACATGGATCTCATCCTCATTATTTAATTCAAAGTCTTGGCCCTAGGCTCCTAGATGTGCGTGCATTGTATTTGAAGTCATTCTCAAGCCTATGTAAGCCTTTTCAATTATTAGGACAGTCTAGGAGTGCCTCGGGACTCAAAAACCGATAAGTCCCAAAAAGTAAACCCTGGACCCTGTGGGGTCCACGACCTCAAAATTCCGATCCAAGAGTTCCTAGAGGTCTTAACATGCCTCGGACGGTTAATATCAACCTAACCATAGGGTTGGCATATTCAGAGTACCCGGGTCTCCGTTTTTTTTTTCCGTCGAGTCCTATACGATCCTGGAATTGTCTAGATCAACATAGATAAAATTGACTATAATCCAATGGTTCAAACGTATTCAACCCGAAAATCACACAATATGCGAGATCCGTTCGGGGTCCAAACGTTGTCCAAATTAATATCCGCGAATTCCTACGAGCTCCAGAGGACCAAGAGATCATTTTAGGATCTAAAAGTGACTTCGCTATGCTACCCATGCGCCGCCACCCCCGCCGGTAGCTCGTGGGTGGCTTGATCAAATTCTGGCAGCCAGAAATCCTCAAACTGAAAACCCAGCTTCCTATCCTAGGTAAAACACCCTATTTGGAACCACTTTTGTTCTTGGATCTACCCCAAAAAGTGGCCGGAAGTTTTCGGAATCAAAGGCCGAAACTGGCCAAAACTTCAATCGCTTAATCAACCAATTAAAAACAGAAATTTCTCAAAAATAACACAACTAGCAGCTAGAACACATTGAAAGGATACAAAATCATACCAGATGCGAAAGATTTGGTGGCCGGAGGCATCCGAACGAGCTCCCAAAAGTTTACTAAAAAACTATCCAACATCGCCTGTTCCGTGGCTGATTTCGGTGACCACGTCGGCGGATCAAGGTTGGGACCGGTTTGGAATCGAAGAGGAAGTGAGGTGGTTCTAACAGGACCAATGCTGCCAAGAACGAAGGTGTGTGGTGGCGGTGGTGGAGGAGATAAATTGCCTGGTCGTGAAGCTTCTGAGGGGAAGGAGAAAACCTAGGTTTTAAAACTGAACTTTGAAATATTTACAGTTATGCCACTGAACTTCTTCGTTACAACTCCGATTTGAGCCCACTACGTGTCTACGGACTCGTTTCAATATGCTCTACACAATAGTACAATCGACATTTCCAAATTCTTTCCCAAACTGAAAATGACCTTTTTGCCCCATATAATATTAAATAATATTTTAATTTCTCAAAAACCTTAATTAATTCAAATTATTTTATTTTAATGTTTATTTCAATTTATTTCCTCTTTTAAATTTATTTTCTCTTACTTTAAATATTTTAACACTTTTTCGGGGCGGGATGTAACAATTTCACCAAAGTCTTCCCGGTCAACAAGTCAACATGTAAACCTATTAAAATATTCTGGGGTAAGATTGTCTTTTTCTTTAATAATTTAGTATTTAATTATTAGTTTAGGACCGGGTCGTTACACAAATCCTCACACCATATAGTTCAGGCGTCCTCGACACTCGTGAGGTGTTGTCATAAATGACTAGACTATTCCGAAGGCAACTGCCAGGGGGGTGGGGGTACTCCTACGATGGGTTTGAAAACCATTTTCCAAAATTATCATAAAATTCCTCTTTTTCTACAAATCCACTTTCATAAATCCATTTCCAAATCCTTTCTCAACTTTCCAAAAATCAGTTCTTAAATAAATAGCCAAAAATCCCTATTTTAAAACGAGATCAATCCCAACATTCCTTAATTTGAATTTGACCATGCAAAATCTCTCAAAACTATTCTCAAACTACATTCAAATACGTACAATATACTATTGAGAAAACTAGTGTTCATAATTCATCGATTTCAAGCCATTGAGCATATATTTAAATATAGACATATAATCTGGCATTTAATTAATTTCTTATTCATTCCAAAACCCAGTTATCCAAGCCATTCCCAACTCCACACAATTAAACATAATATAACATGCTTGGAAGGTAAAAGAAATTGTATAATAATTCATAAGCATTCAATGAAACTCTCATAACATAATACCATTTTAAAACAAACCTCCAATTACAGTTACAACTACTAAATAGCCTCAACCGAGTCGACATAGACCACTATCTAAGTCAACTGGGTTCGTAGGGCCTACATCCTCAATTTGTTATATGATAATTCCTATTGGTCCATAACCATAAGTTGAACTCATCCAAGAAGTCTCATCACGATCCAACTGGGCTCGTAGGGCCTACATCCTTAATTTGGTCTACGGGGCCCACAACCTCCGATTTCCAATCCAAACATTCCAATAAGTCCAACATGGTCTAATTAACAAGTTCTTAGAGCTTGGTCTCATTCGAGCGGTCGGATCACTCTAGATCGCAATATCGTACAATGATTAGTTTCTTAACCCTAGAATCATTGATTCGGTGTATCCGGGACTCCAATTCTCGATCAACCAATTCATACACAATCCTAGAGGTACGAGGAACAAAATATTTGAAATTGGGACTGATAAACCTATCGAAACTGGGTATCGCATAATCAGTGCAATATCCTTTCGACTGTCAAACTATAACTAGCTCAATGGGCCGCCACACAATGGCCCACGTGCCGTCACCCGCCGCTGGTAGAGGTGGGTATCTTGAGACATTTTCCAGCGACAAAATATCCAAACCACCAGATAGATTCATACGAACGAGGGGATTGGTAAAACCTCAAAATCGATTCAAGGTATCAGCATAAACAGCTAGAGCAAGTGGAGGGGATGAAGATGTATATCTAGATCGAAGAAAACAACCGCAGGAATCTCCAAAAACGGCTTCAAAAATCTGCCCAGTTTGCAAGTCAATATCTTTAGCGCTACGCTGGTTTTCGATCGGAGAAAATGGGTAGGTCAAGTAAAGGGGAGAGAGAGACGATTCTTTTGGAACAAGAATTGTCGAATTTAGTCGCCGAACAAAGACGAAATTGTCGTATGGAATAGCGGCATCGCACGGAGAGGAGAGAGAGAGAGAGAGAGAGAGAGAGAGAAGCTAGATGTGGTTCTAGTGATCATAAATTAGGATTGTGCCACTGCACTTTCGTATATCATAACTTCTTCGTTTTTACTTCGAATTGAACTTACCACTTGTCTACGAACTCGTATCATCGAGCTCTGAACAACAGGGACACTCAATGCCCCAAAATCATTCCTGAACAAAAAGTGACTAAAGTACCCCTTTGCCCAAGGGCAAAAATGTAATTTCACAATCAATAATTAATTGAACAGTCATTTTTGGGACGAGGTGTTACAGTTTTAGGAGGCCTTAATATGGTTCTAGGGATCCTTAATAATATGGCTCTGGTGAGCCCTGTTATGGTTTTGGTAGGCCTTAAGTCATTTGTGGTGAGCCCTGATACCTTTTTGGTAATCCTTAATATCATTTTTGTGACCCTTAATACAGTTATGAAAAGTCTTAATATGGTTTTGATGAGCCGTAGTATGGTTCTATTGAATCTTAATATGTTTCAAGTGAAAAAATTTTTCTCAACTAATTATATACAACAGATGGACTAAGGGAAGTCTAATCAATCTTGGTAAACAGGTTTGTTAAAAGAAATTGTCTCATTTTCTGGAACACATCTCCCCAAGTAAGGTTTCAGTCGTTGGCCATTAACCTTAAAAATATTTCCATTCGTGGGATCCTCAACTTCAACAGTCCCATATTGGAAAACTCTTTTAACAATGAAAGGCCCTGTCCATTTAGTTCTTAATTTTTCAGGAAACAAATGAAGTCTAGAATTATACAAAAGAACAAGTTGAGAAGGCTCAAAATTTTTCGTCAAAATATTTTTCTCATGAAAAAGTTTAGTACGTTCTTTGTAAATTTGTGAGTTCTCATATGCATCATTCTTGACTTCATCAAAGCTTCAAATGGTCGGTTGCAAAAATGTGATCCTTCATCACTGATGATCGCTCTAGGAGAACCAAACCTGGATAATATTTTTTCTTTCAAAAATTTCAAAACAATTTTATGATCAATCTTCCCACATGGTATGGCCGCAATCCATTTTGAAACATAATCCACAGCAACAAGGATATATAAGTAACCAAAAGATGGAGGACATGGACCCATCAAATCAATGCCCCAACAGTCAAAAATTTCAATAATTAAAATGGGTTAAGAGGCATCATATTACGTCGAGTAATTTTTCCCAACTTTTGACAACTTGGACAAGTGTTGCAAAATTCATACACATCTTTGAAAAGTCTAGGCCAATAAAAACCACATTGAAGAATTTTGGCCGAAGTCTTTTTGGAAGAAAAGTGCCCTCCGCAAGCCTCAGAATGACAAAAAGATATGACACTAAATATTTCATCATCAGGAACACATCTACGGATTACCTGGTCGGGACAATATTTGAAGTGATACGGGTCATCCCAAAAGAATTTTCTCACCTCAACCATAAATTTCTTTTTCTCTTGCAAGGTCCAATGAGGTGGGATAAGACCTGTAACAAGAAAATTCACAATGTTAGCAAACCATGGTAACTTAGAAACACCAAAAAATTGTTCATCAGGAAAGGAATCTTTTATAGGCAAATATTTAGAAGGCTCCTCAAAAGATATCCTAGAAAGATGGTCTGCAACAGCATTCTCCACTCATTTCTTGTCCTTGATTGTAAGATCAAATTATTGGAGAAGCAAAATCCATCTAATCAATCATGATTTGGCTCCCTTCTATGTCAATAAATACTTCAAGGGTGAATGATCTGTAAAAACAGCAATTTGTGAGCCCAAAATGCATGACCTAAATTTTTCCAGTGCAAAAATTACAGCAAGCAATTCTTTTTCAGTTGTAGTGTAACTTTTATGTGCACTATTCAAAGTTCTGCTTGTGTAGCAGATAACAACAGGCTTCTTGTCTTTTCCTTGGCCTAGCACTGCCCCTAGCATCACACATTATTTCAAATGGCATAGACCAATTTGGGGGCTGCATTACAGGAGTTGATGTTAGCATTTTAATCAATTTCTCAAATGCTTCTTGACATGCATAATTCCAATCAAATTTAGCATCTTTTTCCAAGAGATTATTCAATGGCCTTGCAATTGCACTAAAATTTTGTATGAATCTCCGCTAGAAACCTGCATGTCCTAAAAAAGATCTAATTTCTTTAACAGTTTTAGGAGTAGGCAAATTAGCAATTAAATCAATTTTTGACTTATCCACTTCAATTCATTTGTGAGAAACAATGTGTCCAAGTACTATGCCAGATGTGACCATGAATTGGCATTTCTCCCAGTTAAGCATCAAAATTTTCTCTTTACACCTGATAAGAACATTCTCCAAGTTAGATAAACAATCAGAAAATGAATCACCAAACACAGTAATATCATCCATGAAAACTTCTAAATATTTTTCTACCACGTCACTAAATATTCTTATCATGCATCGTTGGAATGTGGCTGGTGCATTGCAAAGACCAAAAGGCATTTTTCTAAAAGCGAGAGTTCCAAATGGGCATTTTTCTTAAGGTGATGGCCTATTGAGTTTTCTCCCATGCTTACCCATATGTTTGGGCTCAAGGAATGCGCTTGAGTTTTGGTGCTTGCAAGTAGCCCAAAATTTCCCCTCCTTGGACCATTAATGGGCCTCGTGAATACTCGTAACCATCCATACCACAACCCACTCAACAAGCCCAAGCCATTCACGTGGCTTGGGTCCACTTAAGCTTGTAGCGTGTTGTGTTGCTTATTTACTTGGCGTGGCACGTGCGCAAGCGCATATGACGAACTCTTGCGTACCCAAGTTGGGTTTCTTCCCAAGTTAGGTGTCGTAATGGGCTAGAAATATATTTGGGCCCAGCCTTGGATTTTTTGGGCCTCCACAATGGTCATGACAAGCCCTAGTGTGGTTGCGGTGAGCCTTAGTACAGTTCTGATAAGCCTTAGTCCGATTCTACTAAACCTCAGTATGGTTCTTGTAAGCCTTAATATGGTTCTGGTTTGTCATAATATGATTCTAGTAAGCCATAATATGGTTCTGGTGTGCGTTAATTTGTTTTTGTATAGCTTTTATACAATTCTAGTAAGCCTTAGTATGGTTCTAGTACACCTCATATGGTTTAGATAATTCATAATATAAATTTGATAAACCATGTTATTGTTCTGGTAAGCCATAATATGGTTCTAGTAAGTCACAAAATAGTTATAGTGAGCTCTAATATCATTTTGGTGAGCCTTAATATGGTTCTAACGAAGCCGTAAAATGATTCTAGAGAGTTTAATAGCGTTTTTGACAGAACCCGACCAAAATCCCACATTAAAATCCATGTCAAACCCCGTACGTGTCCAACACCTGACAGGTGTCGGGTACAAATAACCAAAATACCGTTCTTAGCCTAATCCAAAAACTGCTTTAGGGTATGGCTTCTACTGAAAAGCTGACAGAGTCTCCCATTAAAAAGACCACAAACCCAGAATTTTACCAACACAACAAACTCAAATAATTTCCCAACCGTTCAACAAATTCAACTTTACAAAACTGATCGTAACAAACCAATTATAAACTTGTGGCTGCACCTAGGTTAGTCTAGGTTGCCTACATACCCTTACTGAGGGATCAAGCCACACGTAGTTCTTTATACAAGAAACAAAGTTCAACCCATATGTAAGCACATGAACTAAATATTCCTTCACACTTTCCGAAAACCAAAGGCTTCAAACTCTAATCAATTCGTTGAAACAAACTCATCTCTTAAGAAAGTTGTTATGAATTGTTTAAAATCCTTAAAACTTTGAATACTCTCAATCATTGTCTCATGAGTCTGAAAACATGTATTAAAACCTTCACCAATAAGTACCAAGATAAAATCATCTTAAAACTCAAATACTCTCCACCTAGGTGTACCCCCAATCATAATCCGTCAATTCCAATAATATTCTATCAAAACAAGTACCATATATGTTACATCATCGCAAAACTCAGGGGACACGTGGTCAGCCCGAGAATGCATATCTTCGCAGAACTCGGGGGACACGTAGTCAACCAGAGAACACATATCCTCACAAAATCGAGTGATCAGCCTGAAACGCATATTCATCAATTCCCCTTGCAGGACTTAGGAAGACATAATCAACCTGAATGCAAATCCCCACACCACACAGTTTAGGCATCCACGAGACTCATGAGGTATTATCACAAATGACTGGACTATTTCGAAGGCAACTGCCAGGTGGGGTGGGGTGAGGGTTACTCCTACGGTGGGTTTGAAAACCATTTTCTGAAACTTATCATAAAATTTCTCTTTTTCTACAAATCCACTTTCGTCAATCCATTTTCCAAATCCTTTCTCAACTTTCCAAAAATCAGTTCGTAAATAAATAACCAAAAATCCCTTTTTAAAATGAGATCAATCTCAAGATTCCTTAATTTGAATTTGACCATGCAAAATCTCTCAAAACTATTCTCAAACTACATTCAAATATGTACAACATACTATTGAGAAAACTAGTATCCATAATACATCGATTTCAAGCCACTGAGCATATATTTAAATATACACATATAATCTGACATTTAATTAATTTCTTATTCATGCCAAAACCCACTTATCCAAGCCATTTCCAACTCCACACAATTAAACATAATATAACATGCTTGGAAGGTCAAGTATAATAATTCACAAGCATTCAATGAAACTCTCATAACAGAATACCATTTTAAAACAAACCTCCAATTACAATTACAACTACTAAATAGCCTCCACTAAGTCGACATAGACCACTATCTAAGTCAATTGGGCTCGTAGGGCCCACATCCTCAATTTGTTATATGATAATTCCTATTGGTCCATAACCATAAGTTGAACTCATCCAAGAAGTCTCATCATGATCCAACTATCGATTTGGCCCCGATCGTGGAATTTGACCAATTTGGTCTACGGGGCCCACAACCTCCGATTTCCGATCCAAACATTCATATAAGTCCAACAAGGTCTAATTAACAAGTTCTGAGAGCTTGGTCTCAATCGAGCGGTTGGATCACTCTAGAACACACGATTGTACGGTGATTGGCATATCTTCGCAGAACTCGGGGGACACGTAGTCAACCTTAGAACACATATTCTCGCAAAATCGAGTGACCAGCCTGAAATGCATATCCATCAATTCCCCTCGCAGGACTTAGGAAGATATAATCAACCTGAATGCAAATCCTCACACCACACAGTTCAGGCGTCCTCGACACTCGTGAGGTGTTGTCATAAATGACTGGACTATTCCAAAGGCAACTGCCAGGGGGGTACTCCTACGGTGGGTTTGAAAACCATTTTCCGAAACTTATCATAAAATTCCTCTTTTTCTACGAATCCACTTGCATAAATCCATTTTCCAAATCCTAGACAGAGCTAGCCGAACAGAAACCGAACCATCGGTGAAAGTGGGTGTGTTGAACGATCGGTAAAACCTCTAAATCGATTCAAGGTGTCATAATAGACAGCTAGAGCAAGTGGAGGGGATGAAGATGTATACCTGGATCGAAGAAAGCAGCTGCCGGAATCGCTGAAAAAGGCTTCGAAAATCTGCCCAGTTTTCAAGTCAATATCTTCGGTTAGCCTAGGTTGCCTACGTACCCTTATTGAGGGATCAAGCCACAAGTAGTTCTTGATACAAGAAAAAAAGTTGTCCATAAATCTGAAAACATGTATTAAAAGCTTCACCAATAAGTACCAAGATAAAATCATCAATTTTAGTTTAAAACATCTTAAAACTCAAATACTCTCCACCTAGGCGTACCCCCAATCAAAATCAGTCAATGCCAATAATGTTACATCATCGCAGAACTCGTTGGACACGTCGTCAGCCCGAGAACGTATATCTTCGCAGAACTCGGGGGACACGTAGTCAACCCAAGAACACATATCCTCGCAAAATCGAGTGACCAGCCTGAAACTCATATACATCAATTCCCCACGCAGGACTTAGGAAGACATAATCAATCTGAATGCGAATCCTCACACCACACAGTTCAGGCGTCCTCGAGAGTCGTGAGGTATTGTCATAAATGACTGGACAATTCCGAAGGCAACTGCCAGGGAGGGTTCTCCGCGGTGGGTTTGAAAACCATTCTCCGAAACTTATCCTAAAATTCCTCTTTTTCTACAAATCCACTTTTAGAAATCAGTTCTTAAATAAATAACCAAAAATCCCTTTTTAAAAAACGAGATCAATCCCAACATTCCTTAACTTGAATTTGACCATGCAAAATCTCTCAAAACTATTCTCAAACTACATTGAAATACGTACAACATACTACTGAGAAAACTAATTTTCATAATTCATCGATTTCAAGCCACTGAGCATATATTTAAATATAGACATATAATCTGGCATTTAATTAATTTCTTATCCAAGCCATGGAAGAATTTTGGCCGAAGTCTTTTTGGAAGAAAAGTGACCTCCACAAGCCTCAGAAAGACAAAAAGATATGACACTAAATATTTCATCATCAGGAACACATCTACGGATTACTTGGTCAGGACAATATTTGAAGAGATACGGGTCATCCCAAAAGAAGTTTCTCACCTCAACCATAAATTTCTTTTTCTCTTGCTTGGTCCAATGAGGTGGGATAAGACCTGTAGCAAGAAAATTCACAATGTTAGCAAACCATGGTAACTTAGAAACACCAAAAAATTGTTCATCAGGAAATGAATCTTTTATAGGCAAATATTCAGAAGGCTCCTCAAAAGATATCCTATAAAGATGGTCTGCAACAATATTCTCCACTCATTTCTTGTCCTTGATTGTAAGATCAAATTCTTGGAGAAGCATAATCCATCCAATCAATTGTGATTTGGCTCCCTTCTTTGTCAATAAATACTTCAAAGCCGAATGATCTGTAAAAACAACAATTTGTGAGCCCAAAATGTATGACCTAAACTTTTCCAGTGCAAAAACTATAGCAAGCAAATCTTTTTTAGTTGTAGTGTAATTTTTCTGTGCACTATTCAAAGTTCTGCTTGCGTAGCAGATAACAACGGGCTTCTTGTCTTTTCTTTGGCCTAGCACTACCCCAACAGCTCCATCACTAGCATCACACATTATTTCAGATGGCATTGACCAATTTGGGGGCTGCATTACAGGAGTTGATGTTAGCAGTTTAATCAATTTCTCAAATGCTTCTTGACATGCATAATTCCAATCAAATTTAGCATCTTTTTCCAAGAGATAATTCAATGGTCTTGCAATTGCACTAAAATTTTGTATGAATATCCAGTAGAAACATGCATGTCCTAAAAAAGATCTAATTTCTTTAACAGTTTTAGGAATAGGCAAATTAGCAATTAAATCAATTTTTGACTTATCCACTTCAATTCATTTATGAGAAAAATGTGTCCAAGTACTATGCCAGATGTGACCATGAATTGGCATTTTTCCCAGTTAAGCCCCAAAATTTTCTCTTTACACCTGATAAGAACATTCTCCAAGTTAGATAAACAATCAGAAAATGAATCACCAAACACATTAATATCATCCATGAAAAAATCTAAATATTTTTCCACCATGTCACTAAATATGCTTATCATGCAACGTTGGAATGTGGCTGGTGCATTGCAAAGACCAAAAGGTATTTTTCTAGAAGCGAAAGTTCCAAATGGGCAAGTAAAAGTTATTTTTTCTTGATCTTCTAATGAAATCTCAATTTGATAATATCCTGAATAACCATCTAAAAAACAATAATACATATGCCCTGCAACTCTTTCCAAAATTTGGTCAAGAAATGGTAAAGGAAAATGATCCTTTCTTGTGACTGAGTTCAATTTACGATAATCAATACACATTCTCCATTCAGTAGTGACCCTAGTTGGTACCATTTCTCCATTATCATTTTCAACTACTGTGACTCCTGATTTTTTAGGAACAACCTGTGTAAGACTCACCCATTTGCTATCAGAAATTGGATATATGATACCTGCATCCCAAAGTTTAAGTACTTCTTTTTGCACAACTTCTTTCATTGTTGGGTTAAGTCTACGTTGAGCCTGCCTAACTGGTTTAGCATCTTCTTCAAGAAAAATTTGGTGTGTGCAAACCAAAGAACTAATACCTTTAATATAAGATAAAGTCCATCCAATAACAGTTTTATGATCTTTCAAAACTTTAAGTAATATACCTTCATGCAAAAGCTCTAGTTTAGAAGATATTACCACAGGATAGGTCTCATCTTCTCCCAAAAAAGCATATTTAAGTCCAGCAGGAAGAGGCTTCAATTCACACCTTGGGGCTTTTTCTCTTGATGATGTTGTCTCATCACTCACAGTTGGCAGCTCCTCATATTTTGGTATCCAACCATTATGTTCTTGTAC
This sequence comes from Prunus mira, assembly GCA_020226265.1. NCBI lineage: Eukaryota > Viridiplantae > Streptophyta > Magnoliopsida > Rosales > Rosaceae > Prunus > Prunus mira. The sequence goes on from JACJFO010000033.1 coordinate 219,127, forward strand.
CTGCGCAGAATCCAACAAGGAACAAAGTTATATTTCAAAATATTGTGCAAAATTACAATCCCTATTTAATAAAGAAAATTGCAATGGATCAGAGGAAAAAGAAGAATTAAAGCAGTTTTGAACAATTGTCTCGATCATGTAAACTTCTTTGTCGACATCTTCCTAGTTTGCGGGTTACTTGCATATGTTGAATTTGTTGAGCTCCAATGTCATGTTCCCAAATGATAGTTGCATAAGTCCATTCCTGCAATTTATATGAGCATTAGATGTAGCAAGAAATGGTCTTCCAAGAATAATAGGAATTTGAGAATTAGAATGCACAACTGGTTTAGTAGCCAAAACTATAAAATCAACTGGAAAATAAAATTTGTCTACCTGAACCAGCACATCTTCCACCATACCTCTTGGGATTTTGACTAAACGGTCAGCCAATTGCAATGTTATTGAGGTGGGTTTTAATTCACCATGACCCAATTACTTATAAACCGAGTAAGGCAACAAATTAACACTAGCACCCAAATCCAATAAAGCTTGTTCAATGCTAAAATTCTCAATAACACAAGAAATTGTGGGACAACCTGGATCTTTGTACTTGGGTGGAGTATTGGTTTGAAGAATTGCACTTACATTTTCAGTTAAAAATGCAGTCTTATCAACATTGTGCTTTCTTTTCAGTAAATAGCTTATTTTCATAAAAACACCATATATTGCCGGTAAGTTATAGTGTAAAAAACGCCTATATAACTGAGACGCAATATCTTACTCGTAATTTATTGAGTGAGAAGTCTATTTTTCTAAAAACACAATATTTTACAGCAAGTTATAGTGTAAAATGCATATATGTCTGACAACGCAACATCTTACTCGTAATTTATTGAGTGAATAGCCTATTTTTCTCAAAACGCCATATCTTACCGGTAAGTTATAGTGTAAAGTGCCTATATATCTGAGAACGCAATATCTTACCCGTAATTTACTAAGTAAATAGCCTATTTTTCTAAAAACACCATTTCTTACAGATAAGTTATAGTGTAAACTGCCAATACATCTGAGAACGCAACATCTTACCCATAATTTATGGAGTGAATTGCATATTTTTCTGAAAACACCATATCTTACTGAAAAGTTAGTGTAAAATATCTGAGAACACAACATCTTACATGTAATTTATTGTGTGAATTTCCTATTTTTATAAATAAAAAAACCCCATATCTTACTCGGTAAGTTATAGTGTAAAGTGCCTATATATCTGAGAACGCAACATCCTACCCATAATTTATTGAGTAAATAGTTTATTTTTAAAAAAACACCATAGCTTACCGGTAAGTTACAGTGTAAAGTGTCGATATATCTGAGAATGCAACATCTTAACCGTAACTTATTTAGTAAATAGCCTATTTTTCTAAAAACACCATACCTTACTGGTAAGTTATTGTGTAAAATACATATATATATATATGAGAACGCAACATCTTTCCGGTCATTTATTAAGTAAATAGCTTATTGTTCTAAAAACACCATATCTTAATGGTAAGTTATAGTGTATAATGCCTTTATATCTGAGAACGCAACATCTTACCCGTAATTTATTGAGTAAATAGCTTATTTTTCTAAAAAGACCATATCTTACTGGTAATTTATAGTGTAAAACGCCTATATAACTGAGAACGCAATATCTTACTCGTAATTTATTGAGTGAGAAGTCTATTTTTCTAAAAACACCGTATCTTACTAGTAAGTTATAGTGTAAAATGCATATATGTCTGAGAACGCAACATCTTATCGGTAAGTTATAGTGTAAAATGCCTATTTAACTGAGAACGCAATATCTTACTCGTAATTTATTGAGTGAGAAGTCTATTTTTCTAAAAACACCATATCTTACCAGTAAGTTATAGTGTAAAATGCATATATGTCTGACAACGCAACATCTTACTCGTAATTTATTGAGTGAATAGCCTATTTTTCTCAAAACGCCAAATCTTATCGGTAAGTTATAGTGTAAAGTGCCTATATATCTGAGAACGCAACATCTTACCCGTAATTTACTTAGTAAATATCCTATTTTTCTAACAACACCATATCTTACCGATAAGTTATCGTGTAAAATGCCTATACATCTGAGAACGCAACATCTTCTCAGGTGGAAGAGAATAAAACTGCTGGGTCGTTAGTTGTGGTGACTAGCCCTCTCAAACCTCCCAGTGTGGCTGTAAGTATTATTATGCCTTAGTATTTTCTTTCTGTAGTGACTTTTGTGCAAAACTAACATGAAGCTCATTCTTGCAGATCCCTATCCATTCTGTTCCAGGCTCTTCAACCAAGGCCTCGTTTGCTGATCCATAATTGACAGAGTTCGAAGCTATGGATTTAGATGCTCAGTTGGACAGACTTGAGAAGCTGGGAGCCACTCCAAGTGAAGCTAAGTCAGGGCAGTGGATGAAGCAGTGGAAAGGATAAGGATCTGGTAGTCAACTGAACTGGATCTGGATGAGAACAAAAGAGATGTTGACCAGTTGATGAAAGATATAGATCTGCTGCACAGTGAGAACATGGCTCCTAGGCCTATCCTTGAGCGCAACTTGCATCGTACCAACTTGACATACTCCCATTGCATCACCACCCACTATACTATTTATATATTAAATAAGAATGCGCCAATGCATAGGTGCCACGTATCAAACAAGTACAGCCGCCCGGCTATACTATTTCTAAATTTTTTTTTTTAAAAAAAAAACCGAGTATAGCCGGACGGTTATACGATTTGTTTAAAAAAATAAAAAAAAAGGATCTAGTATAGCCAGCCGGCTATACTATGCTGGGCCTATGCGCCACGTGTCAAACCAGTACAGCCGGCTATACTATGCTGGATCTAGTATAGCCGCACGGCCATACTATTTTTGTTTTAAAAATTCAGAAAAAGGAGTATAGCCGCACGGCCATACTATTTTTAAAGGCAATAATTAGGTGAAAACTGAGTATAGCCGGCCGGCTATATATATATTATTTTTATTCGATAATACGTGAATTTTGTGTCTTACTGAAATTTTGTAAAAAATAGGTGTATTAAACATGAGAAAATACGTGTATAATACATTACAAAACGTGAAGACGCTAGAATATTTATACGGGTAATAACTCTGAAAAATGAAAAAATGAAAAAGGGACAATAGAAACTCAAGTAATGGCCTAATAGTAATGGATAGGGCTCTTGGGCTATGGAGAAAATTAATTAGGACACCCAAACAATTTCACAAAAGACTTAGTAAATAGAAATTAATTATTTTGTAGACTTTCTATAATTTTTTTTTGTATTAAATAACAAATAAAATATCATTACTAATTAAAGTAATTCAAAAAGGATAAGATATTACATAATTGCATATATTGAATTAAAGAAGTAGGAAAAAAAAGAAGTAAAGAACTAATTTTATGTTTTTGAAATTTTAAAAAATAATAATAATAATAATCTTATCCTTTTTAAAATAGTATCGCCGGGCGGCTATACTATTTATATATTAAAAAAGGATGCGCCAATGCATAGGTGCCACGTGTCAAACAAGTACAGCCGACCGGCTATACTATTTCTTATTAAAAAAAAGAAAAACCGAGTACAGCCGCACGGCTATACTATTTGTTTCAAAAATTCAAAAAAAAGGTTTTTTATTCAATAATACGTGAGAATTATGTGTATAATACGTGAATTTTGTTTGTCTTATTGAAATTTGTAAAAAATAGGTGTATTAAACATAAGAAAATACATGTATAATACATTATTAAACGTGAAGGTGCTAGTATCTTTATACGGATAATACTCTGGAAAAGGAAAAAATGAAAAAGCGACAATAGATACTCGAGCAATGGCCTAATAGTAATGGATAGGGCCCTTGGGCTATGGAGAAAATTAATTACGACACCCAAACGATTTCACAAAAGACTTAGTAAATAGAAATTAATTATTTTGTGGACTTTCCATAATTTTTTTTTGTAGTAAATAATAAGCAAAATATCATTACTAATTAAAGTAATTCAAAAAGGATAAGATATTACATAATTGCATATATTGAATTAAAGAAGTAGGAAAAAAACAAAAGTAAAGAAACTAAAACCACAAACCTTAACAATGAATTTCCTTGTGCTACTTTTCGCTTCACCGCTCCCCGCAACGGTGCCAAAAACTTGTTGCGTCTACCCAAGTGCAAGTAGTCACACGTAGTAATAATATTGGAAGTCCAAGTATCGTATTCTCAAGTAGGTAGGCAAATATCTACACACAAAGAAATAATTAAACGTAGCATAATAAAAGTGACAAGCAAAATGGAAAAGTAATTTGATTTGATTGTTGTGGAAATTGAGTTTAAAAATGAAATATCAATAATGGAAATACTAAGGCATCAAGGTTCAATTCTTTAAAGAAAATATGTTTCATGCTCTTTGTTAGTGCCGTAACTAACCGAGCAACTAGCCAAACTAGAACATCACCTATAAACGAAGACCACTCTCCACTTAAAAAGGGATCTTGGATCTAGACCCTTAGGCCTTGGACTCTCGAGTCTGGACCCCATCTCTGGGCTGGGCTTCTTACTTGTTATCTTTATATTTGGGTCTAATCCCCTTGTACAAATGTAAACAAACATTATCATAATGAGAACATCCTTCTCCCTGGACGTAGCCCATCATTCGGATGAACCACGTATATCTTGTCTTCTATATGTTTATCGCTTGCCCAAATCCTCACACAAATGCTGAAGGTCCTCACCTTCACCCATCATCCACCATTCCATATCTATCTAAGTTCACCTCCCAAAAAGAGCATCAACAGTTTGGCGCCGTATGTGGAAATCGACACAAGAAGCCCCTGTTAATTATCCATTCTTTAGTGCCTTTCGACACCCTTACAATCAACACAAATCCAAGGACCCAACTCAGACCCACACTTCTACTCATGGCCGGCCATAGGAGAGTGCAAGTCGAAACCAACACTGTGGTTGCTACTCAAATTTCAAGCCTTCTTTGAGGCTTGCTTCTTGTGATTAGGAGGTGAAGAAGGCAGGACAAAGAATGTATTTACTAAAATCCTTTGTTTGATGATGCAAAACTTAACAAAAACAAAAACATGAAAAATGTACTAGAAATCACACATAAACTAAAAACAAAAGCGAAAACAAAAGTTGAGAATGCTTGGGTTACCTCCCAAGAAGGTTTTCTTTATAGTCATGAGCTAGACTTTTTGAATCCCCATGGTGGTGCGGAAGTAGCAAAGAATGCTACTTCTTCCATGTACTGCTTGGGTTGTTGTTCGAACTCCTTGTGAACAATAGCCTTGTCAAGTAATATCTTGGTGTGATCCTTGGCAAGGAGATGCCACAAGAGTCAGCTTATCTTGGAGAAGCTTTTGATAAAACATTGATAAATTCTGGCATGTCCAAGAGAAGTGCGCATGCGTTTCATGACTAGAGGGGGTGGCGACTTGGCTTTCAAGACATCCGTAGAGGTGTTTTCCAAGTAGTTGACATGTACAATTGGGTCAAGAAGATCTATGCGGTCACACTCTTCCAAGTCCCTCAGCTTTTTAACAACCTCGAACACCTTAAACTCAATGGATTCGCCCTGAACTCTCAAAGTTAAAGTTCCTTCTTGTACATCTTTCAATGTACCAGCAACAGTAAGGAAGGGCCCACCTAGTAAGAGTGGGATGTCGTGGTCTTCCTCCATATCAAGAATAAAGAAATCAGCAGGAAACACAAATTTCTTCAGTCTGATCAACACGTCTTCAATGATTCCTTTAGGATATGTGACTGATCTATCCGCAAAATCAAGGTATCGAATTTCGTATTTCGTAATATGCATGACTTGACCAACAACGTCAACAGATACGCGTCCCTTTTGAAAAAAGAGGTTCATAAGAAAACGGCCACAAAAGGGACATACTAGTTATGCATAAGCTGAAAAACACGCCACAGCCAATGATGTCAAGGCATAGGTCAGTTAAGTCGAAGTTAACATAGACAAGCACTTCATGTGCAAGGAGCTTGTTAAGGCCGACAACAGTAAAATGAAGCTTCCAGACAACAAGTTCAAGGCCTGAGAGACCAAAAACTCACACCTTCGAGTTGACTACAGCTAAAGGAATTTTTGATTTACTGTTGGCTAAAAAGAACGTCACTCTATCATTCTGCCACAAAATCCCTAAGGACCAAGAGCTCAAAGGAACCCTAAACCCTAGAAAAACAGCCGATCCTACCAGCTTGGCTGACCACAGATCTACAGATTGGCCGAATTAATGGACCACATCCAGTGCTGTTTTCGATCGACTGAGGAACGAGTGTTGGAATATTGGGCCGAGGACTCTTTACTGCTGAACTCGCCTCTTAATTTGATCGAATTTCAACACGAGTCAGACGACGATGATGTATTAACCATCGACGACCTGGATCCTGCACCTACTGAGATGGAAGATAGCCATCCCGAGGTCTAAGATCCTTTGTTAGAAATCAATGTAGGAACTTAGGGCGAACCATGACCTCTCTTTGTTAGTAATCTTTTGAACCTAAAGCTGAGTGTCAAAATTATCGACCTCCTCTGCGAATGTAAAGATTGTTTTGCTTGGGACTGTCATAAGATGCTTGGATTACCCAGTGGTTTAGTAGAACACAAAGTGAAAATCAAAGACAGGCTCAAACCTTTCCAACAACCACCACCTGCAATTTTCTGCCAAGGTACAATTAAAAGTCAGAGAAGAAATTTAACATCTTCTCAAAGCCGGCTTTATCCACACCGCCCGATACGTTGAGTGGCTGGCCAATATTGTGCCAGTGTTGAAAAATACTGGAGCTCTAACGGTTTGCTCGGATTATAGACATTTAAATCTTGAAACCCCCAAGGACGAGTACCCTATCCATTACAATTATGCCATTACTCGAGAATCTATGGTCCCTTTTTGATTTTTAACTTTTCCAAAGTTATTACCCGTATAAACATTTTAGCACTATTACGTTTAATATAGTATTATACAATGAATTTGAGAAGATAAACACCAAAAATAAAAACAAAAATGAAAAATTGAGTTTGATAAGCCTTATCGAATTAGCTTTGGAAACTAAAACCGCAAACCTTAACAATGAATTTCCTTGTGCTACTTTTTGCTTCACCGCTCCCCGGCAACGGTGCCAAAAACTTGTTGCGTCTAATAATCTTGGAAGTCCAATTCGATACGATTCTAGTAAGCCATAGTATGGTTCTAGTACACCTCATATGGTTTAGATAATTCATAATATAAATTTGATAAGCCGTGTTATTGTTCTGGTAAGCCATAATATAGTTCCAGTAAGTCACAAAATGGTTCTAGTGAGCTTTAATATCATTTTGGTGAGCCTTAATATGGTTCTAACAAAGCCATAAAATGATTCTAGTGAGTTTTAAAATCATTTTTGACAGAACCCGACCCAAATCCCACTTTGAAATCCATGTCGAACCCCGTACGTGTCTAACACCTGACAGGTGTCGGGCACAAATAACCAAAATACCATTCTTATCCTAATCCAAAAACTGCTTTAGGGTATGGCTTCTACTGAAAAAACTGACAGAGTCTCCCCTGAAAAATACCAAAAACCCAGAATTTTACCTGCACACCAAACTCAAATAATTTCCCAAGCATTCAACAAATTCATCTTTACAAAATTGATCATAACAAACCAATCATAAACTTGCGGCTGCACCTCGGTTAGCCTAGGTTGCCTATGTACCCTTATTGAGGGATCAAGCCATACGTAGTTCTTTATACAAGAAACAAAGTTCAACCCATATGTAAGCACATGAACTAAATATTCCTTCACACTTTACTAAAACCAAAAGCTTCAAACTCTAATCAATTCGCTGAAACAAACTCATCTCTTAAGAAAGTAGTTGTGAATTGTATAAAATCCTTAAAACTTAGAAAACTCTCAATCATTGTCTCATAAATCTGAAAACATGTATTAAAACCTTCACCAATAAGTACCAAGATAAAATCATCAATTTCAATTTAAAACATCTTAAAACTCAAATACTCTCCACCTAGGTATACCCCCATCATAATCCGTCAATTCCAATAATGTTCCGTCCAAACAAGTACCATATATGTTACATCATCGCCGAACTCGGGGGACACGTGGTCAACCCGAGAACGCATATCTTCGCAGAACTAGGGGGCCACCTAGTCAACCCGAGAACATATATCCTCTCAAAATCGAGTGATCAGCCTGGAACGCATATCCATCAGTTCCCCTCGCAGGACCTAGGAAGATATAATCAACCTGAATGCAAATCCTCACACAACACAGTTCAGTCGTCCTCTTGACTCATGAGGTGTTGTCATAAATGACTAGACTATTCCGAAGGCAACTGCCCCCGCAGGGGGGTACTCCTACAGTGGGTTTGAAAACCATTTTCCGAAACTTATCATAAAATTCCTCTTTTTCTACAAATCCACTTTCATAAATCCATTTCCAAATCCTTTCTCAACTTTTCAAAAATCAGTTCTTAAATAAATAACCAAAAATCCCTTTTTTAAAACGAGGTCAATCCCAACATTCCTTAATTTGAATTTGATCATGCAAAATCTCTCAAAACTATTCTCAAACTACATTCAAATACATACAATACATTATTGAGAAAACTAGTGTTCATAATTCATCGATTTCAAGCCATTGAGCATATATTTAAATATAGACATATAATCAGGCATTTAATGAATTTCTTATTAATTCCAAAACCCAGTTATCTAAGCCATTCCCACCTCCACACAATTAAACATAATATAACATGCTTGGAAGGTAAAAGCGATTGTATAATAATTCATAAGCATTCAATCAAACTCTCAGAACATAATACCATTTTAAAACATTCCTCCAATTACACTTTCAACTACTAAATAGCCTCAACCGAGTCGACATAGACCACTATCTAAGTCAACTGGGCTCGTAAGGCCTACATCCTCAATTTGTTATATGATAATTCCGATTGGTCCATAACCATAAGTTGAACTCATCCCTGAAGCCTTATCACGATCCAACGATCGGTTTGGCCCCGATCATGGAATTTGACCAATTCGGTCTACGGGGCCAACAACCTCCGATTTCCGATCCAAACATTCCTATAAGTCCAACAAGGTCTAATTAACAAGTTTTGAGAGCTTGGTCTCAATCGAGCGGTCGGATCCCTGTAGATCACACGATCGTACAGTGATCGGTTTACTTAACCCTAGAATCATTGATTCGGTGTATCCGGGACTCCGATTCTCGATCAACCAATTCCTACACAATCCTAGAGGTACGAGGAACAAAATATTTGAAATTGGGACCGATCGAATGGTCTAAACCTATCGAAACCGGGTATCGCATAATAAGTGCAATATCTTTTTGACTGTCAAACTATAACTAGCTCAATGGGTTGCCACACAATGGCCCACGCAATACATCTTCCACCATACCTCTTGGGATTTTGACTGAACGGTCAGCCAATTGCAATGTTATTGAGGTGGGTTTTTATTCACGAAGACCCAATTGCTTATAAACCGAGTAAGGCAACAAATTAAACTCTAGGACCCTAATCCAATAAAGCTTGTTCAGCGCTAAAATTCTCAATAATACAAGAAATTGTTTGACAACTTGGATCTTTGTATTTGGGTGGAGTATTAGTTTGAAGAATTGCACTTACATTTTCAATTAAAAATGCGGTCTTATCAACATTGTGCTTTCTTTTGATAGTGCATTAATCCTTCAAAAATTTTGAATATGAAGGAATTTGTTTTATAGAATCCAAAAGAGGTATATTGATTTTCACTTCTTTAAAAACCTCCAAAATCTCAGGATTTTGATTTTTCTGAATTCTTTTTATTTTCAACTGTTACTAAATCATCTTTCCCAATTATTTTTCCACTGCCAAGAGTAGTGACAGCCTTCACATATTCATGCTTATTTTCATTTAAAGAAGAAGAAGAAGGGGTAGTTACCTCTAACTGTGCATGTGGATTAGGTTGGACTTAAGAAGGAAATTTACCCTTTTCTTGAATTGACAGTGAAGAAGTGAGTTTGGAAAGAGTGCTCTTAATCTCACCAATGTCTTGTGCATTCTTTTGGTTTGTGGCAGTTTGGCTTTGTATGAATTGCTTCATAACATCTTCCAAATTTGATGACGATGATTGTCCTTCCACCTGTGGAGAAAAATAAAAAGAATTAGATTTTTGTTGTGGCACATTATTATTAGTATTATTTCTCCAACTGAAATTTGGGTGGTTTCTCCATCCTGGATTATAAGTTTCAGAAAAAGTGTATGGTTTTTTAAATTGATTCACAAAGTTTGCTTGATCATGAAACATTTCTCTGAAAGCTGGAAGTGTTGGACACTCTTTTGTTACATGTCCCATGACCTAGCAAACTTCACAAATCTCAAAAATTTCTTGACTTGCAATTGAATTAACTTTTTGAGGCCATTTTGATTTTAGGGTTTCAACTTCCCTAGCCATTGTTGCCAATTGAGCTTTGAGACTATCTTCCTCCTTAAGGTGATAAATACCGCCGCTAGAAGGATTAATAGAAGATTTTGCCTTGGGAATTAAGCTCAAATGTGTTGGGAGTGCTCCAAATCTGAGATTTCTCTGCAATTTCATCAAGAAAATCAAAAGCATCTTCAAGATCTTTATACATAAAATTTCCATTGCACATTGTCTCAATAAATTGTCGATCTTTAGGTGTTAAGCCATCATAAAAATGACTTACCATCCTCCATCTTTCAAAACCATGGTGAGGACATAACATTAACAAGTCTTTAAATCTTTCCCAAGCTTGAGGTAAAGACTCAGTATCTTTTTGAGAAAATGTGGTCATCTGTTTCTCAAAGAATTTGTCTTTTGAATTGGGAAAAATTTCTTGAAAAATTCAGTTTGCATTTCAAGCCATGTTCCAATTGTTCTTGGCCTTAGAGAATAAAGCCAAGTTTTCGCTTTATCTTTCAGTGAAAACGGAAAAAGTTTTAGCAAAACTGTATCAAGCTTACACCCTTGTGTTGGAAAAGTTCCACAAACTTCCTCAAACTCATGCACATGTGAATATGAATTTTCAGATTCCATTCCGTGAAAAGTTGGTAAAAGTTGTATCATGCCTGGTTTAAAATCAAAAGTTTGACCATTTAACGAAAAAATGATGCAAGATGGCACACTTGTACGAGCAGGATGCAAATAATCATATGATGTCCGAACAAGTGAATTCTCATCATTATGAACACTATGATTTTCTTCATCATTTTGGGGGCCTTCCAATGCATTATTATTATTATTATTCTCAGCCATTTGTGATGAAATTATGTCCAATTGAGGTTTCTTTGCAAATCCACCAAACCGATCACGATATCTCATAAATAAAATAAAGAAGCAACAAATAAATAAATAAAAACAAAATTAAATTTTTTTATAATTTTTTATATAAAAAAAATAAGACAAAAGCAAACCAAAACAAAAAAAAAAACACCAAAAATAAAAACAGAAATGAAAAATTGAGTTTGATAAGCCTTACCGAATTAGCTTTGGAAACTAAAACCGCAAACCTTAACAATGAATTTCCTTATGCTACTTTTCGCTTCACCGCTCCCCGGCAACGGTGCCAAAAACTTGTTGCGTCTACCCAAGTGCAAGCAGTCACACGTAGTAATAATCTTGGAAGTCCAAGTATCGTATCCTCAAGGCCCAGGTAGGCAAATATCTACACACAAAGAAATAATTAAACGTAGCATAATAAAAGTGACAAGCAAAACGGAAAAGTAATTTGATTTGATTGTTGTGGAAATTGAGTTTAAAAATGAAATATCAATAATGGAAATGCTAAGGCATCAAGGTTCAATTCTTTAAACAAAATATGTTTCATGCTCGTTAATCCAAATTATAACTCGATTAAAATCATTATTGAGAAACTTTAATCGGAAGATAAAGAAATTAAAACCAATTTGATTTTTCAATGTTATCTTTTATTAATGATTGTTCAGAAAATGGAATTGCTTAATATCTACTCTTTTAATTTAAAAGCTTGCTAAGTCAGTTCTTAACAATGAGAAAAATATAATTGAACTCATGAAAAGATAATAGCACTTAACATCAATCAAAATAAAAGGATATGAAAATATTGAACAACCATAAATAAAAGAATTTAGCAATCCATACCATCTGGATTAAAGAACAATTCACAAACTTACTCAAAGAACATTCCCTTTAGCCTTAGCTAGAGTTCTAGCAACTCTTTACAAAGGAAAACATAAACTAAATTTTGAATGAAATGGATAAAAAGATCTGTCGTAGGGGTGCCCGTGCCAAATAATTTGATGGGTGATTTATAGTAGTCAATGAGGTGAGTGGGAAGTTAATACATTCGTGGTGGGTGCTGAAGGGTTTAATTGAGGGATTAATTGGATTAAACATGTTGATGGTGGAGAGTTAGTGGAAAAGAAATAACGGTGTGCTAAGTGGGCGTTAAATGGCTATGAATGACATGAAATAGGCTTTCTAGCTTCAACGGTTTTGTCTTCTCTTCTCCCTCTTTACTTCTCTTTATAATCACAATAATCCCACAATCAATTCTTGAATAAAATCCACCAGCAATTCTCTTCACACCTAGCTTGAACTTGGACAAATGTACGCCTTTATCTTTTGGCTTTCCAACTTCCTACAGAAGATAAATTCACCTAATAAATTCACCAAATTAATATAGAAAATTCATACATCCAGTTGGTGAGAATAAAATGTAACAACAAGTGAAATTATATTTATTATGCCAAAATTAAATCATAAAGTCTCCAAAATAGTATTAACTGGTAAGTTATAGTGCAAAATACCTATATATCTGAGAACGCAACATCTTCACCGTAATTTGTTAAGTCAATAGCCTTATTTTCTAAAGGGTTAATGACCTAAATGGTCCCCCAACTATTGCTCCATTATCATTTTGGTCCATCAACTAAAATTTTCAATTCAAACGTCCTTAAACTTTTTATTTTGTACCAAAATGGTCCATCCGTCAAAGTCTGTGTATTATTCCGTGAAATCGAGGGACAAAACCGTATTTTTAGGTGAGTATCCTCCTCTAAAAGGGTTATAAATTCCAATGGTCCCCCAACTATTGCTCCAGTGTCATTTTGGTCTACAAACTAAAATTTTCATTTGAACCGTCCTTCAACTTTTTTTTTTGTTTTTGTATCAAGATGGTCTTACTGTTAAAGTCTATCAATTTTATTGTTAAATTGAGGAGTAAAAATGTCTCTATGAATTAAAATAGTAATATATAATTAAAAAATTAAAGGAAACCATTATAAAACTTAGAAAATTTTAAAAAATTGAATCTCACTAGCCACATGGCTTTTTGTTTTTGTGAGACTGGCCTAACAATTAATAATAAAAAATTCTCTATTGTTTAAATTAATTAAAATCACATATATATAAAAAAAAAATAACAAATTTTTTAAAAGAGCAAACAAATTAAAAATTAAAGGAAACTATTATAGGAACTTGTACCTAATTTTAAAATTGAATCTCACCACCAACATGGCCTTTTTTTTATGACATGGACTTAAAAAGTAATATTTTTTTCTCCATTGTTTAAATTAATTAAAAATTTTAAAATAAGATAAATACAAAAATAAATAACAATAAAATTTACGGATTTTGACGGTAGGACCATCTTGATACAAAAAAAAAAGTGGAAGGACGGTTCAAATGAAAATTTTAGTTGGTGGACCAAAATGATACGAGAGCAATAGTTGAGGGACCATTTTAGTCATACCCTTCGATAGAGCTTCTCAAAAAGTCGCATATACCCTTCAAAACTCAGTCACGTGGCCATCACGTGATCAGAAGTGACGGAATCTGTCACGGATGGACCATCTTGATACAAAATAAAAAGTTTAAGGACGTTTGAATTGAAAATTTTAGTTGATGGACCAAAATGATAATGGAGCAATAGTTGAGGGACCATTTAGGTCATTAACCCTTTTCTAAAAACACCATATCTTATCGGTAAGTTATAGTGTAAAGTGCCTATATATCTAAGAACACAACATCTTACCCGTAATTTATTGAGTGAATTGCCTATTTTTAAAAAAACACCATATCTTATAGGTAAGTTATAGTGTAAAATGCCTATATAACTGAGAACGCAATATCTTACTCGTAATTTATTGAGTGAAAAGCCTATTTTTCTTAAAACACCATATCTTATCTATAAGTTATAGTTTAAAGTGCCTATATATCTGAGAACGCAACATCTTACCCGTAATTTATTAAGTAAATAACTTATTTTTCTAAAAACATCATATCTTTACGATACGTTATAGTATAAAATACCTATATATCTGAGAACACAACACCTTACTCGTAATTTATTGAGTAAATAGCCTATTTTTATAAAAACACCGTATCTTAACGGTAAGTTATAGTGTCAAACGCCTATATATCTGAGAACGCAACATCTTACCCGTAATTTATTGAGTAAATATCCTATTTTTCAAAAAACACCATATCTTACCAGCAAGTTATAGTGTAAGATGCCTATATATCTGAGAACGCAACATCTTACCAGTAATTTAATGAGTGAAAAGCCTACTTTTATAAACCACCAAATTTTACCGGTATGTTATAGTGTAAAGTACTTATATATCTGAGAACACAACATCTTACCCGTAATTTATTGACTGAATAGCCTATTTTTATAAGTTATAAGTAAGAATACCATATCTTACTGGTAAGTTATAGTGTAAAACGCCTATATAACTGAGAACGCAATATCTTACTCGTAATTTATTGAGTGAGAAGTCCATTTTTCTAAAAACAACATATCTTACCAATAAGTTATAGTGTAAAATGCATATATGTCTGAGACGCAACATCTTACTCGTAATTTATTGAGTGAATAGCCTATTTTTCTCAAAACGTCATATCTTATCGGTAAGTTATAGTGTAAAGTGCCTATATATCTGAGAACGAAACATCTTACCCGTAATTTACTAAGTAAATAGCCTATTTTTCTAAAAACACCATATCTTACCGATAAGTTATAGTGTAAAATGTCTATACATATGAGAATGCAACATCTGACCCGTAATTTATGGAGTGAATTGCATATTTTTCTGAAAACACCATATCTTACCGAAAAGTTAGTGTAAAATACCTATATATCCGAGAACGCAACATCTTACCCGTAATTTATTGTATGAATTTCCTATTTTTATGAAAACCTCATATCTTACTTTGTAAGTTATAGTGTAAAGTGCCTATATATCTGAGAACACAACATCTTAACATAAAATTTATTGAGTAAATAGCTTATTTTTTTAAGAACACCATATCTTATTAGTAAGTTACAGTGTAAAGTGTCCATATATCTGAGAACGCAACATCTTAGCCGTAACTTATTGAGTAAATAGCCTATTTTTCTAAAAACACCATACCTAACTAGTAAGTTATTGTGTAAAATACCAATATATATGAGAACACAACATCTTACCGGGAATTTATTGAGTAAACAGTTTATTTTTCTAAAAACACCATATCTTAATGGTAAGTTATAGTGTAAAGCGCCTCTATATCTGAGAACGCAACATCTTACCCATAATTTATTGAGTATATAGCTTATTTTTCTAAAAAGACCATATCTTACCAGTAAGTTATAGTGTAGAACGCATATATAACTGCGAACGCAATATCTTACTCGTAATTTATTGAGTGAAAAGTCTATTTTTCTAAAAACACCGTATCTTACCAGTAAGTTATAGTGTAAAATGCATATATGTTTGAGAACGTAACATCTTACTGATAATTTATTGAGTGAATAGCCTATTTTTCTCAAAACGCCATATCTTATTTGTAAGTTATAGTGTAAAGTGTCTATATATCTGAGAACGCAACATCTTACTCGTAATTTACTAAGTAAATAGCCTATTTTTCTAAAAACACCGTATCTTATCATAAGCTATAGTGTAAAATGCTTATACATCTGAGAACGCAACATCTTACCCGTAATTTATAGAGTGAATTGCATATTTTTCTGAAAACACCATATCTTACCGAAAATTTATAGTATAAAATGCCTATATATCCGAGAGCACAACATCTTACCCGTAATTTATTGTGTGAATTTCCTATTCTTATGAAAACCCCATATCTTACTCGGTAAGTTATAGTGTAAAGTGTCTATATATCTGAGAACGCAACATCTTACCCGTAATTTATTGAGTAAATAGCTTATTTATTAAAAAACACCATATTTTACCGGTAAGTTACTATGTAAAGTGTTTATATATCTGAGAACACAACATCTTAATCGTAACTTACCGGTAAGTTACTATGTAAAGTGTTGGGCCTCAACATACGCCAGATGTGCTAGTAGATGGTGGGGATCCAATCTTGGAGTTGCAAATGCAATAAGCTTGTTGGGTCTCGTAAGGATGGATTGAGTTTTGATTCACCACTGTGTTTGAGTTTACAGCACTAGCCCAATAACACTTGAAATTAGCTGACAAAACCTTTGTGTAGGTGATGATGCGCGGCATGATTGCTAGATACTGGAAGAATGCTTGAAATAAGGCATGTGCTGGAAGGATGTTTGAAATAGGGCATGCATGGGAAGGATGTTTGAAATAGGGCATGTGCTAAAAGGACGTTTGAAATAGGGCATGTGCTGGAGGAACAAAGCATGAAATTGGACCTTCCAGCAACGAGTAAGGATGTTTCTTGCTCTAGATCGGTATGTCAAAGGAGAAAAAGGAAAGCAGATTTGGTTAAGAATGGTATTTTGGTTATTTGTGCTCGACACCTGTCAAGTGTTGGACACATATAGGGTTCGACACGGATTTCAAAGTGGGATTTGGGTCGGGTTCTGTCAAAAATGATATTAAAACTCACTAGAATAATTTTATGGCTTTGTTAGAACCATATTAAGGATCACTAAAACGATATTAAAGCTCACTAGAACCATTTTGTGACTTACTAGAATCATATTATGGCTTACCAGAACAATAACATGGCTTATCAAATTTATATTATGAATTATCTAAACCATATGTGGTGTATTAGAACCATACTGAGGCTTACTAGAATCATATAAAAGCTAACCAAAAAATATTAACGCACACCAGAACCATATTATGGCTTACTAGAATCATATTATGACTAACTAGAACCATACTGAGGTTTAGTAGAATCGGACTAAGGCTTATCAGAACTATACTAAGGCTCACCACAACCATATTAGGGCTCATCATGACCATTGTTGAGGCCCAAAAAATCCAAGTATGGGCCCAAATATATTTCTAGCATGGTACGACAGCTAACTTAGGAAGAAACCCAACTTGGGTACGCAAGAGTTCGTCATATACTAATTTGACTTGGTCAATTGCTGCGGTCAAATATGTTGACTCTGACTTGATCGTCAAATTTGACCTTTGACTTTTGACTCCTAGTTTCTTTTCTCTTCATTTGTTTCTCTAATCTCATTTCTCGGTGTGCGATCCATGGTTCCTATTAGCAAGATAGTGGGACGGCTCCACTTCTATGACTTGACTTGTGAATTAAATCTCACAATTTAAATCTTCATATTGGTGAAAGTCAATTGAGTTTAATCCTTTGAGGACTTCCACAACCCACAAACCATGGTTGAAGCCTAGCAGCGTGTCATGGTTATCCAAGCTAAATAGGGTGTAGGGCATAATCTATTTAAATTGGAATGACCATGCAATTGAATCCTCTTTTATACAATACTCCTATTCACATTATTAGATAAAGGAATCTAATGTCAAATACCATAATGTGAATTATTCCTTTATATGATTATTTTGATAAGAATTGAAGACCTCTTCTTTCAAATCTTATCTTTTACTTTGTGCAAAGATTTGATCAATCATATCTTCGGAGTATTCACTCTCTTTACTAAGAGTAGAGATCCCTTGTCGTACAGTCATTTGCCTCCATGACTTTATTGAGAGTTCTGATAAACACCTTTAAGTCATGTCTTCTTCAACACAATGGTACAGTGATCTCAAAGACAAACAAAATAGCCATAAGACATCTATGAGGTCTCAAGTTGAAGGATTAGTTTGCACCATTGCAATCCATAAGACCTAGTTTGACATGTGAGTAAAGACTTCCATTGTAGATTCATGTATTTGATCACATTCAGTGTACTTGTTCTCCTGCAAGCACCTACATACATGTCTTGGTATCGGCACACTCAATGACTTGAGACCTCGTCATTTGGGAGAAGATACTACGTATGCTGATCGTAGCGGAATATCAATGCCCAATTGATACTCATATGACCAGGAACATATTTAGGATTAGGGATCATGATAAGTCTTGATGTATGCAATCTCATTACATAGTTCTCATGTCCACTTATATATATATATATTCCTAGGACTATAGTTGTCTTGTATTTCATAAGATAACATATAGTCATGAATTAAAACAACTGGTGTTGCCTATAAATAACTTAATAGTCATTACAAAAGATGTCCTCAATACTAACTATTACATAATTACTTGGTAGGCCATATATCCAACTTAAACAATACTATATTAAGACTCAATAGAAACATATTAAGATTCAATACAACCATACTACGACTCATCAAAACCATATTAAGACTTGCCATAACTGTATTAAGGGTCACAAAAATGATATTAAGGATCACTGAAAAGGTATCAGGGCTCACCACAAATGACTTAAGGCCTACCAAAACCATAACAGGGCTTACCAGAGCCATATTATTAAGGATCACTAGAACCATATTAAGGCTTCCTAAAACTATTACACCCCGTCCCAAAAATGATTGTTCAATTAATTATTGATTGGGAAATTACATTTTTGCCCTTGGGCATAGGGGTACTTTAGTCACTTTTTGTGTGGGAAGGATTTTGGGGAATTGGTCACCGTTGTGTAGAGCTCGATGATACGAGTTCGTAGACAAGTGGCAAGTTCAATTCGAAGTTAAAACGAAGAAGTTATGATCTACAGAAGTGCAGTGGCACAATCATAATTTATGATCACTAGAACCACATCCAGCTATTCTCTCTCCCCGACTATTCTCTCTCTCTCTCTCTCTCTCTCTCTCTCTCTCTCTCTCTCTCTCTCTCTCTCTCTCTCCCCGTACGATGCCGCTGTTTCAGACTGCAATTTCGTCTTTGTTCGGCGACTAAATTTGACAATTCTTGCTCCAAAAGAATCGTCTCTCCCAACTTTACTTGACCTACCCATTTTCTCCGATCGAAAACCAACGTGGCGCCAAAGATATTGACTTGAAAACTAGGCAGATTTTCGAAGCCATTTTCGGAGATTCCGGCGGCTGTTTTCTTCGATCCAAGTATACACATTCATCCCCTCCACTTGCACTAGCTGTCTACTACGACCCCTTGAATCGATTTTGAGGTTTTACCGATCGTTCAATATACCCACTTTCGCCGATGGTTTCGGTTTCTGTTCAACTAGCTCTGTCTAGGATTCGAAAAATGGTTTTCAAACCCACCGTAGGAGTACCCCCCCGGCAGTTTCCTTTGGAATAGTCCGGTCATTTACCACAACACCTCACGAGTGTCGAGGACGCCTAAACTATGTGGTGTGAGGATTTGCATTCAGGTTGATTATATCTTCCCAAGTCTTGTGAGGGGAATTGATGGATTGCGTTTCAGGCTGGTCACTCAGTTTTGTGAGGATATGTGTTCTCGGGTTGACTACGTGTCCCTCGAGTGCTGTGAAGATATGGCAATCACCGTACGATCGTGTGATCTAGAGTGATCCGACTGCTCGATTGAGACCAATCTCTCAGAACTTGTTAATTAGACCTTGTTGGACTTATAGGAATGTTTGGATCGGAAAACGGAGGTTGTGGGCCCCGTAGACCAAATTGGTCAAATTTCACATCGGGGCCAAACCGATCGTTGGATCGTGATGAGACTTCTTAGATGAGTTCAACTTATGGTTATGGACCAATAGGAATTATCATATAACAAATTGAGGATGTGGGCCCCATGAGCCCAATTGACTTAGATAGTGGTCTATGTCGACTTGGTTGAGGCTATTTAGTAGTTGTAATTGTAATTGGAGGTTTGTTTTAAAATGGTATTATGTTATGAGAGTTTCATTGAATGCTTATGAATTATTATACAATCGCTTTGACCTTCCAAGCATGTTATATTATGTTTAATTGTGTGGAGTTGGGAATGGCTTGGATAACTAGGTTTCGGCATGAATAAGAAATTAATTAAATGCCAGATTATATATGTGTATTTAAATATATGCTCAGTGGCTTGAAATCGATGAATTATGAATACTAGTTTTGTCAATAGTATGTTGTACATATTTGAATGTAGTTTGAGAATAGTTTTGAGATATTTTGCATGGTCAAATTCAAATTAAGGAATATTGGGATTGATCTTGTTTAAAAAAAAGGGATTTTTGGTTCTTTATTTACGAACTGATTTTTGGAAATTGAGAAAGGATTTGGGAAATGGATTTATGAAAGTGGATTTGTAGAAAAAGAGGAATTTTATGATAAGTTTTGGAATAGTCCAGTCATTTATGACAACACCTCACGAGTCTAGTGGACGCTTGAACTGTGTGGTGTGGGGATTTGTATTCAGGTTGATTATATCTTCCTAAGTCCTGCGAGGGCAATTGATGAATACGCGTTTCAGGCTGGTCACTCAATTTTTCGAGGATATGTGTCCTCGGGTTGACTACGTGTCCCCCGAGTTCTGTGATGATGTAACATATATGGTACTTGTTTTGACAGAATATTATTGGAATTGACGGATTATGATTGGGGGTCCGCCTAGGTGGAGAGTATTTGAGTTTTAAGATGTTTTAAACTGAAATTGATGATTTTATCTTGGTACTTATTGGTGAAGGTTTTAATACATGTTTTCAGATTTATGAGACAATGATTGAGAGTTCTCTAAGTTTTAAGGATTTTATACAATTCACAACTACTTTCTTAAGAGATGAGTTTGTTTCAGCGAATTGATTAGAGTTTGAAGCTTTTGGTTTTCGGAAAGTGTGAGGGAATATTTAGTTCATGTGCTTACATACGGGTTGAACTTTGTTTCTTGTATAAAGAACTACATGCGGCTTGATCCCTCCGTAAGGGTACGTAAGCAATGCAGGCTAACCTAGGTGCAGCCGCAAGTTTATGATTGGTCTGTTATGATCAGTTTTGTAAAGTTGAATTTGTTGAAAGGTTGGGAAATTATTTGAGTTTGCTGTGCAGGTAAAATTTTGGGTTTTTGGTCTTTTTCAGGGGAAACTCTGTTAGTTTTCAGGTAGAAGCCAAACCCTAAAGCAGTTTTTGGATTAAGGTAAGAATGGTATTTTGGTTATTTATGCCCGACACCTGTCAGGTATTGGACACGGACAGGGTTCCACATGGATTTCAAAGTGGGATTGGGTCGGGTTCTGTCAAAAACAATATTAAAACTCACTAGAATCATTTTATGGCTTCGTTAGAACCATATTAAGGCTACTAAAACGATATTAAAGCTCACTAGAACCATTTTGTGACTTACTAGAACTATATTATGGCTTACCATAACAATAAGATGGCTTATCAAATTTATGTTACGAATTATTTAAACCATATGAGGTGTACTAGAACCATACTAAGGCTTACTAGAATCGTATAAAAGCTGACCAAAAACATATTAACGCACACCAGAACCATATTATGGCTTACTAGAATCGTATCATGACTAACCAGAACCATATTAAGTCTTACAAGAACCATACTGAGGTTTATTAGAATCGGACTAAGGCTTATCAGAGCTGTACTAAGGCTCAACACAACCATATTAGGGCTCATCATGACCATTGTTGAGGCCCAAAAAATCCAAAGATTGGCCCAAATATATTTCTAGCCCATTACGACACCTAACTTGGGAAGAAACCCAACTTGGGTATGCAAGAGTTCGTCATATGTGCTTGCACACGTGGCACGTTATGTAAATAAGCAACACAACACGCTACAAGCTTAAGTGGGCCCAAGCCATGCGAATGCCTGGGGCTTGTTGAGCGGGTTATGGTATGGATGGTTACGAGTATTCACGAGTCCCATTAATGGTCCAAGGAGTGGAAGTTTTGGGCTACTTGGGAGCACCAAAACTCAAGCGCATTCCTTGAGCCCATAAAAAAGGGCATTTCCTACCCAGCGAATATCACATTCGGGGGGCATTCGTTGCAGATCTAGGAAGAGCAAGCATCCCCTCTCACTTCTGGAACCCTCAAATTTTCAGCTTTATTCTTCCATTTCTTTCCTTTTTCTCCTCTGGCATACCGATCTAGAGCAAGAAACATCCTTACTCGTTGCTGGAAGGTCCAATTTCATGCTCTGTTCTTCCAGCACATGCCCTATTTCAAACGTCCTTTTAGCATATGCCCTATTTCAAACATCCTTCCAGAACATGCCTTATTTCAAGCATTCTTCCAGTATCTAGCAATCGTGCCGCGCGTCATCACCTACACAGAGGTTTTGTCAGCTAATTTCAAGTGTTATTGGGCTAGTGCTGTAAACTCAAACACAGTGGTGAATCAAAACTCAATCCATCCTTACGAAAACCCAACAAGCTTATTGCATTTGCAACACCAAGATTGGATCCCCACCATCTACTAGCACGTCTAGCTAATGTTGAGGCCCAACAAATCAAAGGTTAGGCCCAAATATATTTCTAGCCCAATACGACACCTAACTTGGGATGAAACCCAACTTGGGTACGCAAGAGTTCGTCATATACGCTTGCACACATGCCACGCCAAGAAGAGATTGTGTTTTTAGAAAAATAGGATATTCACTTAATAAATTACGGGTAAGATATGGCGTTCTCAGATATAGAGGTGTTTTACACTATAAATTACCAATAAGATATAATGTTTTTAGAAAAATAAGCCATTTACTCAATAAATTACAGGTAAGATGTTGCGTTCTCATATATATAGGCATTTTACACAATAACTTACCAGTAAGATACGGTGTTTTTAGAAAAATAGGCTATTTACTCAATAAGTTACGGTTAAGATGTTGTGTTCTCAGATATATAAAAACTTTACATGGTAACTTACCGGTAAAATATGGTGGTTTTTTTTAAAATAAGCTATTTACTCAATAAATTACGGGTAAGATGTTGCGTTCTCAGATATATGGACACTTTACACTGTAACTTACCGAGTAAGATATGGGGTTTTCATAAGAATAAGAAATTCACACAATAAATTACGGGTAAGATGTTGTGCTCTCGTACATATAGGCATTTTATACTATAAATTTTCGGTAAGATATGGTGTTTTCAGAAAAATATGCAATTCACTCTATAAATTACGGGTAAGATGTTGCGTTCTCAGATGTATAGGCATTTTACACTATAGCTTATCAATAAGATACGGTGTTTTTAGAAAAATAGGCTATTTACTTAGTAAATTACGGGTAAGATGTTGCGTTTTGAGATATATATGCATTTTACACTATAACTTACTGGTAAGATACGGTGTGTTTAGAAAAATAGACTTTTCACTCAATAAATTACGAGTAAGATATTGCATTCGCAGTTATATAGGCGTTCTACACTATAACTTACTGGTAAGATACGGTCTTTTTAGAAAAATAAGCTATTTACTCAATAAATTATGGGTAAGATGTTGCGTTCTTAGATATAGAGGCGCTTTACACTATAACTTACCATTAAGATATGGTGTTTTTAGAAAAATAAACTCTTTACTCAATAAATTCCTGGTAAGATGTCGTGTTCTCATATATATTGGTATTTTATACAATAACTTACTAGTTAGGTATGGTGTTTTTAGAAAAATAGGCTATTTACTCAATAAGTTACGGTTAAGATGTTGCGTTCTCAGATATATGGACACTTTACACTGTAACTTACTGATAAGATATGGTGTTTTTAAAAAAATAAGCTATTTACTCAATAAATTTTATGTTAAGATGTTGCGTTCTCGGATATATAGGTATTTTACAATAACTTTTCGGTAAGATATGGTGTTTTCAGAAAAATATGCAATTCACTCCATAAATTACGGGTAAGATGTTGCATTCTCATATGTATAGACATTTTACGCTATAACTTATCGGTAAGATATGGTGTTTTTAGAAAAATAGGCTATTTACTTAGTAAATTACGGGTAAGATGTTTCGTTCTCAGATATATAGGCACTTTACACTATAACTTACCGATAAGATATGGCGTTTTGAGAAAAATAGGCTATTCACTCAATAAATTACGAGTAAGATGTTGCGTCTCAGACATATATGCATTTTACACTATAACTTACTGGTAAGATATGTTGTTTTTAGAAAAATGGACTTATCACTCAATAAATTACGAGTAAGATATTGCGTTCTCAGTTAAATAGGTGTTTTACAGTATAACTTACGAGTAAGATATGGTGTTTTTATAAAAATAGGCTATTCACTCAATAAATTACGAGTAAGATGTTGCGTCTCAGAAATATATGCATTTTACACTATAACTTATTGGTAAGATATGTTGTTTTTACAAAAATGGACTTCTCACTCAATAACTTACCAGTAAGATATGGTGGTTTATAAAAGTAGGCTTTTCACTCATTAAATTACTGGTAAGATGTTGCGTTCTCAGATATATAGGCATCTTACACTATAACTTGCTGGTAAGATATGGTGTTTTTTGAAAAATAGGATATTTACTCAATAAATTACGTGTAAGATGTTGCGTTCTTAGATATAGAAGCGTTTGACACTATAACTTACTGGTAAGATACGTTGTTTTTATAAAAATAGGCTATTTACTCAATAAATTACGAGTAAGGTGTTGTGTTCTCAGATATATAGGTATTTTACACTATAACGTATCATAAATATATGATGTTTTTAGAAAAATAAGCTATTTACTTCATAAATTACGGGTAAGATGTTGCGTTCTCTGATATATAGGCACTTTGAACTATAACTTATAGATAAGATATGGTGTTTTAAGAAAAATAGGCTTTTCACTCAATAAATTACGAGTAAGATATTGCGTTCTCAGTTATATAGGCATTTTACACTATAACTTACCTATAAGATATGGTGTTTTTAGAAAAATAGGCAATTCACTCAATAAATTACGGGTAAGATGTTGTGTTCTCAGATATATAGGCACTTAACACTATAACTTACCAATAAGATATGGTGTTTTTAGAAAACAAGGCTATTGACTTAACAAATTACGGTGAAGATGTTGCGTTCTCAGATATATAGGTATTTTGCACTATAACTTACCAGTTAATATTATTTTGGAGACTTTATGATTTATTTTGGCAAAATAAATATAATTTCACTTGTTGTTACATTTTATTCTCACCAACTGGATGTATAAATTTTCTATATTAATTTGGTGAATTTATTAGGTGAATTTATCTTCTGTAGGAAGTTGGAAAGCCAAAAGATAAAGGCGTACATTTGTCCAAGTTCAAGCTAGGTGTGAATAGAATTGCTGGTGGATTTTATTCAAGAATTGATTGTGGGATTATTGTGATTATAAAGAGAAGTAAAGAGGGAGAAGAGAAGACAAAACCGTTGAAGCTAAAAAGCCTATTTCATGTCATTCATAGCCATTTAACGCCCACTTAGCTCACCGTTATTTCTTTTCCACTAACTCTCCACCATCAACATGTTTAATCCAATTAATCCCTCAATTAAACCCTTCAACACCCACCACGAATGTATTAACTTCCCACTCACCTCATTGACTACTATAAATCACCCATCAAATTATTTGGCAAGGGCACCCCTACGACAGATCTTTTTATCCATTTCATTCAAAATTTAGTTTATGTTTTCCTTTGTAAAGAGTTGCTAGAACTCTAGCTAAGGCTAAAGGGAATGTTCTTTGAGTAAGTTTGTGAATTGTTCTTTAATCCATATGGCATGGATTGCTAAATTCTTTTATTTATGGTTGTTCAATATTTTCAGATCATTTTATTTTGATTGATGTTAAGTGCTATTATCTTTTCATGAGTTCAATTATATTTTTCTCATTGTTAAGAACTGACTTAGCATGCTTTTAAATTAAAAGAGTAGATATTAAGCAATTCCATTTTCTGAACAATCATTAATAAAAGATAACATTGAAAAATCAAATTGGTTTTAATTTCTTTATCTTCCGATTAAAGTTTCTCAATAATGATTTTAATCGAGTTATAATTTGGATTAACGAACATGAAACATATTTTGTTTAAAGAATTGAACCTTGATGCCTTAGCATTTCCATTATTGATATTTCATTTTTAAACTCAATTTCCACAACAATCAAATCAAATTACTTTTCCGTTTTGCTTGTCACTTTTATTATGCTACGTTTAATTATTTCTTTGTGTGTAGATATTTGCCTACCTGCGCCTTGAGGATACGATACTTGGATTTCCAAGATTATTACTACGTGTGACTGCTTGCACTTGGGTAGACGCAACAAGTTTTTGGCACCGTTGCCGGGGAGCGGTGAAGCGAAAAGTAGCACAAGGAAATTCATTGTTAAGGTTTGCGGTTTTAGTTTCCAAAGCTAATTCGGTAAGGCTTATCAAAACTCAATTTTTCATTTCTGTTTTTCTTTTTGGTGTTTTTTTTGTTTCTTTGCTTTTGTCTTATTTTTTTTATATAAGAAATTTTAAAAAAATTTAGTTTAGTTTTTATTTATTTATTGTTGCTTCTTTATTTTATTTATGAGATATCGTGATCGGTTTGGTGGATTTGCAAAGAAACCTCAATTTGACATAATTTCATCACAAATGGCTGAGAATAATAATAATAATAATAATAATAATAATAATAATGCATTGGAAGGCCCCCAAAATAATGAAGAAAATCATAGTGTTCATAATGATGAGAATCCACATGTTAGGACATTACATGATTATTTGCATCCTGCTCGTACAAGTGTGCCATCTTGCATCATTTTTCCGTTAAATGGTCAAACTTTTGATTTTAAACCAGGCATGATACAACTTTTACCAACTTTTCATGGAATGGAATCTGAAAATCCATATTCACATGTGCATGAGTTTGAGGAAGTTTGTGGAACTTTTCCAACACAAGGGTGTAGGCTTGATACAGTTTTGCTAAAACTTTTTCCGTTTTCACTGAAAGATAAAGCGAAAACTTGGCTTTATTCTCTAAGGCCAAGAACAATTGGAACATGGCTTGAAATGCAAACTGAATTTTTCAAGAAATTTTTCCCAATTCAAAAGACAAATTCTCTGAGAAGACAGATGACCACATTTTCTCAAAAAGATACTGAGTCTTTACCTCAAGCTTGGGAAAGATTTAAAGACTTGTTAATGTTATGTCCTCACCATGGTTTTGAAAGACGGAGGATGGTAAGTCATTTTTATGATGGCTTAACACCTAAAGATCGACAATTTATTGAGACAATGTGCAATGGAAATTTTATGTATAAAGATCCTGAAGATACTTTTGATTTTCTTGATGAAATTGCAAAGAAATCTCATATTTGGAGCACTCCCAACACATTTGAGCCTAATTCCCAAGGCAAAATCTTCTATTAATCCTTCTAGCGGCGGTATTTATAACCTTAAGGAGGAAGATAGTCTCAAAGCTCAATTGGCAACAATGGCTAGGGAAGTTGAAACCCTAAAATCAAAATTGCCTCAAAAAGCTCAATTGCAAGTCAAGAAATTTTTGAGATTTGTGAAGTTTGCTGGGTCATGGGACATGTAACAAAAGAGTGTCCAACACTTCCAGCTTTCAAAGAAATGTTTCATGATCAAGCAAACTTTGTGAATCAATTTAAAAAACCATCCACTTTTTCTGAAACTTATAACCCAGGCTGGAGAAACCACCCAAATTTCAGTTGGAGAAATAATACTAATAATAATGTGCCACAATAAAAATCTAATTCTTTTTATTTTTCTCCACAGGTGGAAGGACAATCATCGTCATCAAATTTGGAAGATGTTATGAAGCAATTCATACAAAGCCAAACTGCCACAAACCAAAAGAATGCACAAGACATTGGTGAGATTAAGAGCACTCTTTCCAAACTCACTTCTTCACTGTCAATTCAAGAAAAGGGTAAATTTCCTTCTTAAGTCCAACCTAATCCACATGCACAGTTAGAGGTAACTACCCCTTCTTCTTCTTCTTTGAATGAAAATAAGCATGAATATGTGAAGGCTGTCACTACTCTTGGCAATGGAAAAATAATTAGGAAAGATGATTTAGTAAAAGTTGAAAATAAAAAGAATTCAGAAAAATCAAAATCCTAAAAATTTGGAGGTTTTTAAAGAAGTGAAAATCAATACACCTCTTTTGGATGCTATAAAACAAATTCCTTCATATTCAAAATTTTTGAAGGATTAATGCACTATCAAAAGAAAGCACAATGTTGATAAGACTGCATTTTTAATTGAAAATGTAAGTGCAATTCTTCAAACTAATACTCCACCCAAGTACAAAGATCCAGGTTGTCAAACAATTTCTTGTATTATTGAGAATTTTAGCGCTGAACAAGCTTTATTGGATTAGGGTGCTAGTGTTTAAAGCAATTGGGTCTTCGTGAATTAAAACCCACCTCAATAACATTGCAATTGGATGACCGTTCAGTCAAAATCCCAAGAGGTATGGTGGAAGATGTATTGCGTGGGCCATTGTGTGGCAACCCATTGAGCTAGTTATAGTTTGACAGTCGAAAGGATATTGCACTTATTATGCGATACCCGGTTTCGATAGGTTTGGACCATTCGATCAGTCCCAATTTCAAATATTTTGTTCCTCGTACCTCTAGGATTGTGTAGGAACTGGTTGATCGAGAATCGGAGTCCTGGATACACCGAATCAAAGATTCTAGGGTTAAGTAAACCGATCACTGTACTTGAATGTAGTTTGAGAATAGTTTTGAGAGATTTTGCATGGTCAATTCAAATTAAGGAATGTTGGGATTGACCTCGTCTTAAAAAAGGGATTTTTGGTTATTTATTTAAGAACTGATTTTTGAAAAGTTGGGAAAGGATTTGGAAATGGATTTATGAAAGTGGATTTGTAGAAAAAGAGGAATTTTATGATAAGTTTTGGAAAATAGTTTTCAAACCCACCGTAGGAGTACCCCCCCTGTAGAGGCAGTTGCCTTCGGAATAGTCTAGTCATTTATGACAACACCTCATGAGTCTCGAGGACGACTGGACTGTGTTGTGTGAGGATTTGCATTCAGGTTGATTATATCTTCCTAGGTCCTGCGAGGGGAACTGATGGATATGCGTCCCAGGCTGATCACTCGATTTTGAGAGGATATATGTTCTCGGGTTGACTAGGTGGCCCCCTAGTTCTGCGAAGATATGCGTTCTCGGGCTGACCACGTGTCCCCCGAGTTCTACGATGATGTAACATATATGGTACTTGTTTGGACGGAACATTATTGGAATTGACGGATTATGATGGGGGTATGCCTAGGTGGAGAGTATTTGAGTTTTAAGATGTTTTAAACTGAAATTGATGATTTTATCTTGGTACTTATTTGTGAAGGTTTTAATACATGTTTTCAGATTTATGAGACAATGATTGAGAGTTTTCTAAGTTTTAAGGATTTTATACAATTCACAACTACTTTCTTAAGAGATGAGTTTGTTTCAGTGAATTGATTAGAGTTTGAAGCTTTTGGTTTTAGGAAAGTGTGATGGAATATTTAGTTCATGTGCTTACATATGGGTTGAGCTTTGTTTCTTGTATAAAGAACTACGTGTGGCTTGATCCCTCAATAAGGGTACATAGAACCTAGGCTAACCTAGGTGCAGCCGCAAGTTTATGATTGGTTTGTTATGATCAATTTTGTAAAGTTGAATTTGTTGAATGCTTGGGAAATTATTTGAGTTTAGTGTGTAGGTAAAATTCTGGGTTTTTGGTCTTTTTCAGGGGAGACTTTGTCAGTTTTCCAGTAGAAGCCATACCCTAAAGCAGTTTTTGGATTAGGGTAAGAATGGTATTTTGGTTATTTGTGCTCGACACCTGTCAGGTGTTAGACACGTACGGGGTTCGACATGGATTTCAAAGTGGGATTTGGGTCGGGTTCTGTCAAAAACAATTTTAAAACTCACTAGAATCATTTTATGGCTTTGTTAGAACCATATTAAGGCTCACCAAAATGATATTAAAGCTCACTAGAACCATTTTGTGACTTACTGGAACTATATTATGGCTTACCAGAACAATAACATGGCTTATCAAATTTATATTATGAATTATCTAAACCATATGAGGTGTACTAGAACCATACTAAGGCTTGCTAGAATCGTATAAAAGCTAACCAAAAACATATTAACGCACACTAGAACCATATTATGGCTTACTAGAATCATATTATAACTAACTAGAACCATATTAAGGCTTACAAGAACCATACTGAGGTTTAGTAGAATCGGACTAAGGCTTATCAGAACTGTACTAAGGCTCACGAAAACCATATTAGGGGGCCCAAAAAATCCAAGGCTGGGCCCAAATATATTTCTAGCCCAGTAGGACACCTAACTTGAGAAGAAACCCAACTCGGGTACGCAAGAGTTCATCATATGCGCTTGCACACGTGCCACGCCAAGTAAATAGCAACACAACACATGTATTAAACATGAGAAATACGTGTGTACGTGTATAATACTATATTAAACGTAATAGTGCTAAAATCTTTTTATGGGTAATAACTTTGGAAATGTTAAAAATCGAAAAGGGACCATAAATTCTCGAGTAATGGCATAATTGTAATGGATAGGGTACTCGTCCTTGGGGGTTTCAAGATTTAAATGTCTATAATCCGTGCAAACCGTTAGAGCTCCAGTATTTTTCAACACTAGCACAAGGTTGGCCAGCCACTCAACGTATCGGGCGGTGTGGATAAAGCCCGCTTTGAGAAGATGTTAAATTTCTTCTCTGACTTTTAATTGTACCTTGGCAGAAAATTGCAGGTGGTGGTTGTTGGAAAGGTTTGAACCTGTCTTTGATTTTCACTTTGTGTTCTACTAAACCATTGGGTAATCCAAGCATCTTATGACAGTCCCAAGCAAAACAATCTTTACATTCGCAGAGGACATCGATAATTTCAAAAGATTACTAACAAAGAGAGGTCGTGGTTCGCCCTAAGTTCCTACATTGATTTCTAACAAAGGATCTTAGACCTTGGGATGGCTATCTTCCATCTCAGTAGGTGCAGGATCCAGATCGTCGATGGTTTGCGAGTTCGGCAGTAAAGAGTCCTCGGCCCAATATTCCAACAATCGTTCCCCAGTTGATCGAAAACAGCATTGGATGTGGTCCATTGATTCGGCCAATCTATAAATCTGTGGTCAGCCAAGCTGGTAGGCTCGGCGGTTTTTCTCTTTTGTTCTCTTGAGCTCGACTGGCTGATTTTTGCATCGGTCATAGATCACGGGTTCAAGCTTAAGCTCCTTATCTTTTCTTTCCCTTTGCTTTTTGGATTTGGACTTTCTTGCCTGCTTACCCCTTTCTCGGCCCCTGACGATCTAACCTCAGGCCATAAAGCTCTTCTTTGTTGAGCCTCTTCGGGTTGGAAATAAGCTTCGACCATGTTGATAACAGGTGGAGGGAATTGCTCGTCATCTACTTTCATAGCCGGTTTCTCTGTGAATTGAAGCTTTTTTTTGTCTATCAATTCTGTATGTCGTCACGCATGAAAATATAGTTGTTAGTACTATGAGACCAAAAACTGTGATACTTACAGAATGTATTTCCTTTGAGCTCTTGGTCCTTAGGGATTTTGTGGCAGAATGATAGAGTGACGTTCTTTTTAGCCAACAGTAAATCAAAAATTCCTTTAGCTCTAGTCAAACCGAAGGTGTAAGTTTTTGGTCTCTCGGGCCTTGAACTTGTTGTCTGGAAGCTTCGTTTTACTGTTGTCGACCTTAACAAGCTCCTTGCACATGAAGTGCTTGTCTATGTTAACTTCGGCTTAACTGACCTATGCCTTGACATCATTGGCTATGCCGTGTTTTTCAGCTTCTGCATAACTAGGATGTCCCTTTTGTGGCCGTTTTCTTATGAACCTCTTTTTTCAAAAGGGACGCGTATCTGTTGACTTTGTTGGTCAAGTCATGCATATTACGATATACGAAATTCGAAACCTTGACTTTGCGGATAGATCAGTCACATATCCTAAGGGTACATAGGCAACCTAGGCTAACCTAGGTGCAGCCGCAAGTTTATGATTGGTTTGTTATGATCAATTTTGTAAAGTTGAATTTGTTGAAAGGTTGGAAAATTATTTCAGTTTGCTGTGCATGTAAAATTCTGGGTTTTGGGTCTTTTTCAGGGGAGACTCTGTAAAATGAGGTGTACTAGAACCATACTAAGGCTTACTAGAATCATATAAAAGCTAACCAAAAATATATTAACGCATACCAGAACCATATTATGGCTTACTAGAATCATCTGATGACTAACCAGAACCATATTAAGGCTTACTAGAACCATACCAAGGTTTAGTAGAATCGGACTAAGGCTTATCAGAACTGTACTAAGGCTCACCACAACCATATTAGGGCTCATCATGACCATTGTTGAGGCCCAAAAAATCCAAGGATTGGCCCAAATATATTTCTAGCCCATTATGACACCTAACTTGGGAAGAAATATATTTCTAGCCCAAATCACAATTGATTAGATGGATTATGCTTCTCCAAGAATTTGATCTTACAATCAAGGACATGAAATCAGTGGAGAATATTGTTGCAGACCATCTTTATAGGATATCTTTTGAGGAGCCTTCTGAATATTTGCCTATAAAAGATTCATTTCCTGATGAACAATTTTTTGTTGTTTGTAAGTTACCTTGGTTTGCTAACATTGTGAATTTTCTTGCTACAGGTCTTATCCCACCTCATTGGACCAAGCAAGAGAAAAAGAAATTTATGGTTGAGGTGAGAAACTTCTTTTGGGATGACCCGTATCTCTGCAAATATTGTCCTGACCAAGTAATCCGTAGATGTGTTCCTGATGATGAAATATTTAATGTCATATCTTTTTGTCTTTCTAAGGCTTGTGGAGGTCACTTTTCTTCCAAAAAGACTTCAGCCAAAATTCTTCCATGTGGTTTTTATTTGCCTAGACTTTTCAAAGATGCGTATGAATTTTGCAAGACTTGTCCAAGTTGTCAAAAGTTGGGCAAAATTACTCGAAGTAATATGATGACTCTTAACCCAATTTTAATTATTGAAATTTTTGACGGTTGGGGCATTGATTTTATGGGTCCTTTTCCTCCATCTTTTGGCTACTTATATATCCTTGTTGCTGTGGATTATGTTTCAAAATGGATTGAGGTCATACCATGTCGGAAGAATGATCATAAAACTGTTTTGAAATTTTTGAAAGAAAATATATTATCCAGGTTTGGTACACCTAGAGCGATCATCAGTGATGGAGGATCACATTTTTGCAACCGATGGTTATGGACCAATAGGAATCATCATATAACAAATTGAGGATGTGGGCCCTACGAGCCCCGTTGACTTAGATAGTGGTCTATGTCGACTCGATTGAGCCTATTTAGTAGTTCTAATTGTAATTGGAGGTTTGTTTTAAAATGGTATTATGTTATGAGAGTTTCATTGAATGCTTATGAATTATTATACAATCGCTTTTACCTTCCAAGCATGTTATATTATGTTTAATTGGGTGGAGTTGGGAATGGCTTGGATAACTAGGTTTTGGAATGAATAAGAAATTAATTAAATGCTAGATTATATGTCTATATTTAAATATATGCTCAGTGGCTTGAAATCGATGAATTATGAAAATTAGTTTTCTCAGTAGTATGTTGTACGTATTTCAATGTAGTTTGAGAATAGTTTTGAGAGATTTTGCATGGTCAAATTCAAGTTAAGGAATGTTGGGATTGATCTCGTTTTTAAAAAAGGGATTTTTGGTTATTTATTTAAGAACTGATTTCTGAAAGTGGATTTGTAGAAAAAGAGGAATTTTATGATAAGTTTCGGAGAATGGTTTTCAAACCCACCCTGGCAGTTGCCTTCGGAATTGTCCAGTCATTTATGACAACACCTCACGACTCTCGAGGACGCCTGAACTGTGTGGTGTGAGGATTTGCATTCAGATTGATTATGTCTTCCTAAGTCCTGCATGGGGAATTGATGTATATGCATTTCAGGCTGGTCACTCGATTTTGCGAGGATATGTGTTCTTGGGTTGACTACGTGTCCCCCGAGTTCTGCGAAGATATGCGTTCTCGGGCTGACCATGTGTCCCAGGAGTTCTGCGATGATGTAACATATATGGTACTAGTTTTGATGGAATATTATTGGAATTGACGGATTTTGATTGGGGGTACGCCTAGGTGGAGAGTATTTGAGTTTTCAGATGTTTTAAACTAAAATTGATGATTTTATCTTGGTACTTATTGGTGAAGGTTTTAATACATGTTTTCAGATTTATGGACAACTTTGTTTCTTGTATAAAGAACTACTTGTGGCTTGATCCCTCAATAAGGGTACGTAGGTAACCTAGGCTAACCGAAGATATTGGCTTGAAAACTGGGCAGATTTTCGAAGCCTTTTTCGGCGATTCCGGCAGCTGCTTTCTTCGATCCAAGTATACATCTTCATCCCCTCCACTTGCTCTAGCTGTCTATTATGACACCTTGAATCGATTTAGAGGTTTTACCGATCGTTCAACGCACCCACTTTCGCCGATGGTTTCGGTTTCTGTTAGGCTAGCTCTGTCTGGGATTTGGAAAATGGATTTATGCAAGTGGATTCGTAGAAAAAGAGGAATTTTATGATAAGTTTCGGAAAATGGTTTTCAAACCCACCGTAGGAGTACCCCCCTGGCAGTTGCCTTTGGAATAGTCCAGTCATTTATGACAACACCTCACGAGTGTCGAGGACGCCTGAACTGTGTGGTGTGAGGATTTGCATTCAGGCTGATTATATCTTCCTAAGCCCTGCGAGGGGAATTGAAGGATATGCGTTTCAGGCTGGTCACTCAATTTTGCGAGGATATGTGTTCTCGGGTTGACTACGTGTCCCCCGAGTTCTACGAAGATATGCCGATCACGTACGATCGTGCGTTCTAGAGTGATCCGACCGCTCGATTGAGACCATGCTCTCAGAACTTGTTAATTAGACCTTGTTGGACTTATATGAATGTTTGGATCGGAAATCGGAGGTTGTGGGCCCCGTAGACCAAATTGGTCAAATTCCACGATCGGGGCCAAACCGATAGTTGGATCATAATGAGACTTCTTGGATGAGTTCAACTTATGGTTATGGACCAATAGGAATTATCATATAACAAATTGAGGATGTGGGCCCTACGAGCCCAGTTGACTTAGATAGTGGTCTATGCCAACTCGGTTGAGGCTACTTAGTAGTTGTGATTGTAATTGGAGGTTTGTTTTAAAATGGTATTATGATATGAGAGTTTCATTGAATGCTTATGAATTATTATACAATCGCTTTGACCTTCCAAGCATGTTATATTATGTTTAATTGTGTGGAGTTGGAAATGGCTTGGATAAGTGGGTTTTGGCATGAATAAGAAATTAATTAAATGTCATATTATATGTGTATATTTAAATATATGCTCAGTGGCTTGAAATCGATGAATTATGAATACTAGTTTTCTCAATAGTATGTTGTACATATTTGAATGTAGTTTGAGAATAGTTTTGAGAGATTTTGCATGGTCAAATTCAAATTAAGGAATCTTGAGATTGATCTCATTTTAAAAAGGGATTTTTGGTTATTTATTTACGAACTGATTTTTGGAAATTGAGA
This sequence comes from Prunus mira, assembly GCA_020226265.1. Taxonomy (NCBI): domain Eukaryota; kingdom Viridiplantae; phylum Streptophyta; class Magnoliopsida; order Rosales; family Rosaceae; genus Prunus; species Prunus mira. The sequence goes on from JACJFO010000033.1 coordinate 254,958, forward strand.
AAGGATTTGGAAAATGGATTGACGAAAGTGGATTTGTAGAAAAAGAGGAATTTTATGATAAGTTTCAGAAAATGGTTTTCAAACCCACCGTAGGAGTAACCCTCACCGCACCCCACCTGGCAGTTGCCTTCGGAATAGTCCAGTCATTTGTGATAATACCTCATGAGTCTCGTGGATGCCTAAACTGGGTGGTGTGGGGATTTGCATTCAGGTTGATTATATCTTCCTAAGTTCTGCAGGGGAATTGATGAATATGCGTTTCAGGCTGATCACTCGATTTTGTGAGGATATGTGTTCTCGGGTTGACTACGTGTCCCCCGAGTTCTGTGAAGATATGCATTCTTGGGCTGACCACGTGTCCCCCGAGTTTTGTGATGATGTAACATATATGGTACTGTGAATTGAAGCTTATTTTCGTTTATCAATTTTGTATGTCATCACGCATGAAAATACAGTTGTTAGTACTATGAGACCAAAAACTGTGATACTTACATATTGTATTTCCTTTGAGCTCTTGGTCCTTAGGGATTTTGTGGCAGAATGATAGAGTGACCTTCTTTTCAGCCAACAGTAAATCAAAAATTCCTTCAGCTCTAGTCAACTCGAAGGTGTAAGTTTTTGGTCTCTCAGGCCTTGAACTTGCTGTCTGGAAGCTTCGTTTTACTGTTGTCGGCCTTAACAAGCTCCTTGCACATGAAGGGCTTGTCTATGTTAACTTCGGCTTAACTGACCTATGCCTCGGCATCATTGGCTGTGCCGTGTTTTTCAGCTTCTGCATAACTAGTATGTCCCTTTTGTGGCCGTTTTATCAAAAGCTTCTCCAAGATGAGCCGACTCTTGTGGCATCTCCTTGCCAAGAATCACACCAATACATTACTTGACAAGGCTATTGTTCGCAAGGAGTTCGGACAACAACCCAAGCAGTACTTGGAAGAAGTAGCATTCTTTGCTACTTCCGCACCACCATAGGCATTCGAAAAGTCTAGCTCATGACTATAAAGAAAAGCTTCTTGGGAGGTAACCCAAGCATTCTCAACTTTTGTTTTCGCTTTTGTTTTTAGTTTATGTGTGATTTCTAGTACATTTTTCATGTTTTTGTTTTTGTTAAGTTTTGCGTCATCAAACAAAGGCTTTTAGTAAATACATTCTTTGTCCTGCCTTCTTTGCCTCCTAATCACAAGAAGCAAGCCTCAAAGAAGGCTTGAAATTTGAGCAGCAACCGCAGTGTTAGTGTCAACTTGCACTTTCCTATAGCCGGCCATGGGTAGAAGTGTGGGTTTGAGTTGGGTCCTTGGATTTGTGTTGCCTTGCAACACTTATGTCAAAGTTAATTGCATAATTTACTCTTAATTAGGAATTATGATTGAACCCTTCAATCACTATTATAGTCTTACTAATTTGACTTGGTCAATTGCTCCGGTCAAATATGTTGACTCTGACTTGATCGTTGACTTTGACCTTTGACTTTTGACTCCTAGTTTCTTTTCTCTTCATTTGTTTCTCTAATCTCATTTCTCGGTGTGCGATCCATGGTTCCTATTAGCAACATAGTGGGATGGCTCCACTTCTATGAGTTGACTTATGAATTAAATCTCACCATTTAATTCTTCATATTGGTGAAAGTCAATTGAGTTTAATCCTTTCAGGACTTCCACAAACCATGGTTGAAGCCTACCAGCGGCCGGCTATACTAGATCCCTTGTTTTGTTTTTTGAAACAAATAGTATAGCCGTACGGCTGTACTCGGTTTTTTTTTTTTTTTTTTTAATAAGAAATAGTATAGCCGGTGTACTTGTTTGACACGTGGCACCTATGCATTGGCGCATCCTTTTTTAATATAGTATAGCCGCCCGGCTATACTATTTTAAAAAGGATAAGATTATTATTATTATTATTTTTTCAATTTTGAAAAACATAAAATTAGTTCTTTACTTCTTTTTTTTTTCCTACTTCTTTAATTCAATATATGCAATTATGTAATATCTTATCCTTTTTGAATTACTTTAATTAGTAATGATATTTTATTTGTTATTTAATACAAAAAAAAATTATAGAAAGTCTACAAAAGAATTAATTTCTATTTACTAAGTCTTTTGTGAAATCGTTTGGGTGTCCTAATTAATTTTCTCCATAGCCCAAGAGCCCTATCCATTACTATTTGGCCATTACTTGAGTTTCTATTGTCCCTTTTTCATTTTTTCATTTTTCAGAGTTATTACCCGTATAAAGATTCTAGTGCCTTCAAGTTTTGTAATGTATTATACACGTATTTTCTCTTGTTTAATACACCTATTTTTTACAAAATTTCAATAAGACACAAAATTCACGTATTATACAGGTAATTCTCACGTATTATCGAATAAAAATAATATATATATAGCCGGCCAGCTATACTCAGTTTTTACCGAATTATTGCCTTTAAAAATAGTATGGCCGTGCGGCTATACTCCTTTTTCTGGATTTTTGAAACAAAAATAGTAAAGCCTGTCGGCTGTACTGGTTTGACACGTGGCGCACAGGCCCAGCATAGTATAGCAGGCTGGCTATACTAGATCCTTTTTTTATTTTTTCAAACAAATCGTATAGCCGTCTGGCTATACTCGGTTTTTTTTATTAAAAAAAATAAATTTAGAAATAGTATAGCCGGGCGGCTGTACTTGTTTGATACGTGGCACCTATGCATTGGCGCATTCTTTTTTAATATATAAATAGTTGTGGGGTCTTTTTCTTCCGGCAGCTGCAAATGGGCTGGGCTGCCGTAAAGGGGAAATTACTGAAATTGCCCCCTGTGCCTGAGTTCGAAAATTAAGCCCCAAAAGCACTTCGAAAGGGCAGTAAAGCCTTAGGAAATGTTCTGGTTACCTTCACCAACGAAAATGATGGCTGCTTACAGGTGATTTATGCTTGCTTACAGATAAAGTTTTAGCTTAGCATGAGGAGATTGTGGCATGGGAGTAAGGTCAGCATGAGTTGAGCACCAAAGAGGAAAATAAAGCTTCCTAGGGAGAAATGGGAGTGTTTAAGATGAGGGAGACAAGGTTTTCAGGATGATCTTTGCTAAAAAGGGGTAAAGGAAGGGCATTACTTCTTCCGGCAGCTTGACAGACTCTGAAAATAGTCTGTTAACAGAGAAGAACGAAGAAGAAGAGTGAATAGGGCTACTGGATTTTTGCAAGTAAGAGAGGGAGCTTGCTCTCTCAGCCTGGGTTGGTTTTTGCTAGGTGGAGGGGACCTCCTTTTATAGCTGCGGGAAACCTTCATTCCCCAAGAAACCCTAATGGTTTCTTCCCCAACTTAGCAAGGTTTTCCTTCCCTTTTCCTTTTCTTTCTTGACTTTTCCTGTTTTAGTGAGATTTTTCTCTATCTATTTGCACAAAATCGGGATTTTGGAGCTCAAGGCCTCCTTTCCTGCGGCTGCTTCAGTAGAAGATTTCTACTTCCAGCCATTTTCTTCCTTTCTTTCTCACTCTTTCCTATAACCAGTTTTGATAGGGAAGGAGTTGGGATGTGTATGTTGGTTTGAAGAGTGTCTCTCTTCCTGGGAGCTTGCATGTTAACATCCCTTGGTTTCTCTGGTGTTTTGTTTTGGAACTTGATCCATTCCCATGTGCTGGCACTTCCCAGCAGCCTTATTCAATGAACTTTCAAACTTCCTTTTCGTGGCTTCTATTCCAGCTAGGGCTGGAGCTTGTGGTTCATCTATGGCAATTGTATGGGCCAAGGTTCACTAAGTAAATGGGCTATTTTTGTTGAATGACGGGCTTCTTGGTTGGGCTATTCTTTGATTGGGCTAATTTTGGTTGAGTTATTTTGGTTAGGTTATTTTCCCTTTTTGCTCACCCATATATTTGGGCTTAAGAAATGGGCTTGGGTTCCGAGGCTCCCAAGCAACCTGGAACCTCATTTCTCGTCCCATCAATGGGCTCATGACGACCTATTACCTTCCATACCACAACCCCCTCAAGCAAGCCCCGGGCATCTTGCGTGGCTTGGGCCCACTTAAGCTTGTAGCATGGTGCGTTGTTTATTTGCTTGGCGTGGTATGTGTACAAGCGCATATGGCGAACTTTCGCGTGCCCAAATTGGGTTTCTTCTCGGTAAGGTATTGCATTGGGCTGAGCATTTATTTGGGCCGAAGCATGGATTTTTTTTGGGCCTCAACAATAGTATAGTGGGTGGTGATGCAATGGGAGTATGTCAAGTTGGTACGATGCAAGTTGCGCTCAAGGATAGGCCTAGGAGCCATGTTCTCACTGTGCAGCAGATCTAGATCTTTCATCAACTGGTCAACATCTCTTTTGTTCTCATCCAGATCCAGTTCAGTTGACTACCAGATCCTTATCCTTTCCACTGCTTCATCCACTGCCCTGACTTAGCTTCACTTGGAATGGCTCCCATCTTCTCAAGTGTGTCCAACTGAGCATCTAAATCCATAGCTTCAAACTCTGTCAATTCTGGATCAGCAAAGGAGGCCTTGGTTGAAGAGCCTGGAACAGAATGGATAGGGATCTGCAAGAATGAGCTTCATGTTAGTTCTGCACAAAAGTAACTACAGAAAGAAAATACTAAGGCATAATAATACTTACAGCCACAATGGAAGGTTTGAGAGGGCTAGTCACCACAACTAACGACCTAGCAGTTCTATTCTCTTCCACCTGAGAAGACAAAAGCATTAATTAGAAGAAACCCGACTAGACAGAATTATAAAAACCAAGGTAGGATTGGGAAAGGTAAAAATACCTCAGGTTAAGGGACGGCAGCAGAGTGTTCTGCTCCACCTCATCAAACAGGGCCAATTCTGAGCTTGTAGGCTTGTCCTTTGAGCTCTTATTGTTTCTTGGCCAACGCAATGCTTTCTGCTATTACTTCAGCAGGAATTTCCTCCTACAAGTGGACAGAAGACAAGTTAGAAGAAGTATATTGCAAAATGAATCAGTTCTGTGCTAAAGAAAAATCTCACCTTTTCTTCTCCATCTTTACTCTTCTCTTTGTCTCTTTTCGAGACATCTGTTTCCTTCTCTACAGCTTCGAAATCCACACTAGATATATAGGCACTTTACACTATAACTTACTGAGTAAGATATGGGGTTTTAAAAAAAATAAGAAATTTACACAATAAATTACGGGTAAGACGTAATGTTCTTGGATATATAGGTATTTTACACTAACTTTTCCGTAAGATATGGTGTTTTCAAAAAAATATGCAATTTACTCCATAAATTAAGGGTAAGATGTTGTATTCTCAGATGTATAGGCATTTTACACGATAACTTATCGGTAAGATATGATGTTTTTAGAAAAATAGGATATTTACTAAGTAAATTACGGGTAAGATGTTGCGTTCTCAGATATATAGGCACTTTACACTATAACTTAAAGATAAGATTTGGCATTTTGAGAAAAATAGGCTATTCACTCAATAAATTACGAGTAAGATGTTGCGTTCTCAGACATATATGCATTTTACACTATAACTTACTGGTAAGATATGGTGTTTTTAGAATAATAGACTTCTCACTCAATAAATTACGAGTAAGATATTGCATTCTCAGTTATATAGGCGTTTTACACTATAACCGACCGATAAGATGTTGCGTTTTCAGACATATATGCATTTTACACTATAACTTACTAGTAAGATACGGTGTTTTTAGAAAAATAGACTTCTCACTCAATAAATTACGAGTAAGATATTGCATTCTCAGTTATATAGGCGTTTTACACTATAACTTACCAGTAAGATATGGTCTTTTTAGAAAAATAAGCTATTTACTCAATAAATTACGGGTAAGATGTTGCGTTCTTAGATATAGAGGCATTTTACACTATAACTTACCATTAAGATATGGTGTTTTCAGAACAATAAGCTATTTACTCAATAAATTACCGGAAAGATGTTGCGTTCTCATATATATATATATGTATGTATTTTACACAATAACTTACCAGTAAGGTATGGTGTTTTTAGAAAAATAGGCTATTTACTAAATAAGATAGGGTTAAGATGTTGCATTCTCAGATATATCGACACATTACACTGTAACTTACTGGTAAGATATGGTGTTTTTTAAAAAATAAACTATTTACTCAATAAATTACGGGTAAGATGTTGCGTTCTCAGATATATAGGCACTTTACACTATAACTTACCGAGTAAGATATGGGGTTTTTTTATTTATAAAAATAGGAAATTCACACAATAAATTACATGTAAGATGTTGTGTTCTCAGATATTTTACACTAACTTTTCAGTAAGATATGGTGTTTTCAGAAAAATATGCAATTCACTCCATAAATTATGGGTAAGATGTTGCGTTCTCAAATGTATTGGCAGTTTACACTATAACTTATCGGTAAGATATGGTGTTTTTAGAAAAATAGGCTATTTACTTAGTAAATTACGGGTAAGATATTGCGTTCTCAGATATATAGGCACTTTACACTATAACTTGCCGATAAGATATGGCGTTTTGAGAAAAATAGGCTATTCACTCAATAAATTACGAGTAAGATGTTGCGTTGTTAGACATATATGCATTTTACACTATAACTTGCTGTAAAATATTGTGGTTTTAGAAAAATAGACTTCTCACTCAATAAATTACGAGTAAGATATTGCGTCTCAGTTATATAGGCGTTTTACACTATAACTTACCGGTAATATATGGTGTTTTTATGAAAATAAGCTATTTACTGAAAAGAAAGCACAATGTTGATAAGACCGCATTTTTAACTGAAAATGTAAGTGCAATTCTTCAAACTAATACTCCACCCAAGTACAAAGATCCAGGTTGTCCCACAATTTCTTGTATTATTGAGAATTTTAGCATTGAACAAGCTTTATTGGATTTGGGTGCTAGTGTTAATTTGTTGCCTTACTCGGTTTATAAGCAATTGGGTCATGGTGAATTTTCTTGCCACAGGTCTTATCCCACCTCATTGGACCAAGCAAGAGAAAAAGAAATTTATCGTTGAGGTGAGAAACTTCTTTTGGGATGACCCGTATCTCTTCAAATATTGTCCTGACCAAGTAATCCGTAGATGTGTTCCTGATGATGAAATATTTAGTGTCATATCTTTTTGTCTTTCTGAGGCTTGTGGAGGTCACTTTTCTTCCAAAAAGACTTCGGCCAAAATTCTTCCATGTGGTTTTTATCTGCCTAGACTTTTCAAAGATGCGTATGAATTTTGCAAGACTTGTCCAAGTTGTCAAAAGTTGGGCAAAATTACTCGAAGTAATATGATGCCTCTTAACCTAATTTTAATTATTGAAATTTTTGAAGGTTGGGGCATTGATTTTATGGGTCCTTTTCCTCCATCTTTTGGCTACTTATATATCCTTGTTGCTGTGGATTATGTTTCAAAATGGATTAAGGTCATACCATGTCGGAAGAATGATCATAAAACTGTTTTGAAATTTTTGAAAGAAAATATATTATCCATGTTTGGTACTCCTAGAGCGATCATCAGTGATGGAGGATCACATTTTTGCAACCGATGGTTATGGACCAATAGGAATCATCATATAACAAATTGAGGATGTGGGCCCTACGAGCCCCGTTGACTTAGATAGTGGTCTATGTCGACTCGGTTGAGCCTATTTAGTAGTTCTAATTGTAATTGGAGGGGTTGAGCCTATTTAGTAGTTCTAATTGTAATTGGAGGTTTGTTTTAAAATGGTATTATGTTATGAGAGTTTCATTGAATGCTTATGAATTATTATACAATCGCTTTTACCTTCCAAGCATGTTATATTATGTTTAATTGGGTGGAGTTGGGAATGGCTTGGATAACTGGGTTTTGGAATGAATAAGAAATTAATTAAATGCCAGATTATATGTCTATATTTAAATATATGCTCAGTGGCTTGAAATCGATGAATTATGAAAATTAGTTTTCTCAGTAGTATGTTTTACGTATTTCAATGTAGTTTGAGAATAGTTTTGAGAGATTTTGCATGGTCAAATTCAAGTTAAGGAATGTTGGGATTGATCTCGTTTTTAAAAAAGGGATTTTTGGTTATTTATTTAAGAACTGATTTCTGAAAGTGGATTTGTAGAAAAAGAGAAATTTTATGATAAATTTTGGAGAATGGTTTTCAAACCCACCGCGGAGAACCCTCCCTGGCAGTTGCCTTCGGAATTGTCCAGTCGTTTATGACAACACCTCATGACTCTCAAGGACGCCTGAACTGTGTGGTGTGAGGATTCGCATTCAGATTGATTATGTCTTCCTAAGTCCTGCGTGGGGAATTGATGTATATGAGTTTCAGGCTGGTCACTCGATTTTGCGAGGATATGTGTTCTTGGGTTGACTACGTGTCCCCCGAGTTCTGCGAAGATATGCGTTCTCGGGCTAACCACGTGTCCCACGAGTTCTGCGATGATGTAACATATATGGTACTTGTTTTGATGGAATATTATTGGAATTGACGGATTTTGATTGGGGGTACGCCTAGGTGGAGAGTATTTGAGTTTTAAGATGTTTTAAACTAAAATTGATGATTTTATCTTGGTATTTATTGGTGAAGCTTTTAATACATGTTTTCAGCTTTATGGAAAACTTTGTTTCTTGTATAAGGAACTACTTGTGGCTTGATCCCTCAATAAGGGTATGTAGGCAACCTAGGCTAACCGAAGATATTGACTTGAAAACTGGGCAGATTTTCGAAGCCTTTTTCGGCGATTCCGGCAGCTGTTTTCTTCGATCCAAGTATACATCTTCATCCCCTCCACTTGCTCTAGCTGTCTATTATGACACCTTGAATCGATTTAGAGGTTTTACCGATCGTTCAACGCACCCATTTTCGCCGATGGTTTCGGTTTCTGTTCGGCTAGCTCTGTCTAGGATTTGGAAAATGGATTTATGAAAGTGGATTCGTAGAAAAAGAGGAATTTTATGATAAGTTTCGGAAAATGGTTTTCAAACCCACCGTAGGAGTACCCCTCCTGGCAGTTGCCTTTAGAATAGTCCAATCATTTATGACAACACCTCACGAGTGTCGAGAACGCCTGAACTGTGTGGTAAGAGGATTTGCATTCAGGTTGATTATATCTTTCTAAGTCCTGCGAGGGGAATTGATGGATATGCGTTTCAGGCTGGTCACTTGATTTTGCAAGGATATGTGTTCTCTGGTTGACTACGTGTCCCCCGAGTTCTGCGAAAATATGCCGATCACCGTACGATCGTGCGTTCTAGAGTGATCCAACCGGTCGATTGAGACCAAGCTCTCAGAACTTGTTAATTAGACCTTGTTGGACTTATATGAATGTTTGGATCGGAAATCGGAGGTTGTGGGCCCTGTAGACAAAATTGGTCAAATTCCACGATCGGGGCCAAACCGATAGTTGGATCATGATGAGACTTCTTGGATGAGTTCAACTTATGTTTATGGACCAATAGGAATTATCATATAACAAATTGAGGATGTGGGCCCTACGAGCCCAATTGACTTAGATAGTGGTCTATGTCGACTCAGTTGAGGCTATTTAGTTGTTGTAATTGTAATTGGAGGTTTGTTTTAAAATGGTATTCTGTTATGAGAGTTTCATTGAATGCTTATGAATTATTATACAATCGCTTTGACCTTCCAAGCATGTTATATTATGTTTAATTGTGTGGAGTTGGAAATGGCTTGGATAAGTGGGTTTTGGCATGAATAAGAAATTAATTAAATGTCAGATTATATGTGTATATTTAAATATATGCTCAGTGGCTTGAAATCGATGAATTATGAATACTAGTTTTCTCAATAGTATGTTGTACATATTTGAATGTAGTTTGAGAATAGTTTTGAGAGATTTTGAGTGGTCAAATTCAAATTAAGGAATCTTGAGATTGATCTCATTTTAAAAAGGGATTTTTGGTTATTTATTTACGAACTGATTTTTGGAAATTGAGAAAGGATTTGGAAAATGGATTGACGAAAGTGGATTTGTAGAAAAAGAGGAATTTTATGATAAGTTTCAGAAAATGGTTTTCAAACCCACCGTAGGAGTAACCCTCACCCTACCCCACCTGGCAATTGCCTTCGGAATAGTCCAGTCATTTGTGATAATACCTCATGAGTCTCGTGGATGCCTAAACTGTGTGGTGTGGGGATTTGCATTCAGATTGATTATATCTTCCTAAGTCCTGCAAGGGGAATTGATGAATATGCGTTTGAGGCTGATCACTCGATTTTGTGAGGATATGTGTTCTCGGGTTGACTACGTGTCCCCCGAGTTCTGCGAAGATATGCATTCTCGGGCTGACCACGTGTCCCCCGAGTTTTGCGATGATGTAACATATATGGTACTTGTTTTGTCGAAATATTACTGGAATTGACGGATTATGATTGGGGGTACGCCTAGGTGGAGAGTATTTGAGTTTTAAGATGATTTTATCTTGGTACTTATTGGTGAAGGTTTTAATACATGTTTTACGATTCATGAGACAATGATTGAGAGTATTCAAAGTTTTAAGGATTTTATACAATTCACAACAACTTTCTTAAGAGATGAGTTTGTTTCAGCGAATTGATTAGAGTTTGAAGCCTTTGGTTTTTGGAAAGTGTGAAGGAATATTTAGTTCATGTGCTTACATATGGGTTGAACTTTGTTTCTTGTATAAAGAACTACGTGTGGCTTGATCCCTCAGTAAGGGTATGTAGGCAACCTAGACTAACCAAGGTGCCGCCGCAAGTTTATAATTGGTTTGTTACGATCAGTTTTGTAAAGTTGAATTTGTTGAACGGTTGGGAAATTATTTGAGTTTGTTGTGTTGGTAAAATTCTGGGTTTGTGGTCTTTTTAATGGGAGACTCTGTCAGTTTTTCAGTAGAAGCCATACCCTAAAGCAGTTTTTGGATTAGGCTAAGAATGGTATTTTGGTTATTTGTGCTCGACACCTGTTGGGTGTTGGACACGTACGGGGTTTGACATGGATTTCAAAGTGGGATTTTGGTCAGGTTCTGTCAAAAACGCTATTAAAACTCCCTAGAATCATTTTATGGCTTCGTTAGAACCATATTAAGGCTCACCAAAACGATATTAGAGCTCACTATAACCATTTTGTGACTTACTAGAACCATATTATGGCTTACCAGAACAATAACATGGTTTATCAAATTTATATAATGAATTATCTAAACCATATGAGGTGTACTAGAACTATACTAAGGCTTACTAGAATTGTATAAAAGCTATACAAAAACAAATTAACGCACACCAGAACCATATTATGGCTTACTAGAATCATATTATGACAAACCAGAACCGTATTAAGGCTTACAAGAACCATACTGAGGTTTAGTAGAATCGGACTAAGGCTTATCAAAACTGTACTAAGGCTCACCACAACCACACTAGGGCTTGTCATGACCATTGTTGAGGCCCAAAAAATCCAAGGTTGGGCCCAAATATATTTCTAGCCCATTATGACACCTAAATTGGGAAGAAACCCAACTTGGGTACGCAAGAGTTCGTCATATGCGCTTGCGCACGTGCCACGCCAAGTAAATAAGCAACACAACACGCTACAAGCTTAAGTGGACCCAAGCCACGTGAATGCCTTGGGCTTGTTGAGTGGGTTGTGGTATGGATGGTTACGAGTATTCACAAGGCCCATTAATGGTCCAAGGAGGGGAAGTTTTGGGCTACTTGCAAGCACCAAAACTCAAACGCATTCCTTGAGCCCAAACATATGGGTAAGCATGGGAGAAAACTCAATAGGCCATCACCTTAAGAAAAATGCCCATTTGGAACTCTCGCTTTTAGAAAAATGCCTTTTGGTCTTTGCAATGCACCAGCCACATTCCAACGTTGCATGATAAGCATATTTAGTGACATGGTAGAAAAATATTTAGAAGTTTTCATGGATGATATTACTGTGTTTGGTGATTCATTTTCTAATTGTTTATCTAACTTGGAGAATGTTCTTATCAGGTGTAAAGAGAAAATTTTGGTGCTTAACTAGGAGAAATGCCAATTCATGGTCGCATCTGGCATAGTACTTGGACACATTGTTTCTCACCAAGGAATTGAAGTGGATAAGTCAAAAATTGATTTAATTGCTAATTTGCCTACTCCTAAAACTGTTAAAGAAATTAGATCTTTTTTTGGACATGCAGGTTTCTAGCGGAGATTCATACAAAATTTTAGTGCAATTGCAAGGCCATTAAATAATCTCTTGGAAAAAGATGCTAAATTTGATTGGAATTATGCATGTCAAGAAGCATTTGAGAAATTTATTAAAATGCTAACATCAACTCCTGTAATGCAGCCCCCAAATTGATCTATGCCATTTGAAATAATGTGTGATGCTAGGGGCAGTGCTAGGCCAAGGAAAAGACAAGAAGCCTGTTGTTATCTGCTACGCAAGCAGAACTTTGAATAGTGCATAGAAAAGTTACACTATAACTGAAAAAGAATTGCTTGCTGTAATTTTTGCACTGGAAAAGTTTAGGTCATACATTTTGGGCTCACAAATTGTTGTTTTTACAGATCATTCACCCTTGAAGTATTTATTGACATAGAAGGGAGCCAAATCATGATTGATTAGATGGATTTTGCTTCTCCAATAATTTGATCTTACAATCAAGGACAAGAAATGAGTGGAGAATGCTGTTGCAGACCATCTTTCTAGGATATATTTTGAGGAGCCTTCTGAATATTTGCCTATAAAAGATTCCTTTCCTGATGAACAATTTTTTGGTGTTTCTAAGTTACCATGGTTTGCTAACATTGTGAATTTTCTTGCTACAGGTCTTATCCCACCTCATTGGACCTTGCCAGAGAAAAAGAAATTTATGGTTGAGGTGAGAAAATTCTTTTGGGATGACCCGTATCACTTCAAATATTGTCCCGACCAGGTAATCCGTAGATGTGTTCCTGATGATGAAATATTTAAAGTCATATCTTTTTGTCATTCTGAGGCTTGCGGAGGTCACTTTTCTTCCAAAAAGACTTCGGCCAAAATTCTTCAATGTGGTTTTTATTGGCCTAGAGTTTTCAAAGATGTGTACACTACTACAAAAAAGCAAAAAGACGACGGTAAATCACCGTCGTGTATTCGGTTTTTCAATGGTCGTGGAATCCACCGTCATCTTTTCCCTCATAAACCACGACGCTAAATCACCGTCGTTGTTGAAATATACAACGTCATCAACAAATACAAAACGACGTCTTTGTACTGCAAAAAGATCTAAAAAAGCAGTCGAGGAAGAGAATAGACGACCAACTCTCTAAAACAACTGTCGTTAAAAAGGAAAAATATGACACATATTAACAGAACAAGGCCGCAAGATAGACATACAACGACGAAAATTAAAATAAGACGCCGTTAAATATCCTTTTCACGACAATAAAAAATATGACGTCTTTAAATACATTAGAAGACGACGTTATTGATACCTACTACGTCGCCTATATAAACACAGCCGTCGTAAAAGAAATTTTCCACTTCGATTTTTCTATAAAAGATGACGTGGAAATAGTTGTTAGTGTCATTATTTACGACATATGTATTTATAGAGTAGACGTTGAACAATGAAACAACGTCGGTTACAAATATATGAGAGTCGTATTACATAATTTATACGTCCTATTTTCAGAAACAAACAACGACGATAAATATTAGACGTTGTTAAATAAAACAACGTCGAAAACAAATAAAAACAGACGTGTTTAGTCTCCTAAAGTTCTAAAAAATAGTCGAGGACGAGAATAGACGACCAACTCAAACAAATCACCGTCGTTAAAAAGGAAAAATATGACACATATTAAAAGAACAAGGCCGCAAGATAGACATACAACGACGACAACTAAAACACTACGCCGTTAAATATAATTTTCACAACAAGAAAACATTTGACGTCTTTAATTACATGAGAAGACGACGTTATTGAAATCTACTACGTCTCTTATTTACAAACAACCGTCGTGAAATAAATTTTCCACTTCGATTTTTCTAAAAAAGATGACGTGGAAATAGTTGTCAGTGTCATTATTTACGACGTATGTATTTATATAGTTGATGTTGAAATGCGAAACAACGTCGGTGGCATTTATATAGTCGACGTTGTATTTATATGTATTCATTACTCACGACGCACTTATTAATATAGACGACGTTGAACTTGTAAACAACGTCGGTTCCAAATAAATGAGAGCCGTATTACAGAACATATAGACGGCGTTGATTATGATGAGAGCCGTATTACAAATAAAGTCGTTTAATTGATATTAGACGGCGGTTATAATGAATTACCGTCTGAATTCATTTCGTTCCTCTTCGTTTATAAAAGAACTTGCGACGTGGAAAATGTATGATGACGTCGTATTTTTTAATGTTCAGATATTATGGGATTGGAGTCGTGTTATTTTGAATTACATGGCGGTTCTTAATCCTTCCCCGACGTGATATCCTGAATAATTGCTTCACAATAGCGTCGTGGTTCTTCATTGTTACGTTGCTTTAAGACGTCGTTTTTTATGCAGAATATAAAGATGTAATCTGGAACCAGTATTTTTTGCACTGATTGTTTTGTGGCCAAAACTTGTATAATGAAAGTGAAGAAATCACATTACAATATATTACAAAATTAATGTCATACACTGCCAATTACATAAGCATCATTCAATCCATATATCTTCACACCCATCTCGAATATTTTGACCACCTAACTCACCCACCAGTTCATCAAATGTGTCAACATTTGGCATCCCTCTAGTAAATGGCTCACACTTAATTATCACATCACCTAAGACTTCATCACCAATAACATCATTATATTCTCTATTAGGCATTGACTTATCCGAGTGCATCCATGACTTATCCATCTCCGACACTATAACCTATTATCTATAATAAAGTGAAAATACAGGCAATGACCATCACTATAGCAGATTATACAAAGATCTAATAGCAAGTAATACACAACAGAGACGACGGGTTTTAAACAAAAACAGACGTATTTGGCATATATAGACGACGGATTTTCAACAGACGTCGTCTAATATAAGTAATACAAACGACGGTTTATGAAAAAACCGTCGTGTATAAGTAATACAACGACGATAGTTTAAAAAACCGTCGTGTAATCGTCGTCGTATGCCTAAAAAGGCGTCGTGTCTCAGTTTATTTTCAAGAACCCAAAACCCATTATGAACACAACATATATATGAAACCAAACAAGAAACCAACATATACATGAAACCAAGCATGAAAACAATAAATTCATTCCCAATTCAACATAACATAGGGTGATTAAAAGATCCGACAAAATGAAATCCATTCCCAATTCAACATAACAGATAATGTAATCCATGAACCCATTAAACATAAAATCCATGAACCCATACCTATAAGCACATTATTAACAGATCGCAAAGCATATACCTAAAACCCTTTAACAAAACAACCTAATATCATTCAATGAATTTATAAGGGGAAGATAGGGTTTGTACTTACAGGTTGGACGAGCTCACAGATTCGACGGAGCCTGGAGAGTGCAACTTTTAATTAGAGCAGAAGTGAGAGAGCGAAATGTTATGTTGCGCGAAATCTGAAAATTTTAGGGTTCAGGGTTAGAAGTATAAGAATAAAAGCCAAATCTAAAAAATTTAGGCCGCGCGCAAATTTTTAGAGAGCGCGCTCTTTAAAACGTCGAAAGAAAAACCATGGCAAAAGTTCTACAAGCACCGACGTAAATGTAATATTCCACGACGGAAACACTGAACGTAACGCCGTTTATTTTGACGCTTCATTTTTCGGATTAATTTTAAATTTATTTTGAATATTTTGACATAAAGACGACTGAAAAACCACGTCGGGGTTAAGAAATTGAAGACGTTGTAAATTATAATAGACGACTTACATATTAAAATGAGGTCGTTTAAAGTAGAAACCATGTCGGATATTTTAATGCACGACGTAAAATATGTATTCCACGACTCAACCACCGTCGTTAAAAATTAATACCCTAAACCCTTAAAACTAAATTATATAATTTAAAATTTTAAGTTTATAAAAGGGTTTATGGTTTTACAGCCTAATATATACCCTAGACTACCCAAAAATTATACTTTAAAAATAAACCCCAATAAATAACAACCCTAATCTCTAAACCCTAAACCATAAAACTAGAAGTGATTTTATGACTCATCAAAACAATTTTGTTTTCGATGGCCATTTTAAATTTTTGTTATTCAAAATGAATTTTTTCAAGGTTTAGGGGGAAGAAAATATATCAATGACTTCATAGGAGTTGACTTTGCATTTTTCTGATTTATTTTAAATTTATTTTGAATATTTTGATATAAAAATAATAAAATATTCTTATCACAATAACAAACCACGTCGGGGTTAAGAAATTGAAGACGTTGTAAATCATAATAGACGACTTACATATTAAAATGACGTCGTTTAAAGTAGAAACCATGTCGCATATTTTACTGCACGGCGTAACATATGTATTCCACGACACAACCACCGTCGTTAAAAATTAATACCCTAAACCCTTAAAACTAAATTATATAATTTAAAATTTTAAGTTTATAAAAGGGTTTATGGTTTTACAGCCTAATATATACCCTAGACTACCCAAAAATTATACTTTAAAAATAAACCCCAATAAATAACAACCCTAATCTCTAAACCCTAGACTCTAAACCCTAAACCATAAAACTAGAAGTGATTTTATGACTCATCAAAACAATTTTGTTTTGGATGGTCATTTTAAATTTTTGTTATTCAAAATGAATTTTTTCAAGGTTTAGGGGAAAGAAAATATATCAATGACTTCATAGGAGTTGACTTTGCATTTTTCGGATTTATTTTAAATTTATTTTGAATATTTTGATATAAAAATAATAAAATATTCTTATCACAACAACAAACCACGTCGGTGTTAATAAATTGTAGACGTTAATAGACGACTAAGTTGTTAAAATGACGTCGTTTAAATGAGAAACCATGGCGGATATTTAACTATCCGACGGAAACAACAAAAAACGACGGTTTTTGACTTTATTAGGTCGTTGGAAAAGTATTACACGTCGGTTACGCAATTTGTATGTTTGTTTTTTTGTAATTTAAGAAAACCTCAACAAATTTTTACATTATATATTATAGACAAAATTTGTACATTATACATAAATATCAAGTGTTCAATAATTCCCCTATTCCATGTGAAGGCAAACAAACTCTGCCCATTCATTCCGGACTTCATCAATTGCTTCTTGGGGGTATGGCTCTTCCTGTTTTCCCTTGGCATACTGCATAAACAATGACTATTAGGGTTTATAAATAAAAAGAAATTCAATCACAGACGACGATATTTTTCATAACCGACGTAGTATATCTATTCAACGACGGTATTTTTACATGACCGTCGTTGATAACACAAAAAACGACGTAAAATGTATGAAGGTAATTTCTTCTTACCTTCTTCTCAAACCCCAAGGAAGGATCCATGATGATGTCCCTCATGAAGCGCATCACATAATACCCGCATTCGACACTGCTGGGTTGCTTTAGTGTGCCTGACAGAGTTTTTCAAATGACTGCTTTACGCCCTGCTCTGGCTATGTGAGAATTATACATTTTTATAGCACTGTTCACGATGTTTTTGGCCTCTTCATCGACCACACGATTTCCGGGCAGAGGATCCAGAAAATAGACGGTTTCCCTCTTTGCTCTCACAATCAGCAAGATCCAATGACGGCTGCACAAAATTAATATAAAAACGATGGTTATTTACAAAAACGACGTATTATAATATTTCACACGACGAAATAAAGTAGCAATCGACGACATTATATATTTATCACGACGATAAATAACTACCGACGTGGTTAGTAGTTTCAAACGACTCAATAAAATAAAACACCGACGTGGTTAGTTTATACGCTGTCATTTATTGAAAATCATAAAAACAAAATCCTGTTAAGGAGACTAACCCTGGATTGTAAGGCATCATGAAAATCTGTTCACCATCTGTCTTCTGAAGTCGAGCTGCTACCAACTGTGATCTGTCAGCTATTGTGCCAGAGTTGGCACTAACTGTAGCAGGGTCGATAAAGCCAACCATGTTGCACATATTTGCTTGTTTCAAAACATCATGTAAGTACCTAAATATATAAAATAATATAAACAAGTCAGCACAAAAAAAAACACGACGGTTATGTATAACAAAACGACGTATTATAAAATTTCACACGACGTACTTAAATAGACAACGACGTTATAATATATTTATCACGACGGTACATACTAACGACGTGGTTAGTTAGTTAAGACGACGCAATAAATAAACCAACGACGTATTATTTTAGAATGACAAACCTCATATATACAGCAACCACAGTAGCTCCTATTTCTTCCATGCCTGCAAATTGTGTAATATCTTCAGGCATGACGAAAGTATCGCGTTCTTGACCAAACACCTCCTTATCGATTGTAAAGCTCAGGGTCTTATCCTGAGGCACGAGTGTCGTTTCCGCATAACGACAAAGGGTTTTTAAAGAAGATGGCGCCTCCATATTTGAATAATCAACAACTTTAATAACCTGTTTAAAGAAATAAAAAAATGACGTGGTAATTCAATAAAAACGACGGTTTAAGGAATAAAACGTCGTCTGAAAAGAATTTAAACGACGGTGAAAAAACCGTCGTGGTTAATAATTTATTACGTCTTAGAAAAAAATTTCCGCCGTCTAAGTTGTAAACAAACGACGGTTTAAAGAAAAATATCGACGTCTGAAATTTTGAAAAACAAATAAAAAAGGCAAAGTTATGTGAACATACCTGGTCGTCATGCTTTTCTTCATCTTCTTTCTCCTTTTCATCTTGTTTTTCTTCTTTCTTCTCTTCATCTTTTTTTTCCTGATGTTTAAAAACCACAAAGTTTTAAAAATAACGACGTTTAATGGCGTGTAAAACAAGTAAACTAAATACGACGTGGTATTGAAATACAAACGACGGTTTATTTTTAAAATCGTCGTGGTATGTATTTCAAACGACGGTTTTATTAATAATAACGACGTCTAATAGTTTTAAAAAAAAACAGAGAATTCAAAGTTCAGATATGTTACCTTTTCTTCCTGATGTTTCCCATTTTTGGCAGTATCATCCTCAAAATGTTGGGATCTCACATCACCTCCAGAGCAGCTTGCTTTGTCAGACATTGGATTTTTGGGACTTTGGCTAATTCTTGGTTTAAGCATGCTTGGATCAAAATTGGGAATTAATTGGGAAAGCTGACTCAGGAAATGCTCCCTCTCAGCCTCTACCAACTGTTTGGTTCTAGCCTCCATCCTTAAAGCCTCCTCCCTTGCCTTAGCTTCCATCTTTTTATTCTCTTCTTGGAGGAGAACTCTTAAACTGTCCTTTAAACGGTCGTCAAATAGTGGAGTTTATTTACTTGCACATACCATGCAAGTTGCTAGTGCCAAGGATAAAAACCCAATTCTCTCAAATATGGGTTTCTATGGTGTCATTCAAGAAATTTGGGCCTTGACTACCAAAAGTTTACAATCCCAGTCTTTAGGTGTGATTGGATAGACAGTTCTGGTCTTGTAGTCGACGAACTTGGATTTACCCTTGTAGATTTGAGTAAAATTGGACATAGGAATGACCAATTTGTTTTGGCTTCTCAAGTCAAACAAATATTTTTTGTTGACGACCCGATGCATCGTGGTTGGTCGGTAGTGTTATCAATGCCTAATAGAGAATATAATGATGTTATTGGTGATGAAGTCTTAGGTGATGTGATAATTGAGTGTGAGCCATTTACTAGAGGGATGCCAAATGTTGACACATTTGATGAACTGGTGGGTGAGTTAGGTGGTCAAAATATTCGAGATGGGTGTGAAGATATATGGATTGAATGATGCTTATGTAATTGGCAGTGTATGACATTAATTTTGTAATATATTGTAATGTGATTTCTTCACTTTCATTATACAGGTTTTGGCCACAAAACAATCAGTGCAAAAAATACTGGTTCCAGATTACATCATTATATTCTGCATAAAAAACGACGTCTTAAAGCAACGTAACAATGAAGAACCACGACGCTATTGTGAAGCAATTATTCAGGATATCACGTCGGGGAAGGATTAAGAACCGCCATGTAATTCAAAATAACACGACTCCAATCCCATAATATCTGAACGTTAAAGAATACGACGTCATCATACATTTTCCACGTCGCAAGTTCTTTTATAAACGAAGAGGAACGAAATGAATTCAGACGGTAATTCATTATAACCGCCGTCTAATATCAATTAAACGACGTTATTTGTAATACGGCTCTCATCATAATCAACGCCGTCTATATGTTCTGTAATACGGCTCTAATTTATGTGGAACCGACGTTGTTTACAAGTTCAACGTCGTCTATATTAATAAGTGCGTCGTAAGTTATGAATACATATAAATACAACGTCGACTATATAAATGCCACCGACGTTGTTTCGCATTTCAACGTCAACTATATAAATACATACGTCGTAAATAATGACACTGACAACTATTTCCACGTCATCTTTTTTAGAAAAATCGAAGTGGAAAATTTATTTCACGACGGTTGTTTGTAAATAAGAGACGTAGTAGATTTCAATAACGTCGTCTTCTCATGTAATTAAAGACGTCAAATTTTTTCTTGTCGTGAAAATTATATTTAACGGCATAGTGTTTTAGTTGTCGTCGTTGTATGTCTATCTTGCGGCCTTGTTCTTTTAATATGTGTCATATTTTTCCTTTTTAACGACGGTGATTTGTTTGAGTTGGTCGTCTATTCTCGTCCTCGACTATTTTTTAGAACTTTAGGAGACTAAACACGTCTGTTTTTATTTGTTTTCGACGTTGTTTTATTTAACAACGTCTAATATTTATAGTCGTTGTTTGTTTCTGAAAATAGGACGTATAAATTCTGTAATACGACTCTCATATATTTGTAACCGACGTTGTTTCGTTGTTCAACGTCTACTCTATAAATACATACGTCATAAATAATGACACTGACAACTATTTCCACGTCATCTTTTATAGAAAAATCGAAGTGGAAAATTTCTTTTACGACGGCTGTGTTTATATAGGCGACGTAGTAGGTATCAATAACGTCGTCTTCTAATGTATTTAAAGACGTCATATTTTTTATTGTCGTGAAAAGGATATTTAACGGCGTCTGATTTTAATTTTCGTCGTTGTATGTCTATCTTGCGGCCTTGTTCTGTTAATGTGTCATATTTTTCCTTTTTAACGACGGTTGTTTTAGAGAGTTGGTCGTCTATTCTCATCCTCTACTGCTTTTTTAGATCTTTTTGCAGTACAAAGACGTCGTTTTGTATTTGTTGATGACGTTGTATATTTCAACAACGACGGTGATTTAGCGTCGTGGTTTATGAGGGAAAAGATGACGGTGGATTCCACGACCATTGAAAAACCGAATACACGACGGTGATTTACCGTCGTCTTTTTGCTTTTTTGTAGTAGTGTGTGTTCCAGAAGATGAGACAGTTTCTTTGAACGAACTTGTTGACCAGGATTGATTAGACTTCCCTTAGTCCATCTGTTGCATATAATTAGTTTAGAAATTTTTGTTCACTTAAAACATATTAAGATTCAATAGAACCATACTACGGCTCATCAAAACCATATTAAGACTTGCCATAATTGTATTAAGGGTCACAAAAATGATATTAAGGATCATCAACAAGGTATCAGGGCTCACCACAAATCACTTAAGGCCTACCAAAACCATAACAGGGCTTACCAGAGCCATATTATTAAGGATCACTAGAACCATATTAATGCTTCCTAAAACTGTAACACCCCGTCCCAAAAATGACTGTTCAATTAATTATTGATTGTGAAATAACATTTTTGCCCTTGGGCATAGGGGTACTTTAGTCACTTTTTGTTTGGGAAGGATTTTGGGGAATTGAACGTCACCGTTGTGTAGAGCTCGATGAAACGAGTTCATAGACAAGTGGCAAGTTCAATTCAAAGTTACTCACGACACTCTCTCTCCCTCACTATTTTCCCTCTCTCTCTCTCTCTCAACTCTCCCTCCCTCTCTCTCCTCTCTCTCTCCAACCTCTCTCTCTCGATTCTCTCTCTCTCCTCTCATCTCTCTCTCTCATCTTCCTCTCTCTCTCTCTCTCTCTCGTCTCACTCTGATGTGAGGATATGTGTTCTCGGGTTGACTATGTGTCCCCCGACTTCTGCAAAGATATGCCGATCACAGTACAATCGTGCGATCTAGAGTGATCCGACCGCTCGATTGAGACCAAGCTCTTAGAACTTGTTAATTAGACCTTGTTGGACTTATAGGAATGTTTGGATCGGAAATCGGAGGTTGTGGTCCCCGTTGACCAAATTGGTCAAATTCCACAATCGGGGCCAAACCGATCGTTGGATCGTGATGAGAGTTCTTGGACGAGTTCAACTTATGCTTATGGACCAATAGGAATTACCATATAACAAATTGAGGATGTGGGGCCTACGAGCCCTGTTGAGTTAGATAGTGGTCTATGTCGACTCGGTTGAGGCTATTTAGTAGTTCTAATTGTAATTGGAGGTTTGTTTTAAAATGGTATTATGTTATGAGAGTTTCATTGAATGCTTATGAATTATTATACAATCGCTTTTACCTTCAAAGCATGTTATATTATGTTTAATTGTGTGGAGTTGGGAATGGCTTGGATAACTGGGTTTTGGAATGAATAAGAAATTAATTCAATGCCTGATTATATGTCTATATTTGAATATATGCTTAATGGCTTGAAATTGATGAATTATGAACACTAGTTTTCTCAATAGTATATTGCCTGTATTTAAATGTAGTTTGAGAATAGTTTTGAGAGATTTTGCATGGGCAAATTCAAATTAGGGAATTTTGGGATTGATCTCGTTTTAAAAAAAGGGATTTTTGGTTATTTATTTAAGAACTGATTTTTGGAGAGTTGGGAAAGGATTTGGAAATGGATTTATGAAAGTGGATTTGTAGAAAAAGAGGAAATTTATGATAAGTTTCAGAAAATGGGCTTCAAACCCACCGTAGGAGTTGCGTTTCAAGCTGATCACTCAATTTTCTGAGGACATGTGTTCTCGGGTTGACTAGGTGTCCCCTGAGTTCTGCGAAGATATGCGTTCTCGGGTTGACCACGTGTCCCCCGAGTTCTGCGATGATGTAACATATATGGTACTTGTTTTGACCGAATATTATTGAAATTGACGGATTATGATTGGGGGTACGCCTGGGAGGAGAGTATTTGAGTTTTAAGATGTTTTAAACTAAAATTAATGATTTTATCTTCGTACTTGTTGGTGAAGGTTTTAATACATGTTTTCAGATTTATGAGACAATGATTGATAGTTTTCTAAGTTTTAAGGATTTCATACAATTCATAACTACTTTCTTAAGAGATGAGTTTGTTTCAGCGAATTGATTACAGTTTGAAGCTTTTAGTTTTAGGAAAGTGTGAAGGAATATTTAGTTCATGTGCTTACATAGGGGTTGAACTTTGTTTCTTGTATAAAGAACTACATGTGGCTTGATCCCTCAGTAAAGGTACGTAGGCAACCTAGGCTAACCTAGATGCAGCCGCAAGTTTATGATTGGTTTGTTATGATCAGTTTTGTAAAGTTGAATTTGTTGAACGCTTGGGAAATTATTTGAGTTTGCTGTGCAGGTAAAATTCTGGGTTTTTGGTCTTTTTCAGGGGAGACTTTGTCAGTTTTCCAGTAGAAGCCATACCTAAAGCAGTTTTTGGATTAGGGTAAGAATGGTGTTTTGGTTAATTGTGCCCGACACCTGTCTGGTGTTGCACACATACGGGGTTCGACACGGATTTCAAAGTAGGATTTGGGTCGAGTTCTATATTAAAACTCACTAGAATCATTTTATGGCTTCGTTAGAACCATATTAAGGCTCACCAAAACGATATTAAAACTCACTAGAACCATTTTGTGACTTACTAGAACCATATTATGGCTTACCATAACAATAACATGGTGTATCAAATTTATATTATGAATTATCTAAACCATATGAGGTGTACTAGAACCATACTAAGGCTTACTAGAATCGTATAAAAGCTAACCAAAAACATATTAACGCAAACTAGAACCATATTATGGCTTACTAGAATCATATTATAACTAACTAGAACCATATTAAGGCTTACAAGAACCATACTGAGGTTTAGTAGAATTGGACTAAGGCTTATCAGAACTGTACTAAGGCTCACCACAACCATATTAGGCTCATCATGACCATTGTTGAGGCCCAAAAAATCCAAGGCAGGGCCCACATATATTGCTAGTGACAGGACCCGACCCAATTTCCGCTTTGGAATTCGAGCCAAGCCCTGTGCGTGTCCGACACCTGGCAATTGTCGGGCACAATGACCTATTTACCCTTCCTAGAGATAAATATGGTTAAAACTTTCTCTGGACTCCTGCTTTAATTTCGGCAGAAACTCCCCTGTAATTTCCACCTGTCAAACAAACTGATAAATCCACACCAACTGCCAGAATAGGGTAACTAAATATTCACCAGTTCTGGTTATCTAATCCAACCAGATATCAGAGCAGTTACTAATTGTTTACAAGAATTTAAGTAGGTTACAAGAAATCCTACAGCTTGGAAATAGCGTGGGAGCTAGGAGAAGGCCTGGTGGTGGATTTCCTGCACACTCGACTGCCTGGGGGGCGCAAAACATTTCAAAGTGTGAGTGGACCAAAATAAAGTTCTAGAAAACAGTATATGAACATAATAACCCCCACTGTAAAAATAATGATAATCATACGACTGAATATTTAAACTGCACTTGAATTATGATAAGTCCAAAGCATTTAGGTAAACATATATATACCGTTACTGCTCGATATTAAGAAACTCAAGTAAAATCACTGAAATCAATATTTGCATAATTGCACTGACATTCCTCTAAAGTTACCAACTGGGTGTACCCTTTCAATTTTCGTCAATTCCTGGTATCCGTCAATTCCTCTGTAAATTCGTCAATTCCCCTGGCAGGTCTCGGCGACACATAGTGTATCCGAGCCGCAAACTGGCAGGATTCAGGAGACCGTAGTCAGCTTGATCCGCAATTCCTGGCAGGATTCAGGAGACCGTAGTCAGCCTGATCCGCAATTCCTGGCAGGATTCAGGAGACCGTAGTCAGCCTGATCCGCAATTCC
Source organism: Prunus mira (assembly GCA_020226265.1). NCBI lineage: Eukaryota > Viridiplantae > Streptophyta > Magnoliopsida > Rosales > Rosaceae > Prunus > Prunus mira. The sequence goes on from JACJFO010000033.1 coordinate 280,148, forward strand.
TGGCACTCACAGTCCGGGTGTCCCCAAACTCGTGAGGCAAATGTCAAGTGCACTGACTGAACGGTAAGTAAACGGGATGTCTGTAGACATCATCATATCCGAAGGCAACATAAACCGAAGGCAATCTGGATGTCCGTAGACATCGTCTTATTTGACGGCAACCTGTTTCTGTAACCGGGTACCCACAGTGGTTTAAGAAAATATAAACTGATGAGAAAATATCAAATATAAATATCATAATATTTCTGAAAGATCTGATGAATAACTGAATCTTTATTCAATCTATAACTGTGCTGCCCTTTTTATCTAATAGAAAACTCAAACTCTGCTTTCTATAATTCATGGTGGTCTAAAATAATTATCTTGGATAAAATCTGATATCCTCTGTATTCTGATAAAATCTGAGCTAGATATTTCTGAATCATAAATCTCAAAGTCTGCTGTCCAAATAACTTTAGCAAAATCAGCTAAGCAATGTATAGAAGGAATCTTTAAATTCATAGGAATAAATCACACTGAATAAAACTGATTCAGAAAATCATTTAACAAAAAGAAAGGTCCACTCACTGCTGGTCCGAGCTAGCTGGACCTCTTGAAGGTCCCTCCTGTGGTTCAGTTTGGCCTCTGATGCCTGTTTAACCATGAATATTCAATTACTAAACTGCTCAATAAAAACATTAAATTAAATACTCTGACCCCCCGGCTCCTAGAAATGCGTGCTCTCATTGTAAAGTCAACTCTATGCCCACTGTAGCATTTCAGATAATTAGAATGGCCTTAAAAGACCGGAAACCTTACCAAGCGATAAACTGTTAGACCGGCCGATCCGGAACCCCGTGGGGTCCACGATCTCCGATGGCCGATCTAGGGTTCTCTAGAGGTTCCTTACGGTGTAAAACCCATGTCCTGCGAGTTTGGTCCGAAATGGACGGTCGGATTAGCCAAAATCGCGTTATCGCTTAAATTCCAAACCCTAGCCCCAGGGTTCGCGATTTCGGAGTATCCGGGACTCCGATTCGCAATCCGTTGAATCCTACACGATCCTGAAACAATGTAGAACAACATATCCGAAATGGGGTGCGATCCAACGGCTAGACGACACTGTACCCGGAAATCGCATATTATGGAAAATCCGTTCGGGGCTCAAACGGACTCCGAATTGAGATCCGCGAAATCCTGCGTGCTCGTGATGGCACGAGGGTCTCAAAACTGGCCAGAGCCGTGCCACCACCCTGGCCCGAGCCGTGCCACCACCCTGGCCCACGCGCCGCCACACGCGCGGACCGATCGGGTGTCCAAAGCGATCGGGTGTGTCGAAAACAAATCTTGGAACCGAGACTCCAAACTCCTACCCTAGGTAAAACACCCCATTTGGAGTCACTTGTGTTCTTGGACAACCCCCAAAAACTGGCCGAAAATGGCCGATTCCGGCGGCCGAAGTTCGGCCGATTTCAAATCAAAAATTGAGCAACCTAGGGGTGAAATCGATCTAAACCCAGCCAACCATCAGTTAGAGCACAAACAATAGCTAGAAATCGATACCTCACACGACTGATTTGGTGGCCGGATGAGGGAGAAACTGAAGTTGGAAAATCGGCCAAAACTACTGCGTTTTCCAGCGGCTCCAGACAGCAGCAGGGGCGGCGGACGGGCTGAGGTTGATGGCGGGAGCTGGCCGGTGCTGCTGGGTCCGTTCCGGAGGGTCGGGGTGGCTTGAGGCGGCGTTGGGGGTGGCTTGGAATGGGGCTGCCCGAATGGGTTTCTGAAACTATCGGGAGGGAGAGAGAGAAAGAGAGAAAGAGAGAGAGAGAGAGCTGACAGATTTTCTTTTTATTAATTCAACTTCGAAATATTTACGGTTCTGCCACTGAGACTCTTTTGACCATAACTCCTTCGTTACAACTCCGATTCGGGTCTACTCCGTGTCCACGAACTCGTTTCGCCGTGCTCTACGCAACGGCGTAAACGGAATTCCCAAATTCCTTCTCGGTCAAAAAGTCAATTTTTCCCCCTCTTAAAAGAGGTGAGGACAAAGTCGTCTTTCTGCTAGAATAAATTAATACTAATTTTAGGATATTTTGTTTTGGGTTATTACATCTAGCCCAGTACGTCACCTAACTTGGGAAGAAACCCAACTTGGGTACCCAAGAGTTTGTCATACGTGCTTGCACACGTGCCACGCCAAGCACCACGTGAATTTTGTGTGTCTTACTAAAACTTTTGTTAAAAATAAGTGTATTAAACATGAGAAATACGTGTGTATGTGTATAATACAATATTAAACATAAAAGTGCTAAAATCTTTATACGGGTAATGACTTTGGAAAAGTTAAAAATAAAAAAGGGACCGTAGATTCTCGAGCAATGGCAGAATAGTAATGGATAGGGTACTCGTCCTTGGGGGTTGCAAGATTTAGATTTCTATAATCCATGCAAACCGTTAGAGCTCCAGTATTATTCAACACTAGCACAATGTTGGCCAGCCACTCAACGTATCGGGCGGTATTGATAAAGCCGGCTTTGAGAAGATGTTAAATTTCTTCTTTGACTTTTAGTTGTACCTTCGGAGAAAATCACAGGTGGTGGTTGTTGGAAAGGTTTGATCCTGTCTTTGATTTTCAATTTGTGTTCTACTAAACCTCTGGGTAATCCAATCATCTCATGATAGTCCCAAGCAAAACAATCTTTACATTCGCAGAGGAGGCCAATAATTTCGACACTCAGCTTCAGGTTCAAAAGATTACTAACAAAGAGAGGTCGTGGTTCTCCCTTAGTTCCTACATTGATTTCTAACAAAGAATCTTAGACCTCGGGATGGTTGTCTTCCATCTCAGTAGGTGCAGGATCTAGGTCGTCAATGGTTAATACATCATCGTCGTCTGACTCGTGTTGGAATTCGATCAAATTAATCTGCGAGTTCGGCGGTAAAGATTCCTCGGCCCAATATTCCAAAAGTCATTCTCAGTCGATCGAAAACAGCACTGGATGTGGTCCATTGATTCAGCCAATCTGTAGATCTATGGTCAGCCAATGCTGATTTTTGCATCGGTCACAGATCACGGGTTCAAGCTTGAGCTCCTTCTCTTTTCTTCTCCTTGGCATTTTGGATTTAGACTTTCTTGCCTGCTTACCCTTTTCTCGGCCCTTGACGATCTGACCTCAGGCCATAAAGTTCTTCTTTGTCGAGCCTGTTTGGGTTGGAAATAAGCTTCGACCATGTTGATAACAGGTGGTGGGAATTGCTCGACATCTACTTTCATAGCCGGTTTCTCTGTGAATTGATGCTTATTTTCGTCTATCAATTATGTATGTCCTTACTACTACTGGTACATTGAAAGAAAGGGTGGAGACTTTGACGGTACTAGACCTAGTGAGCTTTTGCCTAATCAGATAGAAGGGGTACAAGGACAGTTGGCCCAAGGAGGTAGAAATCATAGTTGGTAAGTACGTATTCTCAGAATTATTTATTTGGAAGTTGTGATGAGGTTCGAGGAACGAGGGAAGTGAAGTTCTCGTCATGTCATGTCGTTGAGGCACAGATGCGTACTAAGTACCTTTATTGCTTCAAATGACAGGTATGTAAATTTCGAGGACGAAATTTTTATAAGGGGTGTAGATTGTAACGACCCGGTCCTAAACTAATAATTAAATACTAAATTATTAAAGAAAAAGACAATGTTACCCCAGAATATTTTAATAGGTTTACATGTTGACTTTTTGACCAGGGGGACTTTGGTGAAATTGTTACATTCTGGCCCGAAAAAGTGTTAAAATATTTAAAGTAAAATAGAATAAATTTAAAAGAGGAAATAAATTGAAATAAACATTAAAATAAAATGATTTGAATTAATTAAGGTTTTTGAGAAATTAAAATATTATTTAATATTATAAGGGGTAAAAATATCATTTTAAGTTTGGAAAGGAATTTGGAAATTCCTATTGTACTGTTGTGTAGAGCACATCGAAATGAGTCCGTAGACACGTAGTGGGCTCAAATCGGAGTTGTAACGAAAAAGTTACGATTAAAAGAAGTTCAATGGCATAACCGTAAATATTTCAAAGTTCAGTTTTAAAACCTAGATTTTCTCCTTCCCCTTAGAAGCTTCACGATCAGCCAACTTCTTTCCTCCACCACCGCCACCACACACCTTCGTTCTTGGCTGCATCGAACCCGTTAGAACCGCCTTACTTCCCGCTTCGATTCCCGGCTGGTCCTGGTCTTGATCCGCCGGCGTGGTCGCCGGAATTAGCCACGGAACAGGCGGTGTTTGACAGTTTTCTAGTAAACTTTCAGGAGCTCGTTTGGAAGCCTCCGGCCACCAAATCTTTCGAATTTGGTATGATTTTCTATCCTTTCAACGTGTTCTAGCTGCTGGTTGTGTTATTTTTGAGAAATTTTTGCGTTTAATTGGTTGATTAAGCGTAGGGTACTCGTCCTTGGGGGTTGCAAGATTTAGATTTCTATAATCCATGCAAACTGTTAGAGCTCCAGTATTTTTCAACACTGGCACAATGTTGGCCAGCCACTCAACATATCGGGCGGTATGGATAAAGCCGGCTTTGAGAAGATGTTAAATTTCTTCTTTGACTTTTAATTGTACCTTGGCAGAAAATCACAGGTGGTGGTTGTTCGAAAGGTTTGAACCTGTCTTTGATTTTCAATTTGTGTTATACTAAACCTCTGGGTAATCCAAGCATCTCATGATAGTCCTAAGCAAAACAATCTTTACATTCGCAGAGGAGGTCGATAATTTCGACACTCAGGTTCATGTTCAAAAGATTACTAACAAAGAGAGGTTGTGGTTCGCCCCTAGTTCCTACATTGATTTCTAACAAAGGATCTTAGGCCTAAGATGGCTGTCTTCCATCTCAGGAGGTGCAGGATCCAGGTCGTTAATGGTTAATACATCGTCGTCTGACTCGTGTTCGACAGTAAAGAGTCATCGGCCCAATATTCCGACAATCGTTCCATAGTCGATCGAAAACAGCATTGATTGGTCCATTGATTCAGCCAATCTGTAGATCTGTGGTCAGCCAAGCTGGTAGGCTCGGCCGTTTTTCTCTTATGTTCTCTTGAGCTCGACTGGCTGATTTTTGCATCAGTCACAGATCACGGGTTCAAGCTTGAGCTCCTTCTCTTTTTTTCTCCTTGGCTTTTTGGATTTAGACTTTCTTGCCTGCTTACCCCTTTCTCGGCCCCTAACGATCTGACCTCAGGCCATAAAGCTCTTCTTTGTCAAGCCTATTATCCTTCGACCATGTTGATAACAGGTGGAGGGAATTGCTCGGCATCTACTTTCATAGACGGTTTCTCTGTGAATTTGCTTATTTTCGTTTATCAATTCTGTATGTCATCACGCATGAAAATACAGTTGTTAGTACTATGAGACCAAAAACTGTGATACTTACAGAATGTATTTCCTTTGAGATCTTGGTCCTTAGGGATTTTGTGGCAAAATGATAGAGTGACCTTCTTTTCAACCAACAGGAAATCAAAAATTCCTTCAGCTCTAGTCAACTCGAAGGTGTAAGTTTTTGGTCTCTCAGGCCTTGAACTTGCTGTCTGGAAGCTTCGTTTTACTGTTGTCGGCCTTAACAAGCTCCTTGCATATGAAGGGCTTGTCTATGTTAACGTCGGCTTAACTGACCTATGCCTCGGCATCATTGGCTGTGCCGTGTTTTTCAGCTTCTTGATAAGTCCATAAATATACTCATTTATGTACTCTTTTTACTTTGGTTTTGTAAGAGAATTAGATTTAAAAAGGGCTTATTACTTTATTTTTCTGATTTTCAGCTTTTCTGCGCTCTTAGAAGGTTTTTAAGGGAAAATCAACTTTTCGGAGGAATTTTAGCGCAAGACCAATTGGAGATGAAAGCTAACATCTTGAAGTTCAATCTATGATTTTTCTAGAATTTTCTACCAAGCCAATTGGTACAGTATTACAAGTAAAGTTAGCCCACGTGCAGAGAGGACAGTTTCGTACATGTTACGTGAATGTGAAGAAACGGAAGCCTTTCCGAATTTTTCAAGTTACGTGCTATATATGGTTGGAAAGATAAGACATTTATCTTTCTAAAATATATTTTTAATGATTTTTCTACAAGGTCGAAGATCCCCAAATCGTGTGAACATTGGGCTGAGCTGTATTTCCCAGTGGAGTTAGGAATTGTGATTTTTACTTTCCTATTTGGATTCCTTGTTTACCAAGACTTCTTGGACGACTTTTCAGTCAATTTTAGGGTTTAGAACTCTGATATAAGTGATATAAAAGACAAGCCAAGGCTGATAAAAAAGCATTCACGTCCTAAAGAGATCAACCGCGCAAGAGGAGAAAGCTGCGAACAAGTTCTTTCTTTTCCTTCCTTCTTTTAATTTTCAGTTCTTATGTATTTATTTTTGAGTTCATCCAAGACCATGAGTAACTAATTTCTTGTTAGTTAGGGCTTAATCTTGAAGCCCTAAACATGATTTCAATTTTATAAACAAGTTTAATGGATTTTTAGTTTCTACAAGCGTGATGATTTTGGTTTCTCTATGTTATGTGAATTCTGATATTTTGTTTCTTTGAGTAGCTAACTTAGAAGTATTGGAATTAAATTGTTGTAGAACATAGGTCAATTGCCATATTGAATGTGTTCTTGTTTGCAACGAATAATTGGGTTAAGAACTAGTTATGAGAAATCGATTCTTGAATTCCTAATAACAAATGCCATGTTTTAGGGTTTTTGTGACACTCATATTCTCTTTGATCTTAATGGATTCTTGATTGTTAATTTGAGTAAATGCCATACTAGATTTCAATTAAGAATACACGTATTGATGTAAATGCCATACACTTTACATACACTTAAGAGAGAACCATACAACTCGAGTCAAATGCCATGATCTTGTTGTGAGTGTCGTCATCATATGCTTGCTAGAAATTGATTATCTATTGTTGTTTATGGATTGATTGATTGTTTGGAGGTGGATAGTAAGTCCTAGCTATTGTTCTTGATTGATTTTAAACCAATTTCTCTTAAACTCTAATTTAAATTCTCTTTTGTTTCCTTTTCCTTATTTTGTTTGATTCACAAAAACAAATCAAAACCCCCCTTGGTGTTGGCGTGTGTTTAGAAGTCCTTTGTTTTGATTTTCATTGCGTGACATTGATAAACATCTCTTTAGATCACAATCTCCGTGGGATCGACCCTTGCTTGCTTACTATACTATCATTTGATTTGTGCACTTGCAAGGTTTTAATATTGTTGTTAAAATTTACCAACAAGTTTTTGGCGCCGTTGCCGAGGATTTTCAATCTAATTGAGTTTTGTTTTCAATTTTAGGTATATGCTGGGTCGTCGTTCGCAGAGTCACGAGCTTATACCATACGACCCTGAACTAGACAACACACTTCGTTATCTCCATCGAGATAAAAATAAGCAAGATACACTTCCAATCAAGATGGGAGACGAGTTGGAACTCAACAACCTCACCTGACCTTTGAAGGACTTCACAGTTCCTAAAGCATTGGACCAGCCGTCTTGTATTGCGTATCCAGCCACTACAACCACCTTTGAGATCAAGAGTGGCACCATTCACCTTTTGCCGCAATTCTATGGTAAGGCTGGGGATGATCCTCACATACATATCAAGGATTTCTTTGCCGTGTGCTCGACTATGCACAATGGAGGGATTAGTGATGAGGCAATCAGATTGCGTTTATTTCCATTCTCACTCAAGGAACGAGCCAAGGAGTGGCTCTATTCTTTACCTAGTGCATCTGTCACCACATGGACATCATTGGCTTTCAAGTTCCTTGCAAAGTTCTTTCCAGCTCAAAAGACAAACCATATTAGAAAGGAGATCATGGGAGTGCAGCAACTAGATGGAGAATCATTTCATGAGTATTGGGATCGGTTTCAGAGACTCCTAGCTTCATGCCCTCATCACCAAATTGAAGATTGGCTACTTATGCAATACTTTTATGAGGGATTACTTGTATGGTGATGGAGAAGAGATGGCTCAAGCACACTATATGCAGCAACAAAAGCCAAGAAACGATCCATTTTCTAACACTTATAATCCGGGATGGCGGCAACACCCTAACTTTGGATGGAAGAACAACCAAAATGTGCAAACAGCCCCAGTTCGACAAAATCAATTTGTTCCTCAACAAAATGCACCTGCACCACCTCATGGGCAAGGTAAGTCTTTAGAAGAGTTAATTAATTCTTTGGCATTAAGCACTCAGGGTTTTATGCAGGAAACAAGGCAAACACAGACACAAATGTCTACAGCAATCAAGAGCCTTGAAAACCAAGTTGGACAAATTGCAGCCTCCTTGAGTCAAAGAGAGCCAGGAAAGTTTCCAAGCCAAGTAATTCCAAATCCTAATGGAGGCCATGACACCGCAAATGCGATTACTCTTCGAAGTGGAAAAAAGGTGGAAAAGGATGACAATGAGGAGAGAAATTCAACCAAAACAGTGGCTGCCCCCTCTCCCAAGCTTACGGTTCCAAGTGACAACTCTAAGGTAAGTTCTCTTGTGAATCATTCAATTACTTCAAAGGTTCCTTTTCCTCGTAGGTTTTTGAATTCAAAAAAGGAGCAAGTTTCAAAGGATATCCTAGAGACTTTCCGAAAAGTGCAAGTGAACATTCCCTTGCTCGATGCAATCCAACAAATTCCAAGCTATGCAAAATTCCTCAAAGAACTTTGTACAAATAAGAGGACGTTCAAGGAGCATGAAACCGTGGCCTTAAGTGAAGAAGTCTCCGCCGTGCTATTGCGTAAATTACCTCCTAAACTAAAGGATCCAGGGAGTTTTACTATACCTTGTCTCATTGGAAATCAAAGGTTTGAACATGCTTTATTAGACTTAGGTGCTTCAATTAATTTGATGCCTTTTTCTGTTTTTGAATCTTTAAATTTAGGTGAGCTTAAGCAGACTTCCGTGAGCATACAATTGGCTGATCGATCAATCAAGTATCCTAAGGGAGTGTTGGAAGACGTTTTGGTCAAGGTGAATGAGCTAATTTTTCCAGCTGACTTTCTAGTGCTCGAGATGGAGGAAGTTCCTATTCCTGGAAAAGACCTTCCATTGATTCTAGGACGTCCATTCATGAGAACAGCAAGGACAAAAATTGATGTGTATGAAGGCACTCTCACAATGGCATTCGATGAGGAAACCGTGGAGTTTAAGGTCTTTGATGCTTTAAAATATCCTAATGATGATCATGCTTGTTTTTCCATGGATGTACTTGAGCAAATGGTACAAGAAACATTTAATGCATCACAAGAAGAGACACCATTGGAGAGGGCACTCATCCAAAGCCCCAAAACTGTGAATGAAGAAGGGAACACAGCTGTACTTGAAGCTGTGAATATGCTTGAGGCCTTGCCTCCCCAAAGAGGTAAGTTTAACTCTATTTTTGAGCCTCTTCCATTATCTACTAATAAGCTTGTTCCCTCTATTGTGAAGGCACCACAGGTTGAGCTAAAACCCCTTCCAGAGAACTTGAAATATGCATATTTAGGTGATGAAAAGACGCTGCCTGTGATCATTGCTTCTAATTTGAGTGCATCCGAAGAAGACAAACTAATTCGAGTTCTAAGGGAGCACAAGACTGCCCTAGGTTGGACCATTGCAGACATCAGAGGAATAAGCCCTACAAAGTGCATGCATAGGATCTTTTTGGAAGGAGAATCGAAACCTACAAGGGAAGCCCAAAGGAGGCTGAATCCGGTGATGAAAGAAGTCGTTAAGAAGGAAGTTTTGAAGCTTTTGGACGTGGGAATTATATACCCCATTTCGGATAGCAAGTGGGTGAGTCCCGTCCAAGTTGTTCCCAAGAAATCCGGAATTACCGTTGTGAAGAATGAAGACAATGAGTTGGTGCCTCAAAGAATTCAAACGGGTTGGGGAGTATGCATAGATTATAGAAAGCTCAATACCACGACACGTAAGGATCACTTTCTGTTACCATTTATTGATCAAATGCTTGAGCGTCTTGCAGGTCATAGTCATTATTGCTTCTTGGATGGATACTCCGGATACAATCAAATTGCCATAGCTCCAGAAGATCAAGAAAAGCCCACCTTCACCTGTCCATTTGGTACGTTTGCTTATAGGCATATGCCTTTTGGTTTATGTAACGCACCTGCCACTTTTCAACGTTGCATGATGTCCATTTTTTCTGATATGGTAGAGGAGATAATAGAGGTATTTATGGATGATTTTTCAGTTTTTGGTGATTCATTTGATATTTGTCTTCACAACCTCTCTTTAGTGTTGAAAAGGTGTCAGGAATGCAATTTAGTGCTCAACTGGGAGAAGTGCCACTTCATGGTACAGCAGGGTATTGTATTAGGTCACATTATCTCTTGTAGGGGAATTGAAGTGGACAAGGCAAAAATCGACATTGTGAGAAGCTTGCTGCCCCCCAAAACCGTTAAGGAGATTCGGTCATTCCTAGGACATGCAGGGTTCTATAGGCGTTTCATCAAGGACTTTTCAAAAATATCAAGGCCCCTATGTCGATTGCTTGGCAAAGATGTGGAATTCTAGTTTAATGAAGAGTGCTTGGCTGCGTTTAACAAGCTTAAGGAGCTTTTGACATCTGCTCCCATCATGCAGCCTCCAGATTGGAATTTTCCCTTCGAGTTGATGTGTGACGCCTCGGATTATGCAGTGGGGGCCGTGCTTGGACAAAGAGTGCACAACGTACCACATGCCATCTATTATGCCTCCCGGACTTTGAATGATGCTCAGTTGAATTACTCAACTACAGAAAAGGAGTTGCTTGCTGTTATTTTTGCTTTAGAGAAATTTAGATCATATCTTATTGGCACTAAAGTAATTGTATTCTCTGATCATGCAGCGCTTAGGTACCTCCTCCAAAAGAAGGACGCCAAGCCCCGATTGATTAGGTGGACTCTCTTGCTTCAAGAATTTGATTTGGTGATTAGAGACAAGAAAGGGAGTGAAAACGTGGTGGCTGACCATTTGAGTAGGCTGGCGCAAGGATCCAATGAAGAAGAGGACGTGCTTCCTCTACGTGAAAGTTTCCCCGATGAGCAACTCTTCACCCTCGAAGCCAAGGACCCTTGGTACGCTGACATTATCAATTATAAGGCTTCAAAACTGATTCCGAAGGATCTCACTCGCGCTCAAAAGGATAAGCTTGTAAAAACAAGTAGGTATTATGTTTGGGATGATCCATACTTATGGAAATATTGTCCAGATCAGATTGTTAGAAGGTGCGTGTCTGAATCTGAATTTAATTCTATACTTACCTTTTGTCATTCATCTGCATGTGGTGGACATTTTGGTACTAAGAAAACAGCCCTTAAAGTATTGCAATGTGGTTTTTATTGGCCTAGCTTGTTCAAAGATGCATATACTTATTGTTCCACATGTGATAGATGTCAAAGAACTGGTAACATTAGCTCTAGGAATCAAATGCCTTTAACGCCTATCCTTATTGTTGAAATATTTGATGTGTGGGGCATTGATTTTATGGGACCATTCCCTTCCTCTTATGGCTTTATTTACATTCTCCTTGCTGTTGACTATGTCTCTAAATGGGTGGAAGCAATTCCTACCCGGACTAATGATTCAAAAGTTGTTTTGAGTTTTGTGAAGGACAACATCTTTTCTAGGTTTGGAACACCAAGAGCCATTATCAGCGATGGAGGCACTCACTTTTGCAATAGGTCATTTGAGGCACTTTTAAAGCGGTATGGAATTACACATAGGGTCTCGACACCTTATCATCCCCAAACAAGTGGACAAGTGGAGATTAGTAACCGAGAAATCAAGCAAATCTTGGAGAAAACCGTGAGCCCTACGAGAAAGGATTGGAGTTTGAGACTTAATGAAGCATTATGGGCATATAGGACAGCTTACAAAACCCCCATTGGTATGTCTCCTTTTCGTTTGGTTTATGGTAAAGCATGTCACCTTCCGGTTGAACTTGAACATAGAGCATTTTGGGCAATCAAGAAATTCAATTTCGATATGAAAGAGGCTGGAGATGCAAGGCGACTCCAAGTGAATGAATTGGATGAGATGAGGAATGATGCCTATGAGAGTGCACGGATTTACAAGGAAAAGACAAAGGCATTTCATGACAAAGCCATTCAAAGGAAGACCTTTGAAATAGGGCAGAAAGTCTTGCTCTTCAATTCACGCCTCCGGCTATTCCCAGGTAAGTTGCGTTCTAGATGGTACGGTCCTTTTGTTGTTATTAATGTTTTCCCTCACGGTGCAGTTGAGATTCAAAATGACAAGACGGGAAACATATTCAAAGTGAACGGACATCGCTTGAAGCCATACTATGAATCTTTTGAGCTTGGAAAAGAGAGCATGCACGTGGATGCACCACCACCATCTATTGATTAATCATCTAAAGAACAGCGTCTAGCTCACGACTATAAAGAAGCGCTTCTTGGGAGGCAACCCAAGCATTCTTAACTTTTGTTTTCGTTTTTGTTTTTAGTTTGTGTGATTTCTCGTAAATTTTCATATTTTTGTTTTTGTGATGTTTTGTGTCATCAAACTATGGATTTTGTGTTCCAAAGATAAATTTTCGCATTTTTATAGCCCTAGGGTGTTTGCAGCAAGTTTCAAATGTGTTACAGAAGTGTTTTTGGTCATTGGCTGAGTTTAGATACCAGAAAACAGAAAAATAGCTTTTATGTTCTTAGTTTGGTCAAAACTAGAATTTCTGCCTAATTTAGTTTTTGCTGTTTTTCAGGTCAATCTGATGCCACCAACATGTTTAGAATGGTTATTATGATGATTTGGACCAGGTTTGGGGGTCTCCGGTGGCCTACATTATGTTTTAGGACGATTTGAAGCTCAAAAAAGGACCTAAAACACAAAAAAAAGGCAGCTGCTGTTTTGCCCAGAATTTGAAGCTTTTTCGTCACCAAAGAGGTTTTAGCGACGGTGTTCATCAGATTTTTCGTCAACAAAGAGCTTTTAGCCGCGGTGTTCATCAGATTTTTCGTCGCTAAAAGTTAGATTTCCAGATTTTCATGATTACATATCCAGCTCAATTTCGTTCCAATTTCATCGCATTCCGTGACTTTAAGGAGCTATTACGGGTCCGTTGGCATTCAAAGACACAAGTTGTGGGTGTTTGAGTTCGTCTCATTGTCTATCCTCTCTCATTTCGACGTATTCTACGCTTTGCTCATCCATTCATCTACACAAACCCGGGAAGTTCTCACACCCCTCTCTCTCTCTTTAAATGAATTTGCATGACTTATGTTTCTTTGTTTTTAACATTGAGGACAATGTTTGTTTTAAGTTGTGGGTGATTGAGTTCTTTGGTTTCATAATGTATGCTGCAGCAGTCCTCTGTCTTTGTTTCAAATTCTGTCCTTTTCTGCTGCTGCTTTTGTATTTTGGCCCACGTTGCGTTCTTTGTTTTTTCGATTTGAATCCAACCATATGAAGAACGTGAACTTTGGCCAAGTATTTTGTGAGATACATGTCATTCTTTGCGCCTAGGTCAGAACTGCAGCATTGTTTATTGATTTTCAATCCCTCTTCAACTTTTGGTTTTTATTTAATTAGTTTTTATTCGATTGTTTTGTTTTGTTTTCAGTTTTTTTTCTTTTAAAAAAATAAAAAAATAAAAAATCAGAAAAATGTCATAAAAACCTAAAAATATTTTCTTTAACTTTGAGTTTAGTTTTTTTTTTTTTTTTTTGTAGTAGTCACTTCCCAATTCTATGATGAGATTGAATTTTATTGACAATTAACTTGCAAGGAATTGTGAGCATGATATTAATTCTTTACATTATCCTTGTGTTAACCTTAGTTTTGTGATTAAACTTGGTAAATATTTTTGCACATAGCCATATTAATATGAGTTTTGATTGGAGTTCACATGATTTAAATTCCCAAATAAGGCTAGTGTAGACTTGTACAACCCTTATTATGTGAGCTTTTGAGCCTATACCTTTCTTCCCTGAGTGTTATATACTATTCTATAATTTTCATGTCTACAAGTCGTCGTGATCTCATTATTCTTTGTTTTGGTCAAGTACTTGAGGATGTTTAAATTGTTTGCTAGAACTACTTTCATTATCTATTTGAGGCATATTTCATGAACCACATGGATCCTAGGAAGTGATATAGGCCTTGTTTCATTCGTTTGAGCCTTTCCAGCCAACCCACATCAATTTTATCCGTAGTCAACCCCTTGTGCTTTTTATGTAAGCCTTTATCATTCTTTGCCCAATTCTCTTCACCTGAACCTTTTGCATATTTATCCTACACCCTTCTAAGGAGTTTTGTAGAGTGTTTCAAAAAAAAAAAAAAAAAAAAAAGGTCTGATTCCGAAGCCTTTTCAACTCGAGTTTTTAAGCCCGAGGAGTGTTTTACACTTAATACCCTAAAGCTATCTAGCTTGGGAGTTATTGGCCTAACACTTATTACATGGGTTGATTAGAAAGCTAATGGAGTTAAAAAAATAAAAATAAAAAAAAATAAAAAAAAATAAAGATAGTATCAAGATAAAATTGTGTGCTAAAGTGCAAGATGTTATAATTTCATGGAAAGCTTTACTTAGCCCTTAGACTTCGTTTGTTCATCTATGTCTCTTTCTTGTTTCACCCATCACCCTAAGCCCTATTACAACCTTAGTGAAAGTCCTACTTGATCCAAGGAGAAGTGTGGTTCCTCATGTGGAGAATAGGTGTGTAAGGACTATGGTCGGATGGTTTAAATGTTTTCAAGTATGCGATATCTTTCCATGAGATCTTTTATTCTTGTCTTGTGCTCTTATTTTATGTGAGTACATCGTACTGATTTGATTCTTCTCACATATATGAGTGACACTACGTTGTCAAATTTCGAGTGCTTTCATTGGAGTGAACATCCTTGGTGAGAATTGAAGTTAAAGCTTGTTCTTATTTGGTTATTTAACTTTTGTGAAGCATAAGTCGTGTTAATATTAATGTTGGCTATTTCACACACGACACTCCAAGTTGTTCAATTAAAGTTTGGTTAACCCCTTGATAATGCCTTGAGTTAATGTTGCTTATTTCTTGGAAGTTAGTTAACCGTTGGTAATTATCTCTGAGATCAATATTGGGAATTTAGTTGTTTGTTTGTCTTGAGTCTTTGTTCTTTTGTTTTTATTTTTCGTTTTGTTTTGCTCGAGGACTAGCAAAATCTAAGTTGTGGGTATTTGATAAGTCCATAAATATACTCATTTATGTACTCTTTTTACTTCGGTTTTGTAAGAGAATTAGATTTAAAAAGGGCTTATTACTTTATTTTTCTGATTTTCAGCTTTTCTGCGCTCTTAGAAGGTTTTTAAGGGAAAATCAACTTTTCGGAGGAATTTTAGCGCAAGACCAATTGGAGATGAAAGCTAACATCTTGAAGTTCAATCTATGATTTTTCTAGAATTTTCTACCGAGCCAATTGGTACAGTATTACAAGTAAAGTTAGCCCACGTGCAGAGAGGACAGTTTCGTACATGTTACGTGAATGTGAAGAAACGGAAGCCTTTCCGAATTTTTCAAGTTACGTGCTATATATGGTTGGAAAGATAAGACATTTATCTTTCTAAAATATATTTTTAATGATTTTTCTACAAGGTCGAAGATCCCCAAATCGTGTGAACATTGGGCTGAGCTGTATTTCCCAGTGGAGTTAGGAATTGTGATTTTTACTTTCCTATTTGGATTCCTTGTTTACCAAGACTTCTTGGACGACTTTTCAGTCAATTTTAGGGTTTAGAACTCTGATATAAGTGATATAAAAGACAAGCCAAGGCTGATAAAAAAGCATTCACGTCCTAAAGAGATCAACCGCGCAAGAGGAGAAAGCTGCGAACGAGTTCTTTCTTTTCCTTCCTTCTTTTAATTTTCAGTTCTTATGTATTTATTTTTGAGTTCATTCAAGACCATGAGTAACTAATTTCTTGTTAGTTAGGGCTTAATCTTGAAGCCCTAAACATGATTTCAATTTTATAAACAAGTTTAATGGATTTTTAGTTTCTACAAGCGTGATGATTTTGGTTTCTCTATGTTATGTGAATTCTGATATTTTGTTTCTTTGAGTAGCTAACTTAGAAGCATGTATTGGAATTAAATTGTTGTAGAACATAGGTCAATTGCCATATTGAATGTGTTCTTGTTTGCAACGAATAATTGGGTTAAGAACTAGTTATGAGAAATCGATTCTTGAATTCCTAATAACAAATGCCATGTTTTAGGGTTTTTGTGACACTCATATTCTCTTTGATCTTAATGGATTCTTGATTGTTAATTTGAGTAAATGCCATACTAGATTTCAATTAAGAATACACGTATTGATGTAAATGCCATACACTTTACATACACTTAAGAGAGAACCATACAACTCGAGTCAAATGCCATGATCTTGTTGTGAGTGTCGTCATCATATGCTTGCTAGAAATTGATTATCTATTGTTGTTTATGGATTGATTGATTGTTTGGAGGTGGATAGTAAGTCCTAGCTATTGTTCTTGATTGATTTTAAACCAATTTCTCTTAAACTCTAATTTAAATTCTCTTTTGTTTCCTTTTCCTTATTTTGTTTGATTCACAAAAACAAATCAAAACCCCCCTTGGTGTTGGCGTGTGTTTAGAAGTCCTTTGTTTTGATTTTCATTGCGTGACATTGATAAACATCTCTTTAGATCACAATCTCCGTGGGATCGACCCTTGCTTGCTTACTATACTATCATTTGATTTGTGCACTTGCAAGGTTTTAATATTGTTGTTAAAATTTACCAACACTTCTGCATAACTAGTATGTCCCTTTTGTGGCCGTTTTATCAAAAGCTTCTCCAAGATGAGCCGACTCTTGTGGCATCTCCTTGCCAAGAATCACACCAATACATTACTTGACAAGGCTATTGTTCGCAAGGAGTTCGGACAACAACCCAAGCAGTACTTGGAAGAAGTAGCATTCTTTGCTACTTCCACACCACCATCGGCATTCGAAAAGTCTAGCTCATGACTATAAAGAAAAGCTTCTTGGGAGGTAACCCAAGCATTCTCAACTTTTGTTTTCTCTTTTGTTTTTAGTTTATGTGTGATTTCTAGTACATTTTTCATGTTTTTGTTTTTGTTAAGTTTTGCGTCATCAAACAAAGGATTTTAGTAAATAAATTCTTTGTCCTGCCTTCTTCGCCCTCTAATCACAAGAAGCAAGCCTCAAATTTGAGCAGCAACCGCAGTGTTGGTGTCGACTTGCACTTTCCTATGGCTGGCCATGGGTAGAAGTGTGGGTTTGAGTTGGGTCCTTGGATTTGTGTTGCCATACAACACTTATGTCAAAGTTAATTCCATAATTTACTCTTAATTATGAATTATGATTTAACCCTTCAATCACTATTAGAGTCTTACTAATTTAACTTGGTCAATTGCTCTGGTCAAATATGTTGACTCTGACTTGATCGTTGACTTTGACCTTTGACTTTTGACTCCTAGTTTCTTTTCTCTTCATTTGTTTCTCTAATCTCATTTCTCGGTGTGCGATCCATGGTTCCTATTAGCAACATAGTGGGAGGGCTCCACTTCTATGAGTTGACTTGTGAATGAAATCTCACCATTTAATTCTTCATATTGGTGAAAGTAAATTGAGTTTAATCCTTTCAGGACTTCCACAAACCATGGTTGAGGCCTACCAGCGTGTCATGGTTATCCAAGCTAAATAGGGTGTAGGGCATAATCTATTTAAATTGGAATGGCCATGCAATTGAATCCTTCTCTTATACAATACTCCTATTCACATTATTAGATAAAGGAATCTAATGTCAAATACCATCATGTGAATTATTCCTCTATATGATTATTCTGATAAGAATTGAAGACCTCTTCTTTCAAATCTTATCTTCTACTTTATGCAAAGATTTGATCAATCATATCTTTGGAGTATTCACTCTCTTTATTAAGAGTAGAGATCCCTTGTCGTACATTCATTTGCCTCCATGACTTTATTGAGAGTTCTGATAAACACCTTTAAGTCATGTCTTCTTCAACACAACGGCACAGTGATCTCAAAGACAAACAACATAGCCGTAAGACATCTATGATGTCTCAGGTCGAAGGATTAGTTTGCACCATTGCAATCCATGAGATCTAGTTTGACATGTGAGTAAAGACTTCCATTGTAGAATCATGTATTTGATCGCATTCAGTGTACTTATTCTCCTGCAAGCACCTACATACATGTCTTGGTGTCGGCACACTCAATGACTTGAGACCTCGTCATTTGGGAGAAGATATTACGTATGCTGATCGTAGCAGAATATCAATGCCCAATTGATACTCATATGACCAGGAACATATTTAGGATTAGGGATCATGATAAGTCTTGATGTATGCAATCTCATTACATAATTCTCATGTCCACTTATATATATATATATATATATATTCCTAGGACTGTAATTGTCTTGTATTTCATAAGATAACATATAGTCATGAATTAAAACAACTGGTGTTGCCCATAAATAACTTAATGGTCATTACAAACAATGTCCTCAATACTAACTATTACATAATTACTTGGTAGGCCATATATCCAACTTAAACAGTACTATATTAAGACTCAATAGAAACATATTAAGATTCAATAGAACCATACTACAACTCATCAAAACCATATTAGGACTTGCCATAACTATATTAATGGGCACAAAAATGATATTAAGGATCACCGAAAAGGTATCAAGGCTCGCCACAAATAACTTAAAGCCTACCAAAACCATAACAGGGCTTACTGGAGCCATATTATTAAGGATCTCTAGAACCATATTAAGGCTTCCTAAAACTGTAACACCCCGTCCCAAAAATGACTGTTCAATTAATTATTGATTGTGAAATTACATTTTTGCCCCTAGGCATAGGGGTACTTTAGTCACTTTTTGTTCGGGAAGAATTTTGGGGAATTGGGTGTCACCGTTGTGTAGAGCTCGATGATACGAGTTCGTAGACAAGTGGCAAGTTCAATTCAAATTGAAAACGAAGAAGTTATGATCTACAGAAGTGCAGTGGCACAATAGTAATTTATGATTACTAGAATCACATCCAGCTTCTCTCTCTTGCGACACTCTCTCTCCCCGACTACTCTCTCTCTTTCTTCTCTCCGTGCTATGCCACAGTTTCAGACTGCAATTTCGTCTTTGTTCGGCGAATAAATTCGACAACTCTTGTTCCAAAAGAATCGTCTCTCCCTCCTTTACTTGACCTACCATTTTCTTCGATCGAAAACCAGCATAGCGCCGAAGATATTGAGTTGAAAATTGGGCAAATTTTAGAAGCTGTTTTCTGAGACTTCGGTAGCTGTTTTCTTCGATCCAGGTATACATCCTCATCCCCTCCACTTGCTCTAGCTGTCTATGCTGATACCTTTAATCGATTTTGAGGTTTTACCGATCATTCAATATACCCACTTTCGCCGATGGTTTCGGTTTCTGTTCGGCTAGCTCTGTCTAGGATTTGGAAAATGGATTTATGCAAATGGATTTGTAGAAAAAGAGGAATTTTATGATAAGTTTCGGAAAATGGTTTTTAAACCCACCGTAGGAGTACCCCCCCCCCCCCCCCCCCCCCCGACAGTTGCCTTTGGAATAGTCCAGTCATTTATGACAGCACCTCACGAGTGTTGAGAACGCCCAAACTGTGTGGTGTGAGGATTTGCATTCAGGTTGATTATATCTTCCTAAGTCTTGCGAGAGGAATTGATGGATATGCGTTTCAGGCTGGTCACTCGATTTTGCGAGGATATGTGTTCTCGAGTTGACTACGTGTCCCCCGAGTTCTGGGAAGATATACCGATCACCGTACATTCGTGCAATCTAGAGTGATCCGACCGCTCGATTGAGACCAAGCTCTCAGAACTTGTTAATTAGACCTTGTTGGACTTATAGGAATGTTTGGATCGGAAATCGGAGGTTATGGGCCCTGTAGACCAAATTGGTAAAATTCCACGATCGAGGCCAAACCGATCGTTGGATCGTGATGAGACTTCTTGGATGAGTTCAACTTGTGGTTATGGACCAATAGGAATTATCATATAACAAATTGAGGATGTGGGCCCTACGAGCCCGTTGACTTAGATAGTGGTCTATGTCGACTCGATTGAGGCTATTTAGTAGTTGTAATTGTAATTGGAGGTTTATTTTAAAATGGTATTATGTTATGAGAGTTTCATTGAATGCTTATGAATTATTATACAATCGCTTTTACCTTCCAAGCATGTTATATTATGTTTAATTGTGTGGAGTTGGGAATGACTTGGATAACTGGGTTTTGAAATGAATAAGAAATTAATTAAATGCCAGATTGTATGTATATATTTAAATATATGCTTAGTGGCTTGAAATCGATGAATTATGAATACTAGTTTTCTCAATAGTATGTTGTACATATTTGAATGTAGTTTGAGAATAGTTTAGAGAGATTTTGCATGGTCAAATTCAAATTAAGGAATGTTGGGATTGATCTCGTTTTAAAAAAGGGATTTTTGGTTATTTATTTACGAACTGATTTTTGGAAAGTTGAGAAAGGATTTGGAAAATGGATTTATGAAAGTGGATTTGTAGAAAAAGAGGAATTTTATGATAAGTTTTGGAAAACGATTGATTATATCTTCCTAAGTCCTGCGAGGGGAATTGATGAATATGCATTTCAGGCTGGTCACTTCATTTTGCAAGGATATGTGTTCTCGGGTTGACTACATGTCCCCCGAGTTTTGCGAAGATATGCATTCTCGAGCTGACCACGTGTCCCTCAAGTTCTGCGATGATGTAACATATATGGTACTTGTTTTGACGGAATATTATTGGAATTCACGAATTATGATTTGGGTACGCCTAAGTGGAGAGCATTTGAGTTTTAAGATGTTTTAAACTAAAACTGATTAGAGTTTGAAGCTTTTGGTTTTCGAAAAGTGTGAAGGAATATTTAGTTCACGTGCTTACATATAGGTTGAACTTTGTTTCTTGTATAAAGAACTACGTGCAGCTCGATCCCTCAGTAAGGGTACGTAGACAACCTAGGCTAACCTAGGTGCAGCCGCAAGTTTATGATTGGTTCGTTATAATCAGTTTTGTAAAGTTGAATTTGTTGAACAGTTGGGAAATTATTTGAGTTTGTTATGCAGGTAAAATTATGGGTTTTTGGTCTTTTTCAGGGGAGACTCTGTCAGTTTTCCGATAGAAGCCATACCCTAAAGCAGTTTTTGGATTAGGGTAAGATTGGTATTTTGGTTATTTGTGCCCGACACCTGTCAAGTGTTGGACACGTACAGGGTTCGACACTGATTTCAAAGTTGGATTTTGATTCGGCTTGTAAAAAACGATATTAAAACTCACTAGAATCATTTTATGGCTTCGTTAGAACCATATTAAGCTCACCAAAACGATATTAAAGCTCACTAGAACCATTTTGTGACTCACTAGAACGATATTATGGCTTACCAGAACAATAACATGGCTTATCAAATTTATGTTATGAATTATCTAAACCATAGGAGGTGTACTAGAACCATACTAAGGCTTACTAGAATCGTATAAAAGCTAACCAAAAACATATTAACGCACACCAGAACCATATTATGGCTTACTAGAACCATATTATGACTAACCAGAACCATATTATGGCTTACAAGAACCATAGTGAGGTTTAGTAGAATCGGACTAAGGCTTATCAAAACTATACTAAGGCTCACCACAACCATATTAGGGCTCATCACAACCATTGTTGAGGCCCAAAAAATCCAAGGCTGGGCCCAAATATATTTATAGCCTAGTACGACACCTAACTTGGGAAGAAACCTAGCAAGAGTTTGTCATAAGCGCTTGCACACGTGCCTCGCCAAGTAAATAAGCAACACAACATGCTACAAGCTGAAGTGGGCCCAAGCCACGCAAATGTGTGGGGCTTGTTGAGCGGGTTGTGATATGGATGGTTACGAGTATTCACGAGGCCCATTAATGGTCCAAGAAGTGGAAGTTTTGGGCTACTTGGGAGCACCAAAACTCAAGCGCATTCCTTGAGCCCAAACATATAGGTAAGAATGAGAGAAAACCCAATAGCCCATCACCTTAAGAAAAGGCCCAAACATCTTAGAAAAAACATCCAATAGCCATAGCCCACAACACTTGAAAATATCCCACATCAGTCAAAATATCCAGCACCTTGTCAAAATGAAGGCAAACCCACATGAACACAAGCAACTCCCAGCACCTTGTCAAGATCAAGGTAAACCCATATGCATAGGCTGTTGGAAGTAAATCAACTTTTGACCAGCACCCTTACCCATTCTTTCCTCTGCAAGCTCTAGTGGGAAAACAATAAGTAAAAGCAAAAGGCTCCTTACCCAGATGGAGGAGTGCAGCAGCAAGAAAGTCTTGGAACCCTAAAAAGCTCTGCTTTTACATGCTAGGGTTGGGGAGATTTCACCAAAGAGGATTGAACGGAAGAAAGTGAGGAAAAATGGAGAAGAAGACTTGATAAAATTGGGGGCTTCTAGCGCCTATAAAAAGGGGCATTTTCTACCCAGCAGATTATCACATCCGGGGGGCATTCGTTGGAGATCTAGGGAGAGCAAGCATCCTCTCTCACTACTGGAACCCTCAAATTTCCAGCTATATTCTTCCATCTCTTTCCTTTTTCTCCTTTGGCATACCGATCTAAAGCAAGAAACATCCTTACTCGTTGCTGGGGGGTTTAATTTCATGCTCTGTTCTTCCATCTTCTTCCTCTCTTTCCCATAAACACATCCAGAGAGAGCAAACATCACCTCTTACATCTGGAACCCTTCAATTTCAAGCCATGTTCTTCAATTGCTTCCCTTTTTCTCTTCTGTCAAGCCACCAAGGAGCCTGACGAAGCTTTTGTCAATCTACTGGAAATCTGCTAAAGCCACCCTGCTTCCATCTTCTTCCTCTCTTTCCCATAAACACATCCAAAGAGAGCAAGCATCACCTCTCACCTCGGGAACCCTTCGATTTCAAGCCATGTTCGTCCATTGCTTCCCCTTTTCTCTTCTGTCAAGCCAGTCAAGAGCTTGATGAAACTTTCGTCAAGCTGCTTGAAACTTGCTCAAGCCACTCATTCCTCTTCCTTCATTCTCTCCTCTCTTCCTTCAACAAATCCTCTCAAAATTTTCTCTCCCCATTACTTCGAGCCTCTATTTCTCATAGGAAACCCAAGTCTTCT
Source organism: Prunus mira (assembly GCA_020226265.1). Classification (NCBI taxonomy): domain Eukaryota; kingdom Viridiplantae; phylum Streptophyta; class Magnoliopsida; order Rosales; family Rosaceae; genus Prunus; species Prunus mira. Next base: position 303,353 of record JACJFO010000033.1, read on the forward strand.
CTCTCTCATGCTAAACTCATGAATGCTCAGCTCTCATGCCACAAGCATCTCATACCAAGCCATAATATTTATCTGTAAGCAACTGTTGGTTTTGTTGGTGAAGGAAGCCAAGGGGTTTCCTAAGGCTCCAAGAACCTTTTGGAGCACTCTCGGGGCCTGATAATTGAACTCAGACACAGGGCCAAGTCCACCCATTTGCTCTTTACGGCAGCCCTGACACATCAGTAGCTGCCAGAAAGAAAAAGCCCCCTCATAAATTGGCGACTTCACTGGGGATCAGGTCATTATCTTCCCCAACGCCTCAAAAGAAGAAGACTAGAAGCACTAAACCAGAGAAAATAAAGAGATAAGAACATTTCCTTTTTTTTTTTCTTTTGTTGGCTATCTACTTTGCAGAACAAACATAATATGGATTGCTGACATGCGCCCTTTGTTTGTGTCTTAGATCTCCATTCCCAAGCAAAACAAGACCTTGTAAGAGAGCCGGGGGCTTTGGCAAATCCATTATTCATGCCATTGAGCAAACTACACATGCAAACCCCAAAATACTTGGGAACTTCGTGCCAATCAAATTTTTCCAAAAATAAAAAGAAAGAGCCAAACACAGGCCAAGCATCTGATAAAGAGAATTGAACTTCTTTTTCAGTTTTCTGCCTGAGATATTCCTGGAAGATAACACAAACTCTATATTCATACTGCTGAAAGAGTGAACCTTCACGCTAGACCAAGCTATATCTTGGTTCAACTCAACCATTAGATTATCCGCATAGTAAGTCCAAGCTAATCATGCCAAAAGCCAAGTCATGTTCTTCCAACACCTATTCCATGTCAAACAAAATATTTTCCAGCACATTCCCTATTTCAAACATCCTTCCAACACATGCCCTATTTCAAACATCCTTCCAGCACATGCCTTATTTCAAGCATTCTTCCAGTATCTAGCAATCATGCTGCGCGTCATCACCTCCACAGAGGTTTTGTCCACTAATTTCAAGTGTTCTGGGGCTAGTGCTGTAAACTCAAACACAGTAGAAGTGTGAGGGTCTTTCGTGGCCTTGCTTGCTGTAAGTTTTAATTTTCATGTTTTCAAAGTTTTTTATTAAGTCAATAAAATTATGGAGTTAATTTTATGATCCTATTTTCGTTCCTAAGCATTATCTTAAATGATTAATTGTATTTTCATTCATGCAATCTGTGAGTTAAGAATTTTATGCATTTATGCTTTACTTAAATTCTATTTTGATTTATTCCATTTCTGTTTCTTTTGCCTTGGTCTTCTCTAAGTCTTAGTTCTTGTTCTTTTTCTTCTGGTTCTTCTCCCTTTCTGGTATCAGAGCTGTAAGAGTTGCGGTTGTGTCTAGGTCTGCTACTCATATCGCCCAAGTGGCTGATTTAGGTTTTCTGAGTTAGCAAGTTCTTCAGTTATTTCTAAACAGTTATCTTATAGTTGTCTGTCATCTTCGGTTTACTATCTCAAAAGAAAACGGTAAGACCTACCGCGGGACTTAGCTGAACAGTAAGTCCCGCGGTAGAGGCTTGAGAGGTGCTGCACGAGTGTGAGAGAGAGAATGCCTTAGGTTCCAGGTAATAATGAGTTAACTATTAGGAATCCCGGTAGATCTTCTACCTTTTAAAACTCTGAGTCAAACACCTATAAGTATGAGTCATTTTCTTAGAACCAATTCAGTTAATTCTTCCAGTTCTAGAACTAGTTTGAGTCAAGTCCCAGACATAGTTAATGAAGAACAATTAGAATATGAATCAACAAGTAGTGAATTACACTGTAATGATTGGAATATTCCCAAAGTCCCTAGTAAAGAAATTTATAAGCAAAAATGGTCAATGAATGCTCACTACTACAAAAAGTGAAAAAGACGACCAGAAAACAACGACGGTCTAAGTGAAAACCGTCGTGGTTTTTAAAAAGACGACGGTTCTAAAAACACCGTCGTGTAATACAACCTTAGACAACTAAAAAATGGAGATTCAAATGGCTGTTCAAAAACAACGACGTACCTAATTAAACAACCGACGTCTATTTGAAACAGATTTCCGCAGTGTAAAATCAAAGCCAACAAAGAACGGCAGAAGTTATGAATCGACCGACGTAGAAAGTAAAGACGACGATTTCAATAAAAACCGCCGTTTTTACTCATAAAATAACACGACGAGGTTTTCGTATAAGACGCCGTATAATTACAAACAAATCCACGGCTTTAAAATACAAAATATCGCCGTATTAAATTAATTTACAACGACGGAAAATATAAATATATCGACGTCATTCTCGTATAGTTCTACGACGTTATCTTTAAATCGTACTATAAAATTTAACGTCGTATTTATTCATTTTATACGTCGTACCTTTAATTTAAACCGTCGTCTTAATAAGAATTTTTGTGAACAATTTTTTTCTTTGATTTTCTTATCCTACGTCGGTAGATCTACTTAATGATAAGAATTGAAATAATCACGACGGTTTATATAGAAAACCGCCGACATGATCAGATTTGTCTGAGATCCCAAGGGTTACGAAATCTTACCAGATGGAACTCTGTTCCACATCATAATCTTAACAGATGACACAGATTTGCAATCAGAGAGACAATTTTTTGGAAGTTGATGATGTGTGTGCGTTTGTGTATCTACAAATATTATACCTAACGTCGTTGCAAATTTGGAATCAGAGAGACAATTTTCAACGACGGTTATATTATATCTAACGACGTTTAAAAAACAAATCAACGTCGCTCAACAAATATATTACGTCGTCTTAGTCTTACTTAAGACGACGAAAAACGACGACAGTAATACAAAAACAGTCGTTGTTTTTATATTCTTATTTTATTTAAATCTGTCATCCAAAAAAGAAACTTTACATATTCCAGAACATTAATTTCCTTCATTTTAAATTTCCTCCGGAAAAAAAAAACTCTATTTATAACGCACTGTAATTGAAAAATAAACTGAAAGGTCACGGGAAAAAAAATTCTATTCTTGCGGCCTTGTTCTTTTAATATGTGTCATATTTTTCCCTTTTAACGACGGTGATTTGTTTGAGTTGGTCGTCTATTCTCATCGTCGACTATTTTTTAGAACTTTAGCAGACTAAACACGTCTGTTTTTATTTGTTTTCGACGTTGTTGTAGTTAACAACGTCTAATATTTATCGTCGTTGTTTGTTTCTGAAAATAGGACGTATAAATTTTGTAATACGACTCTCATATATTTGTAACCGACGTTGTTTCGTTGTTCAACGTCTACTCTATAAATACATACGTCGTAAATAATGACACTGACAACTATTTCCACATCATCTTTTATAGAAAAATCGAAGTGGAAAATTTATTTTACGACGGCTGTTTTTATATAGGCGACGTAGTAGGTATCAATAACGTCGTCTTCTAATGTATTTAAAGACGTCATATTTTTTATTGTCGTGAAAATGATATTTAACGGCGTCTTGTTTTAATTTTCGTCGTTGTATGTCTATCTTGCGGCCTTGTTCTGTTAATATGTGTCATATTTTTCCTTTTTAACGACGGTTTTTTTAGAGAGTTGGTCGTCTATTCTCATCCTCGACTGCTTTTTTAGATCTTTTTGCAGTACAAAGACGTCGTTTTGTATTTGTTGATGACGTTGTATATTTTAACAACGACGGTTATTTAGCGTCGTGGTTTATGAGGGAAAAGATGACGGTGGATTCCACGACCATTGAAAAATCGAATACGCGACGGTGATTTACCGTCGTCTTTTTTCTTTTTTGTAGTTGTGGCTTTCAAGACAACTACGCATGTTAAAACAGTAGAACAGGTCTATGTCTTAGGAAAAGAACATGAAACATGCCAATTACTTAATCTTGAGTCAATTAAGAAGCATAGAAAAGAAGGTAATAATTTTTTGCATATAGGATTAGTTCATGTTGCAGTTAAACCCTTAATTAAGCTAGGATTAAAAGCAGCAATTTTTTTTTAAGTTTAAGAGATGCTAGATTTAACGATTTCCAGGATAGAGTCTTAGGAATCATAGAGTCATGCTTATGCCATGGTCCAGCTCATTTTGATTGCTACCCAGATTTTACAGTCAGTTTAAGTGATCCCCATATATTAAAAGTTTTAACATTAAATATTAAAATGCATGGTTATAATATTTTACCAGGTAGTCAACCTTTAGCTTTAATTTATAGAATTTATTACAAAGTCATAGGTACAAATATGAATTTCCAAGCCCTTAGCAAAAGCCCAAAGAATCAAACACTTTTAATTCAAAGTCATACGTCAAATGCGAATGTTACAGTACCTCAAATGATTACATGGTCTAATGTTAAATTACCCCAGGATTGGTATTTAACAACTGAATGTCCGCCAAAGCCGATTCAATGTAGTCTAAACGATCTAAATTTTATCCAGCCCTATTTAGATGGAACGGTTAAAATAAGTTTTGATAGGCCAGTTAAATCAACAGTCCAATTAGAACAATTGCCAACCCCTGGTCAGTCTTTTAAAATTCCTGCTAGACATTCATCCGCAGAGTCATCCTCAATTACAGAATGCGATTTAGAAGCCGATAGAGCCCTAATTGATTTAAAAATTAATGAATTAAGAAAGCAAAAATAGGTAGTTCAACCAAGTTACGGAAAAGTCCCAACTGAGCCCGTTTTACTAGTACAGCCTAAGTCACCTACACGAACAGATTTTGAAGGTTCCACCTTTGAAGCCTGTGATGCCCAGTTAAGAACTCTTAAGCCCTGGAAAACGAATCTAGAAAAGCCAATTATCATGCTTCTTTCCCCAAGGTTGAAAGAAAAGAAATTTTCAATGAATGGAAAGAATACTTCAAAAAGACTAAGTCAGAATCACCTTATCTCAATTACGTAGAAAGTAAATACATGAGTCAAAAGTTAGTTACTTTAACTCAGGAAAAATGGGAAAAAGCCGACAATACCAAAGTCATTAGTACACACCCTCCAGTCGAGTCAATAATAATCAATCATAAAAATGCCAAAATCATAGCTAGCCCTTATAAAGTTGCTGAGTCAAAAGATGATTTAGATAAAAGAGTCATGGAACAAAATAATTACACTAACACGAGTCTAATAGTCATAGGTAAACAATTAGATAAAATTGAAACTAAAATTGACAAGTTAACTCCCAGTGAAATTACTTTAAAGCGAAAGAAAGAAAAACCTTTAGTTAAGTTCAATGAGTTAAAACCCGAGTCTTCCCTTAAGGTAAATTCAACAATGAAAAAGATTGAAGAAATGTTTCAGGAATTAACCCCAGTTAAACCTAAGCCAAATAAAGATAAAGGGAAAGAAGAAGAAGAAATTTCAGTTAAAGTTTTACAGTGTGAAGTCAATTCTGATAGTGAGTCAGCCATGTCATTAGATTCAAGCCTTAGTCAAGAGTCAGAAACTAGTAATATTTCTAAATTGAACGAGCCTTTAACAATTTACAAGTTAACCAGGATTCCCAGTGTCTTAAAGTTAGTCGTTTGACAGGAAAATTAATCCCACAAGTCTCACCAAAAATTGGTACCCTAAGCCTACGGCTCCTGATGTCCAATATGAAGAAAGAACCCAAGGTCAATTTTCTGTATCTAAGCTATATGAGTGGAATATAGATGGCTTGTCCGAACAGGAGATATTTAACAAATTACGACACATGTCCATGGTAGCCAATAGTTATGCCACTAATCACCAATTAAAGCAATTCGAAATAGTTTCCCTTTTACAAACAGGCTTCACAGGAACACTTCGTTTCTGGTAGGATAAACATCTCACAGAACATGCAAAATTAAGAATAATCCATGCCTATAAAACAAATGATGAAGGTTATTATCTTTGATGAACGCATAGGAATGAGTATAGAAAACGGAGTTAATGTCCTTCTGTATACGATAATTGAGCATTTCATAGGTACACCCAATAGCACAACAGCTAGGATTCATGATCAATTAAGTAATTTACGATGCCCTAAATTAAGTGATTTTAGATGGTATAAAGATGTTTTTATTTCTAGAGTCATGTTAAGAGATGATAGTAATCAATCGTTTTTGAAAGAAAAATTCATAAACGGTCTTCCGAATTTATTTGCTCACAAAATTAGAACAGTTTTAAGTAATGAATCAGGACGAATTAATTATGATGAATTAACATATGGCAACATAATTAGCACAATTAATCAAGTTGGAATGAAAATGTGTGTAGATTTAAAAATTAGTAAATCAATTCAAGCCGATAGGAAGAATGCTAAATATGAATTAGGAAATTTTTGTGACTAGTATGGTCTAGCTCCTATACCCCCGTCTAGACAAGTCAAAAGAAGTAATGATCGTCGATTTAGTAAAAGTAGATATTATGCCCGTAGAAAACATTCTTTTAAACCAAATGATGAGTTTTACAGTAAAAAGAAGTTTACCCCTAGGAAAAGCAAATGGTCAAAAGGGTATTTGAAAGGTTACCGACAAAGTAAAAAGAGTCAATTTTAGAAAAGCTCAGATAAAACAAAAGTTAAATGTTTTAAATGTAAAAGATTCGGCCATTTTGCTAATGAGTGCAGAGTTAAGGATATGATTAAACAGTTAAAGTTAAAATCTGATGATGAAGCCAAATTAATTCAAGTTCTTGAGTTAGCTAACACCGAGTCAGATCCTATGTCTTCTGCTAGTTCAATTCATTATGGTTCAGATAGTTCCCAGTATAGTTCACCAAAAGTTCAGATAGGTTGTAAAGACAAGTGTTGCAGGGTCTTAAATAAATCAATTAGTGTCCTAACTAAGCAAGAAAAACAAGAAGAATTATTGATAAATTTAATTAGTAAAATAGAAAATCCGGAATTAAAAGCCGATTATTTAAGAAAACTGAGGAAAGTTATAAGTCAAGAAGAACCCAGTCCGAACCAAGTCTCCACGATTAGTCTTAATACCATTTTAGAAAGGTTTAATAAAAAGAAAGAAGTCACCCTTCAGGATCTCCAGTTAGAGTCAAAACAGTCAAAAAAGAAATTTTAGACTTAAAACAAGTTAGTTAGAAATTACAAACTGAGAATTATGAAATTAGACAAGACTTAGTTAAATTGTTAGAATCTAGAGCAGAATCCAGTAATCCTTTCGGTAAACACAGTTCAGAGTCAGAACCTGAATCATCCGATAATGACAAGAACGACAAAGTTATTAAACTAATTAAGCAATTAATTTTAGAAAATGGTACTGCCGAGTTAGTATTTTCATTAATGAATTTGAATTAAATACAATTGCTTTATTTGATTCAGGAGCTGATTTAAATTGCATTCAAGAAGGTCTAGTTCCAACCCAGTTTTACAAGAAGTCAAGAGAAGTCTTAGGAACAGCGTCTGGTAAAGCATTAAAATTAAATTATGAATTACCCAAAGCCTATGTATGCCAAAATAAAACATGTTTTAAAACGTCTTTTGTTTTAATTCAAAATATTATAGATGAAGTTATTTTAAGTTTACCCTTTATCTCTTTACTTTATCCTTTCCAGGTAGAATATGATGGAGTTACGTCTAGTCATTTAGGTGAAAAAGTTAAACTTGAATTTTTTACCAAACCACAATTACACAGTCTTAAGTCTTTACAGAAGTCACCAGTTTCTAAGTCAGTGCGGTTAATTCAAAATAAGACAAAACAAGTTGATTTTCTCAAGCAAGAAATTAAATTCAAACGTGTAGAACAACAGTTAACCAATAAGTCTTTACAGTCTCAAATAATTGAATTTGAAGAAAAGTTAAAAAATGAAGTTTGCTCTTATTTACCTAATGCTTTTTGGCACCGAAAGCAACATGTAGTTACTTTACCTTACGTTAAAACATTTAGTGAAAAGAATATTCCCACTAAAGCCCGTCCAATTCAGATGAGCCAAGAGTTAATGAAATTGTGTAAACAGGAAGTCATCGAATTAGTCCAAAAAGGAATAGTTAGGAAAAGTAAGTCACCATGGTCATGCCCAGCTTTCTATGTTCAGAAAAATGCAGAGTTAGAAAGAGGAGCCCCTCATCTAGTAATCAATTATAAGCCCCTTGATACAGTTCTTGAATGGATTAAGTATCCAATCCCAAATAAAAGAGATTTAGTTAACCGATTAGAGAAAGCAGTTATCTTTAGCAAGTTTGATATGAAAAGTGGTTTCTGGCAAATTCAAATTAAAGAATCAGATAGATATAAGACTGCCTTTGTAACCCCTTTCGGTCATTATGAATGGAATGTCATGCCCTTTGGTTTAAAAAATGTGCCTAGTGAATTTTAGAACATAATGAATGAAATTTTTAATCAATATAGCCAATTTTCCAGAGTTGATAGAGCAACATTGGAAGCATTTAAATAAATTCCTCCAGATAATCAAGCAAAATGGTTTAGTTCTTCCAGCTAAGAAAATTAAGTTATTTCAAACCAATGTCAGATTCTTAGGATTTAATATTAGTCAAGCCCAGATAAGCCCAATTGATAGAGTTATTCAATTTGCTAATAAATTTCCAGATCAAATTCTAGATAAGAATCAATTACAGAGATTTCTAGGATCATTGAATTATGTTTCTGATTTCTACAAAAATTTAAGAAAATTATGCAAGCCCTTGTTTGATCGTCTCCAGAGCAATCCTCTTGCCTGGACTCCGAGTCATACAGAAACAGTTAAACAGATTAAAATTCATGTCAAGTCTCTTCCATGTCTTGGTATTCCTTCAGTAAATTCTTTTAAAATTGTCGAAACAGATGCTTCTGAGTCTGGTTATGGTGGTATCTTAAAGCAAAGAGCTTCCCTTGAGTCACCTGAGCAAATTGTCCAATTTCATTCCGGAGTTTGGAGTCAGTCTCAAGTTAATTATAGTACTATTAAAAAAGAAATTTTTTCTATAGTATTATGTATTAGTAAATTTCAAGATGATCTTTTAAATCAAAATTTTTTATGTTAGAGTTGATTGCAAATTTGCAAAACATGTTTTAGAAAAAGATGTTAAAAATATGGTTATAAACAGATTTTTGCACGTTGGCAAGCCATTCTAAGTGTTTTTGATTTTGAGATTGAATATTTGAGAGGTAGTGAAAATAGTATTCCTGATTTTCTTACAAGAGAGTTCTTGCAGGACAAACAAGGAGAATCATGTCAAGTAGAGAATTTCTTACAAGAGAGTTCTTGCAGGACAAACAAGGAGAATCATGTCAAGTAGAGAAAAAGAAAAAGAAAAAATGCAGTATGGTCAAAGCCAATCAAGCCAAGTGAGTCAACCCAGGATACTTCCAGCCACCCTGATGCCTATCAAACAAGAGTCTTCTTCTCAAGCCATGCCTTCTCATATTGTGCCCTACCCAGGTCATTCTCCAATTCCAGTAGGTAATAGATTTAATCCTTTGAGTCAACCTTCTTTACACCCCAATTATCAGTCTGCATTAACTTCTCAGTATGATCCATTTATTATTTATCCGCCTGCTTCAGTTTCTTCGTAGAGCCAAAGCCCAGTCAAAAGGTCTAATTATGTCATACGAAGCCATTGTCATCTTTTCGTAGTTGAGTCCTACCTTGAAGAACTAGGAGATCCAATTAAAATTGCCCATAAGGTTTTCCCTCCTACTCTTCATTATTTTCCGAGTCATCCTTCCAATTAAGTTTTATAGGGATACTCTTTATGAAACCCAGTCTATAGATATTAAGCCCATTAAAGACAAAGAAACCAAAGCCACAATGTTTCATTCCCTCTACACACGCCAAAATTCTCATGCCCCAAGTCTGGAGTCGTAATCCTTATGACCAAAAGCCCCTTCAATCAGGCCTTACTTATAATTATGGTGATTATATTGATGCATGGTACACAATCAGGCCTTACTTACAATTTTTTAAAAGAGGGATTTTCGGTTATTTATTTAAGAACTGATTTTTGGAAAGTTGGGAAAGGATTTGGAAAATGGATTTATAAAAGTGGATTTGTAGAAAAAGAGGAATTTTATGATAAGTTTCAGAAAATGGTTTTCAAACCCAGCGTAGGAGTACCCCCCCCTCTTCTCCTGGAAGTTGCCTTTGGAATAGTCTAGTCATTTATGACAACACCTCACGAGTCTCGAGGACGCCTGAACTGTGTGGTGTTAGGATTTGCATTCAGGTTGATTATATCTTCCTATGTCTTGCGAGGGGAATTGATGGATATGCGTTTCAGGATGATCACTCGATTTTGCGAGGATATGTGTTCCCGGGTTGACTAGGTGTCCCCTGAGTTCAGCGAAGATATGTGTTCTCGGGCTAACCACGTGTCCCCCGAGTTCTGCGATGATGTAACATATATGGTACTTGTTTTGACGCAATATTATCCGAATTGACGGATTATGATTGGGGGTAAGCCTAGGTGGAGAGTATTTGAGTTTTAAGATGTTTTAAACTGAAATTGATGATTTTATCTTGGTACTTATTGGTTAAGGTTTTAATACATGTTTTCAGATTTATGAGACAATGATTGAGAGTTTTCTAAAATGATTGAGAGTTTTCTAAGTTTTAAGGATTTTATACAATTCACAACTACTTTCTTAAGAGATGAGTTTGTTTCAGCGAATTGATTAGAGTTTGAAGCTTTTGGTTTTAGGAAAGTGTGAAGGAATATTTAGTTCATGTGCTTATATATGGGTTGAACTTTGTTTCTTATATAAAGAACTACGTGTGGCTTGATCCCTCAGTAAGGGTACGTAGGCAACCTAGGCTAACCTAGGTGCAGCTGCAAGTTTATGATTGGTTTGTTATGATCAATTTTGTAAAGTTGAATTTGTTGAACGGTTGGGAAATTATTTGAGTTTGCTGTGCATGTAATTATGGGTTTTTGGTCTTTTTCAAGGGAGACCCTTTCAGTTTTCCGGTAGAAGCCGTACCCTGAAGCAGTTTTTGGATTAGGGTAAGAATGGTATTTTGGTTATTTGTGCCCGATACCTGTCAGGTGTTGGACATGTACCGGGTTCGACACGGATTTCAAAGTGGGATTTGGGTCGGGTTCTATAAAAAATGATATTAAAACTCACTAGAATCATTTTATGGCTTCGTTAGAACCATATTAAGGCTCACCACAACGATATTAAAGCTCACTAGAACAATAACGTGGCTTATCAAATTTATATTATGAATTATCTAAACCATATGAGGTGTACTAGAACCATACTATGGCTTACTAGAATCGTATAGAAGCTAACCAAAAACATATTAACGCACACCAAAACCATATTATGGCTTACTAGAATCATATTATCACTAACTAGAACCATATTAAGGCTTACAAGAACCATACTGAGGTTTAGTAGAATCGGACTAAGGCTTTTCAGAACTGTACTAAGGCTCTCCACAACCATATTAGGGCTCATCATGACCATTGTTGAGGCCCAAAAAATCCAAGGCTGGGCCCAAATATATTTCTAGCCCGATACGACACCTAACTTGGGAAGAAACCCAACTTGGGTACGCAAGAGTTCGTCATATAGGACACCTAATTTACTCTTAATTATGAATTATGATTTAACCCTTCAATCACTATTATAGTCTTACTAATTTGACTTGGTCAATTGCTCCGGTCAAATATGTTGACTCTGACTTGATCGTTGACTTTCACCTTTGACTTTTGACTCCTAGTTTCTTTTCTCTTCATTTGTTTCTCTAATCTCAGTTCTCGGTGTGCGATCCATGGTTCCTATTAGCAAGATAGTGGGAGGGCTCCACTTCTATGAGTTGACTTGTTAATTAAATCTCACCATTTAATTCTTCATATTGGTGAAAGTCAATTGAGTTTAATCCTTTCAGGACTTCCACAAACCATGGTTGAAGCCTAGCAGCGTGTCATGGTTATCCAAGCTAAATAGGGTGTAGGGCATAATGATTTAAATTGGAATGGCCATGCAATTCAATCATATTATGACTAACTAGAACCATATTAAGGCTTACAAGAACCACACTAAGGTTTAGTAGAATCGGACTAAGGCTCACCACAGCCATACTAGGGCTTATCATGACCATTGTTAAGGCCCAAAAAATCAAAGGCTAGGCCCAAATATATTTCTAGCCCAATACTACACCTAACTTGGGTACGCAAGAGTTCGTCATGTGTGCTTGTACGTGTATAATACTACATTAAACGTAAAAGCGCTAAAATCTTTATACGGGTAATAACTTTGGAAAAGTAAAAAATCAAAAAGGGACCATAGATTCTCGAGTAATGGCATAATAGTAATGGATAGGGTACTCGTCCTTAGGAGTGCAAGATTTATATTTCTATAATCCGTGCAAACCATTTGAGCTCCAGTAGTTTTCAACACTGGCACAATGTTGGCCAGCCACTCAACATATCGAGCGGTATGGATAAAGCCAGCTTTGAGAAGATGTTAAATTTATTATTTGACTTTTAGTTGTACCTGGGCAGAAAATCGCAGGTGGTGGTTGTTGGTAAGGTTTGAACCTGTCTTTGATTTTCAATTTGTGTTCTACTAAACCTCTAGGTAATCCAAGCATCTCATGATAGTCCCAAGCAAAACAATCTTTATATTCACAGAGGAGGCCGATAATTTCGACACTCAGCTTCAGGTTCAAAAGATTACTAACAAGAGAGGTCGTGCTTCGCCCTTAGTTCCTACATTGATTTCTAACAAAGGATCTTAGACCTCAGGATGGCTGTCTTCCATCTTAGTAGGTGCAAGATGCAAGTCGTCAATGGTTAATACATCGTCGTCGTCTGACTCATGTTGGAATTCGATCAAATTAATAGGCGAGTTCGGCAGTAAAGAGTCCTCGGCCCAATATTCCAACAGTCGTTCCCCAGTCGATCGAAAACAGTAGTGGATGTGGTCCATTGATTCACCCAATCTATAAATCTATGGTCAACCAAGCTAGTAGGCTCGGCCCTTTTTCTCTTATGTTCTCTTGAGCTCGACTGGCTTATTTTTGCATCGGTCACAGATCCCCGATTCAAGCTTGAGCTCCTTCTCTTTTCTTCTCCTTGGCTTTTTGGATTTAGACTTTCTTGCCTGCTTACCCCTTTCTAGGCCCCTGACGATCTGATCTCAGGCCATAAATCTCTGCTTTGTCGAGCCTCTTCGGGTTGGAAATAAGCTTCGACCATGTTGATAACAGGTGGAGGGAATTGCTCGGCATCTACTTTGATAGCCGGTTTCTCTATGAATTGAAGCTTATTTTCGTCTATCAATTTTGTATGTCGTCACGCATGAAAATACAGTTGTTAGTACTATGAGACAAAAAACTGTGATACTTATAGATTGTATTTCCTTTGAGCTCTTGGTCCTTGGGAATGTTGTGGCGGAATGATAGAGTGACCTTCTTTTCAGCCAATAGTAAATGACTTGAGACCTTGTCATTTGGGAGAAGATACTACGTATGTTGATCATAGCGGAATATCAATGCCTAATTGATACTCATACGACCAGGAACATATTTAGGATTAGGGATCATGATAAGTCTTGATATATGCAATCTCATTACATAGTTCTCATGTCCACTTATATATATATTCCTAGGACTATAGTTGTCTTGTTTTTCATAAGATAACATATAGTCATGAATTAAAACAACTGGTGTTGCCCATAAATAACTTAATAGTCATTACAAAAGATGTCCTCAATGCTGACAATTACATAATTACTTTGTAGGCCATATATCCAACATAAACAGTACTATATTAAGACCCAATAGAAACATATTAAGATTCAATAGAACCATACTGCGGCTCATCAAAACCATATTAAGACTTGCCATAACTGTATTAAGGGTCACAAAAATGATATTAAGGATCACCGAAAAGGTATCAGGGCTCACCACAAATACTTAAGGCCTGCGAAAATCATAATAGGGCTTACCAGAGCCATATTATTAAGGATCACTAGAACCATAGTAAGGCTTCTTAAAACTGTAACACCCCGCCCCAAAAATGATTGTTCAATTAATTATTGATTGTGAAATTACATTTTTGCCCTTGGGCATAGGGGTACTTTAGTCACTTTTTGTTCTAGAAGGATTTTGGGGAATTGAGTGCCATTGTTGTGTAGAGCTCAATGGCACGAGTTCGTAGACAAGTGGCAAGTTCAATTCGAAGTTAAAACGAAAAAGTTATGATCTACGGAAGTGCAGTGGCACAATCGTAATTTATGATCACTAGAACCACATCCAGCTTCTCTCTCTCGCGACACTCTCTCTCCCCAACTATTCTCTCTCTCTCTCTCTCTCTCCCCTGTCCGTGCGATGCCACTGTTTCAGACTGCAATTTCGTCTTTGTTCTACGACTAAATTCTACAATTCTTGTTCCAAAAGAATCGTCTCTCCCTCCTTTACTTGACCTACCCATTTTCTCCAATCGAAAACCAGCGTAGCTAAAGATATTGACTTGAAAACTGGGCAGATTATCTAAGCCATTTTCGGAGATTCCGGCGGCTGTTTTCTTCGATCCAGGTAACATCTTCATCCCCTCCACTTGCTCTAGCTGTCTATGCTGATACCTTGAATTGATTTTGAGGTTTTATCGATAGTTTAATATACCCACTTTCGCTGATGGTTTCTGTTTCTGTTCGCCTAGCTCTGTCTAGGATTTTGAAAATGGATTTATGCAGGTGGATTTGTAGAAAAAGAGTTATTTTATGATAACTTTTGGAAAATGGTTTTCAAACCCACCGTAGGAGTATACCTCCCCCCTGGCAGTTGCCTTTGGAATAGTCCAGTCATTTATGACAACACCTCACGAGTGTTGAGGACGCCTGAACTGTGTGGTGTGTGGATTTGCATTCAGGTTGATTATATCTTCCCAAGTCCTGCAAGGGGAATTGATGGATATGCGTTTCAGGCTGGTCACCCGATTTTGCGAGGATATGTGTTCTCGGGTTGACGATGTGTCCCCCGAGTTCTGCGAAGATATGCCGATCACCGTACGATCGTATGATTTGGAGTGATCCGACCGCTTGATTGAGACCAAGCTCTTAGAACTTGTTAATTAGACCTTGTTGGACTTTGGAATCGGAGGTTGTGGGCCCCGTAGACCAATTGGTCAAATTCCACAATCGGGGCCAAACCGATTGTTGGATCGTGATGAGACTTCTTGGATAAGTTCAACTTATGGTTACGGACCAATAGGAATTATCATATAACAAATTGAGGATGTGGGCCCTACGAGCCCAATTGACTTAGATAGTGGTCTATGTCGACTCGGTTGAGGCTATTGAGTAGTTGTAATTGTAATTGGAGGTTTGTTTTAAAATGGTATTATGTTATGAGAGTTTCATTGAATGCTTATGAATTATTATACAATCGCTTTTTCCTTCAAAGCATGTTATATTATGTTTAATTGTGTGCAGTTGGGAATGGCTCGGATAACTAGGTTTTGGCATGAATAAGTAATTAATTAAATGCTAGATTATATGTGTATATTTAAATCTCAGTGGCTTGAAAATGATGAATTATGAATACTAGTTTTCTCAATAGTATGTTGTACGTATTTGAATGTAGTTTGAGAATAGTTTTGAGAGATTTTGCATGGTCAAATTCAAATTAAGGAATGTTGGGATTGATGTCGTTTTAAAAAAGGGATTTTTGGTTATTTATTTACGAACTGATTTTTGGAAATTAAGAAAGGATTTGGAAAATGAATTTATGAAAGTGGATTTGTAGAAAAAGAGGAATTTTATTACAAGTTTCGGAAAATGGTTTTCAAACCCATCGTATGAGTAACCCCCACCCCCATCCCCCCCCCCCCCTCCCTCCCCTGGCAGTTGCCTTCGGAATAGTCCAGTCATTTATAGCAACACCTCACGAGTCTCGTTGTGTTCATAATGATGAGAATCCACTTGTTAGGACATTACATGATTATTTGCATCCTGCTCGTACAAGTGTGCGATCTTGCATCATTTTTCCGTTAAATGGTCAAACTTTTGATTTTAAACGGGGCATGATACAACTTTTACCAACTTTTCATGGAATGGAATCTGAAAATCCGTATTCACATGTGCGTGAGTTTGAGGAAGTTTGTGGAACTTTTTCAACACAAGGGTGTAGGCTTGATACAGTTTTGTTAAAAAATTTTCCATTTTCACTGAAAGATAAAGCGAAAACTTGGCTTTATTCTCTAAGGCCAAGAACAATTAGAACATGGCTTGAAATGCAAACTGAATTTTTCAAGAAATTTTTCCCAATTCAAAAGACAAATTCTTTGAAAAGACAGATGACCACATTTTCTCAAAAAGATACTGAGTCTTTACCTCAAGCTTGGGAAAGATTTAAAGATTCGTTAATGTTATGTCCTCACCATGGTTTTGAAAGATGGAGGGCGGTAAGTCATTTTTGTGATGGCTTAACACCTAAAGACGACAATTTATTGAGACGATGTGCAATGGAAATTTTATGTATAAAGATCCTGAAGATGCTTTTGATTTTCTTGATGAAATTGCAGAGAAATCTCAGATTTGGAGCACTCCCAACACATTTGAGCCTAATTCCCAAAAGGCAAAATCTTCTATTAATCCTTCTAGCGGCGATATTTATCACCTGAAGGAGGAAGATAGTCTCAAAGCTCTGGGTTGTTCATGTAGGAGAGGAGACTCACAAATTCATGGTGCAGACCATCAAGGACATAAATGCTCAAGTCATAGAAGGTAGTCTCCCAATTCTGTCCATTTTTTACTTATCCTGCCTTTGGTGATGATGCCTAACACTTCCGTTCTGTCTGTATCAGACCCCTCCCTTACAAGGAACATAGGTGGACAGTCTGTCCAGGCTGGAGAAGTGATTGGTAAGCCTTCCATCTTTCTGTTTCTTTTATTATTTTTTCGCTGGATTGACTTCTGACTTGTTTCTATTTTCTGTCTCAGTCAACTCTGTCATTGAGGCTGGAGATTTGGAGCTTCCCTCTAGAGATGAAGAAGGTGAAACTCATGTGGAACTACCAGCTGTTGAGGCGACTCCTTCTGGTAGAAAGAACAAGAGAAAAAAAAACTGCTCCAGTTTATGAGAGTACTGCCCAGCCAGAAACTTCAGGTAAAGTCTTCGAGAGTTCTGAGCTTTCTTAATCCTATTCTGTCTTTCCACCCGTATGTTCTAATCATCTTTATTGCCCGTTTCTTTGCAGTTGACAGTCCCCCTCCTCCTCCTGCCAAGTCCAAAAGACTTAGAAAGAGGACTGTGGTGGAGTATGTAGCCACAGAAGAACCCGCAGTAGTTCCTACAACCACTTCTGGCACAGATGAGGAACTGAGGGAGGCCCTTGAAGCTGTGGAGCAGGAGAAGGAGTGAGGAGAAGAAGAAGAAGAAGAACCCCATGAAAAGACGAAAGAATTAGAAGAAGAGGTGAGTTTTGTTGACTGTATCAGTGCTTTTTGCCTTTTGATTCCCTTCATTCTGACTTCTGTTTTTCCGTATAAGGAAATCCCTGCTGAAGTGATTGCAGAGAGCATCGCTTTGGCGCAGAAACAGCAAAAGATCCCAAGAGCAGAGTTGACTAGTTCAAAGTTGGCTCTTTTTGAGGATGCAGAGGCAGAACACTCCACTGCTGTTCTGGCACCTGAGGAACAGGCGGAGCAGTCTGTGTCAGAACCTGTGGATTAGGCAGAACAAATGGTTGCAGTCCCAGAACCTGAAGTGAAAGTAGTTGCTGCTGTTTCTGACCTTGTGGTAAATTTTATTTTAACTTTGTCCACCTGTTTTCCTGTAGTTCTGTTCTATCTGTGCTTCCTTATCTGTTAGTCTTTTTAGGTAGAAGTGCCTAGGACTGCTGGGGTTTTGGCAGTGGTGACCAGTCCCTTGAAGCCTCCCATCGTTGCTGTAAGTGTTAATGCATTCCTAGGCTTCCTTCTTTTGTCTCTACCTGGTTCTGACTTACGTTCTTTTCTGCAGATGCCTATCTATTCCCTTCCAAGTTCATTTGCCACGGCTTCCTATACTGATCCAGAGCTGGCAGAATTTGAGGCTATGGATCTAGACGCCCAGTTGGACAAGCTTGAGAAACTCAGCTCCACTCCTGGCAAGGCAAAGTCCAAGGTAGTGGAGGAAGCCATGGAGAGGCTGAAGATCTGGCAACTGAGCTGGAGCTGGATGAGGATAGGGAAGCTTTTGACCAACTGATGAAGGATCTGGACCTACTGCATAGACAGAACATGGCCCTCAAACCCATACTTGAAATGAGCCTTGGCCTGGCAAGAGATATGCTCAACCTTCACGACCGTTATGAGGATCTCAGGCCCACCTTCAAGACCTCTGAGTTCTGCAAAGCCACCCATGAAGCCAACTTGGCTGACTATGCAAAGCAGAAGGCAGAACTAGATCAGATGGTTGCAAGGTATAAGGAAGCTAAGTCCACTGCAGATAGGCTGGAGAAGCAAATTGAGGAGCTTCAAAAGCGGCTGGTAGAGCGCAGGGAGGTACAGAGCAGGGTCGGGGCTAGATTGAGTTCCAAGACCAAGGCTACCTTCCTTGTGCAGAACATGATGATCACCTTGTTACTTGATTCTGCCTGCCCATTAGCTTGGGCATAATAAGGGGTGGATTGAAGCAGTTTGAATTTAAATGCTTCTGCCATATCCAGCATTTCTCCATATATGAAAGAAGATCCCCTATCAGTTGTGATCGATTCTGGAATGCCAAACCTTTGTATAATCTGCTATTCTATGAAAGTGATGATTTCTTGAGATATTGTGGACTTAACAGGATTGGCTTCCACCTATTTGGTGAAATAGTCTGTAGCTACAATGATAAAACAGTGTTGTTTGCTACTGGCTGGATAAATCTTACCAATGAGATCCATTGCCCATCCTATGAAAGGCCATGATTTTACTGCTGGATTCATGGGAACTGAAGGAGCCTACTGGATTGGGCCATGCCTTTGACAAGCCTCACACCCCTTGGAATAATCAATGCAATCTTCTATCATAGTTGGCCAGAAGTAGCCATATCTTCTGATTAACCAGCACATCTTTCTTCCTCCTTGGTGAGCTCCACAAATTCCTTCATGAGTTTCTCCCATGATTTTCATGTATTCTTTCTTTCTAAGGCACCTCAGGAGCACCTCATCCTTGCTTTTTCGAACCAAATCTCCATTCCACATAAGGTAGTTTAAAGGCATGATTCTGACTCTCTTTTCAAACGGCAGGGTTGGGTATTGCAAGTAATTTATGATAGGATTTCTCCAATCATCTTCAGTGATTATGGCAGAATTAACATCTATCTCCATTCCTCTAGTCAGAACAGATGGTAGACTTTTCTTTCCTACCTTGATGATTCTTTGCACACAGTCTTCAGGCATTTGTATACCTATTGCTATCTAAGCCAATTCATTGGCTGCAAATTTTCTTCTCTTGGGATATGTTCCCAAGTAGCTTTTCTGAATTCTGTCAGTAGGTTTCTATCTACAACTAAATAAACAGCTAAAGAAGGACTCAGACACTTGTATTCTCCAGCAATCTATTTCAACACAAGCATAGAATCTCCCAAGATTTCCACAGATTGGATCCCTAATTCCACCAGCATTTCTAGGCCAATGATTGAAGCTTCATATTCAGCCCTGTTGTTGGTGCACTGGAAATCTAGCTGGAAAGAATAACAATGTCTGATCCCTAGTGGGTCCTCTAAAACAATCTCTGCTCCGGAAGCTACATCAGTCTTTGATCCATCAAAGTACAGTTTCCAAGGTGTAAGGTGAACTGAATAGATGGGATTGTTGAGGCAAGTATGACCTCTAGTCAGCAGATCTGCATTTTCTATGTCCAAAGAGTCCATATTTTCAATCTCTTCTCCTGGGTGATCTACTAGGAAATCTGCTACAGCTTGTCCTTTGACAGCTTTCTGAGGAACATATCTGAAAGCAAATTCTGTCAAAGCCAGAGTCCATTTTCCAATTCTGCCTGTCAACATTGGCCTCGTTAGCATGTATTGGATTAGGTCTGTCTTGGCAATGATGTAGATGGTGAAAGGCAGCATATAGTGTCTGAGTTTCACAGCAGTGAAGTATAAGGCTAGACAAAGCCTTTCAATTGCAGAATATTTCCTTTCTACTTCTGTCAGAGTTCTGCTCAGATAGTAGATTGCCTATTCCTTTCCTTCCTTGTTATCTTGAACCAACAGACTCCCTATGGACACTTCTGATGTAGAAACATAGAGTTTGAGTGGTTTTCCTCTCTTTGGTAGGATAGAACTGGTGGATTTGAGAGGTAATGCTTGATTTCCTCAAAAGCTTGTTGGTGCTGTTCTTCCCATTTGAACATCTATTCCTGTTTCAATCTTAACAAGAAGGAAAAAGGCTAGATCTTTCCTGCAGAATTGGATATGAATCTCCTTAGAAAGTTAATTTTTCCTAGGAGACTCTGTAGTTCTTTCTTGTTCTGGGGGTGGTAGAGCTTCTATGATGGAATTTGCTTTGTTCTTGTCAATCTCTATGCCTCTTTGGTGGACCAAGAATCCTAAGAAATTTCCTGCTTGAACTCCAAAAACACATTTCTTGGGGTTCATTTTCAGTTTATGTTGTCTCATCCTTAGGAATGCCTTTCTTAGATTCGATGCATGGTTTCCCTCCTCTGGGGATTTAATCTCTATATATACTTCCAAAGAATGCCCTATCATTTCATGGAAAACAGAATTCATTGCTCTTTGATAAGTGGTTCTTGCATTTCTTAAGCCAAAAGGCATTACAGTATATTCAAAAGCACCTATATTTCTTGAGTACATGAAGGTTGTCTTGTGGATGTCTTCTTCTGCCACTATAATCTAGTTATATCCTGCATTGTCATCCATAAAAGAGAGCATTTGGTTATGAGCAGCTCCATCCACTAGCATGTCTGCCATTGGCATAGGGTACTCATCCTTGGAAGATGCTTCATTTAGATTCCTGTAGTCCACATAGATTCTAACTGCCCCTGTTTTTCTTTTCAGAACTGGCACAATATTGGCTAGCCAATCAACATAAATGGTTGGTCTGATGAATCCTGCTTTGAGCAACCTTTCTATTTCTTCCTTGACCTTCACTTCTGTGTCCATAGACATTCTTCTTTTGGCCTGCTTGATTGAAAGGTAGCCCTCCTTAATTGGCAGCTTGTGTTCCACCAATTTTCTGTCTAATACCGAAATTTCATGATAATGCCAATAGATTCATACTAACTAGGTGATCGACTTGTTCTTGGACAAAGGCAAAAAATAGGACAGAGTTAGCCGAACAGAAACCGAAACCGTCGGCGAAAGTGGGTATATTGAACAATCGGTAAAACCTCAAAATCAATTCAAGGTATCATCATAGATAGCTAGAGCAAGTGGAGGGGATGAAGATGTATACCTGGATTGAAGAAAACAGCCACTGGAATCTCCGAAAAGGGTTTCGAAAATCTGCCCAGTTTTCAAGTCAATATCTTCGGCGCTACGCTGGTTTTCGATGAGAGAAAATGGGTAGGTCAAGTATAGGAGAGAGAGACGATTCTTTTGGAACTAGAATTGTCGAATTTAGTCGCCGAACAAAGACGAAATTGCCGTCTTAAACAACGGCATCGTACAGAGAGGAGAGAGAGAGAGAGAGGGAAAATAGTCGGGGAGAGAAAGTGTCCCGAGAGAGAGAAGCTGGATGTGGTTCTAGTGATCATAAATTATGATTGTGCCACTGCACTTCCGTAGAACATAACTTCTTTGTTTTAACTTCGAATAGAACTTGCCACTTGTCTACGAACTCATATCATAGAGCTCTACCCAACGGTGACACTCAATTCCCTAAAATGGAGAATTAAATGGTGTGATTTAATTCACAAGTCAACTCATAGAAGTGGAGCCCTCCCACTATCTTGCTAAAAGGAACCCGTGGATCGCACACCGAGAAATGAGATTAGAGAAACAAATGAAAAGAAAAGAAACTAGGAGTCAAAAGTCAAAGGTCAAAGTCAACGATCAAGTTAGATTCAACATATTTGACCTAAGCAATTGACCAAGTCAAATTAGTAAGACTATAATAGTGATTGAAGGGTTAAATCATAATTCATAATTAAGAGTAAATTATGGAATTAACAAATTATGGAATTAACTTTGACATAAGTGTTGTATGGCAACAAAAATCCAAGGACCTAACTCAAACCCACACTTCTACCCATGGCCAGCCATAGGAGAGTGCAAGTCGACACCAACGCTGCGGTTGTTGCTCAAATTTCGAGGCTTCTTTGAGGCTTGCTTCTTGTGATTAGGAGGCGAAGAACGCTGGACAAAGAATGTATTTACTAAAATCCTTTGTTTGATGACGCAAAACTTAACAAAAACAAAAACATGAAAAATGTACTAGAAATCACACATAAACCAAAAACAAAAGCGAAAACAAAAGTTGAGAATGCTTGGGTTACCTCCCAAGAAGCTTCTCTTTATAGTCATGAGCTAGACTTTTCGAATGCCTATGGTGGTGCGGAAGTAGGAAAGAATGCTACTTCTTCCATGTACTACTAAAGGAAAGAATGCTACTTCTTCCATGTACTACTTGGGTTATTGTCCGAACTCCTTGCAAACAATAGCCTTGTGAAGTAATGTGTTGGTGTGATCCTTGGCAAGGAGATGCCACAAGAGTCGGCTCATCTTGGAGAAGCTTTTGATAAAACATTAATAAATTTTGGCACGTCCAAGAGAAGTGCGCATGTGTTTCACGACTAGAGGGGGTGACGACTTGGCTTTCAAGACATCTGTAGAGGTGTTTTCCAAGTAGTTGACATGTACAATTGGGTCAAGAAGATCTATGCGGTCGCACTCTTCCAAGTCCCTCGACTTTTTAACAGCCTCGAACACCTGAAACGCAATGGATTCGCCCTGAACTCTCAAAGTTAATTGTTGTACATCTTTCAATGTACCAGCAATAGTAAGGAAAGGCCGGCCCAGCAAGAGTGGGATTTCATGGTCTTCCTCCACATCAAGAATAAAGAAATCAGCCGGAAACACAAATTTCTTCACTCTGATAAACACGTCTTCAATGATTCCTTTAGGATATGTGACTGATCTATCCGCAAAGTCAAGGTATCGAATTTCGTATTTTGTAAAATGCATGACTTGACCAACAAAGTCAACATATACGCGTCCTTTTTGAAAAAAGAGGTTCATAAGAAAACGGCCACAAAAAGGACATACTAGTTATGCAGAAGCTGAAAAACACGGCACAGCCAATGATGCCGAGGCATAGGTCAGTTAAGCCGAAGTTAACATAGACAAGCCCTTCATGTGCAAGGAGCTTGTTAAGGCCGACAACAATAAAACGAAGCTTCCAGACAGCAAGTTCAAGGCCAGAGAGACCAAAAACTTACACCTTCGAGTTGACTAGAGCTGAAGGAATTTTTGATTTTCTGTTGGCTGAAAAGAAGGTCACTCTATCATTCTGCCACAAAATCCCTAAGGACCAAGAGCTCAAAGGAAATACATTCTGTAAGTATCACAGTTTTTGGTCTCATAGTACTAACAACTGTATTTTCATGTGTGAAGACATACATAATTGATAGACGAAAATAAGCTTCAATTCACAGCGAAACCAGCTATGGAAGTAGATGCCGAGCAATTCCCTCCACCTGTTATCAACATGGTCGAAGCTTATTTCCAACTCAAATAGGCTCGACAAAGCAGAGCTTTATGGCCTGAGGTCAGATCATCAGGGGTCGAGAAAGGGTAAGTAGGCAAGAAAGTCTAAATCCAAAAAGCCAAGGAGAAGAAAAGAGAAGGAATTCAAGCTTGAATCGGTGATCTGGGACCGATGCAAAAATCAGCCAGTCGAGCTCAAGAGAACATAAGAGAAAAAAGGCCGAGCCTACCAGCTTGGCTGACCACAGATCTACAAATTGGGCAAATCAATGGACCACATCCACTGCTGCTTCGATCGACTGGGGAACGACTGTTGGAATATTGGGCCTAGGACTCTTTACTGCCAAACTCGCTGATTAATTTGATCGAATTCCAACACGAGTCAGATGATGACGATGTATTAACCATTGACGACCTGGATCCTGTACCAACTGAGATGGAAGACAGCCATCTTGAGGTCCAAGATCCTTTGTTAGAAATCAATGTAGGAACTAAGGGCGAACCACGACCTCTCTTTGTTAGTAATCTTTTGAACCTGAAGCTGAGTGTTCAAATTATCGGCCTCCTCTGCGAATGTAAAGATTGTTTTGCTTGGGACTATCATGAGATGCTTGGATTACCCAGAGGTTTAGTAGAACACAAATTAAAAATCAAAGACAGGTTCAAACCTTTCCAACAACCACCACCTGCGATTTTCTGCTGAGGTACAACTAAAAGTCAAAGAAGAAATTTAACATCTTCTCAAAGCCGGCTTTATCCATTCCGCTCGATACGTTGTGCCTATGTTGAAAAATATTGGAGCTCTAACGGTTTGCACGGATTAAAGAAATATAAATCTTGCAACCCCCACGGACGAGTACCCTATCCATTACTATTATGCTATTACTCGAGAATCTATGGTCCCTTTTTTATTTAACTTTTCCAAAGTTATTACCTGTATAAAGATTTTAGCACTATTACGTTTAATATAGTATTATACACTAATACACGGATTTCTCATATCACTAAGACACACAAAATTCACGTATTGCTTGTCGTGGCACGTGTGCAAGTGCATATGACAAACTCTTGCGTACCCAAGTTGGTTTTCTTCCCAAGTTAGGTGTCGTACTAGGCTAGAAATATATTTGGGCCCAGCCTTGGATTTTTTTGGCCTCAACAATGGTCATGATGAGCCCTAATATGGTTGTGGTGAGCCTTAGTACAGTTATGATAAGCCTTAGTCCGATTCTACTAAACCTCACTATGGTTCTTGTAAGCCTTAATATGGTTCTAGTTAGTCATAATATGATTCTAGTAAGCCATAATATGGTTCTGGTGTGTGTTAATATGTTTTTGGTTAGCTTTTATACGATCCTAGTAAGCCTTAGTATGGTTCTAGTACACCTCATATGGTTTAGATAATTCATAATATAAATTTGATAAGCCATGTTATTGTTCTGGTAAGCCATAATATGGTTCTAGTAAGTCACAAAATGGTTCTAGTGAGCTTTAATATCATTTTGGTGAGGCCTTAATATGGTTCTAACGAAGCCATAAATGATTCTAGTGAGTTTTAATATCGTTTTTGACAGAACGGGACCCAAATCCCACTTTGAAATCCGTGTCGAACCCCGTACGTGTCTAACACCTGACCGGTGTCGAGCAAAAATATCCAAAATACCATTCTTACCCTAATCCAAAAACTGCTCTAGGGTATGGCTTCTGCCGGAAAACTGAAAGAGTCTCCCCTGAAAAAGACCAAAAACCCAGAATTTTACATGCACAACAAACTTAAATAATTTCCTAACCGTTCAACAAATTCAACTTTACAAAATTGATCGTAACAAACCAATCATAAACTTGCGGCTGCACCTAGGTTTCCTACGTACCCTTACTGAGGGATCAAGCCACATGTAGTTCTTTATACAAGAAACAAAGTTCAACCCATATGTAAGCACATGAACTAAATATTCCTTCACACTTTCCTAAAACCAAAAGCTCCAAACTCTAATCAATTCACGGAAACAAACTCATCTCTTAAGAAAGTAGTTGTGAATTGTATAAAATCCTTAAAACTAAGAAAACTCTCAATCATTGTCTCATAAATCTGAAAACATGTATTAAAACCTTTACCATTAAGTACCAACATAAAATCATCAATTTTAGTTTAAAACATTTTAAAACTCAAATAATCTCCACCTAGGCGTACCCCCAATCATAATCCGTCAATTTCAATAATATTCCGTCAAAACAAGTACCATATATGTTATATCATCGCAGAACTCGGGGGACACGTGGTCAGCCTGAGAACGCATATCTTCGCAGAACTCGATGGACACCTAGTCAACCCGAGAACACATATCATTGCAAAATCGAGTGATCAGCCTGAAACGCATATCCATCAATTCCCCTCGCAGGACTTAGGAAGATATAATCAACCTGAATGCAAATCCTCACACCACACAGTTCAGGCGTCCTGAGGACTCGTGAGATGTTGTCATAAATGACTAGACTATTCCGGAGGCAACTGCCAGGGGGGGTACTCCTACGGTAGGTTTGAAAACAATTTTCTGAAACTTATTAGAAAATTCATCTTTTTCTACAAATCCACTTTCATCAATCCATTTCCAAATCCTTTCTCAACTTTCCAAAAATCAGTTCTTAAATAAATAACCAAAAATAAAACGAGATCAATCCCAACATTCCTTAATTTGAATTTGATCATGCAAAATCTCTCAAAACTATTCTCAAACTACATTCAAATACGTACAACATACTATTGAGAAAACTAGTGTTCATAATTCATCGATTTCAAGCCACTGAGCATATATTTAAATATAGACATATAATCTAGCATTTAATTAATTTCTTATTCATTCCAAAACCCAGTTATCCAAGCCCTTCCCAACTCCACACAATTAAACATAATATAACATGCTTGGAAGGTAAAAGCGATTGTATAACAATTCATAAGCATTCACTGAAACTCTCATAACATAATACCATTTTAAAACAAACCTCCAATTACAATTACAATTACAATTACTAAATAGCCTCAACCGAATCGACATAGACCACTATCTAAGTTAACTGGGCTCGTGGGGCCCACATCCTCAATTTGTTATATGATAATTCCTATTGGTCCATAACCATAAGTAGAACTCATCCAAGAAGTCTCATCACAATCCAACGAATAGTTTGGCCCCGATCGTGGAATTTGACCAATTTGGTCTGGGGCCCACAACCTCCAATTTTCGATCCAAACATTCCTATAAGTCCAACAAGGTCTAATTAACAAGTTCTGAGAGCTTGGTCTCAATCTAGCGGTCGGATCACTCTAGATCGCACGATCGTATGGTGATCGACTTATTTAACCCTAGAATAATTGATTCGGTGTATCCGGGACTCCGATTCTCGATCAACCAGTTTCCCTCACAATCTTAGAGGTACGAGGAACAAAATATTTGAAATTGGGACTAATCGAATGGTCCAAACCTACCGAAACTGGGTATCTCATAATAAGTGCAATATCCTTTCAACTGTCAAACGATAACTAGCTCAATGGGCTGCCACAGAATGGCCCACGTGCCGCCACCCGTCGCTGGCAGATGTGGGTGTCTTGAGAGATTTTCCAGCGACAGAAAATATCCAAACCACTTGCCAAAACCTATGCCAATAGATTCATACTAACTGGGGATCAACTTTTGTTCTTGGACCACGGCCAAAAACTAGACAGAGCGAGCCGAATCGAAACCGAAAGCATCGACAAAAGTGGGTATATTGAACGATCGGTAAAAGCTCAAAATCTATTCAAGGTATCAGCATAAACTGCTAGAGCAAGTGGAGGGGATGAAGATGTATACTTGGATTGAAGAAAATAGCCGCCTGAATCTCCAAAAACGGCTACGAAAATCTGCCCAATTTTCAAGTCAATATCTTCAGCGCTACGCTAGTTTTCTATCAGAGAAAATGGGTAGGTCAAGTAAAGGGGAGAGAGACGATTCTTTTGGAACAAGAATTGTCGAATAAAGACAAAATTGTCGTCTGAAATAGCATCATCACAGGGAGAGGAGAAAGAGAGAGAGAGGGGGGGAGAGAGAAAGAGAGAGGGAGAGAGAAAATAGTCGGGGAGAGAGAGTGGTCGTGAGAGAGAGAAGCTAGATGTGGTTCTAGTGATCAAAAATTACGATTGTGCCACTGCACTTCTTAGATCATAACTTCTTCGTTTTAACTTCGAATTGAACTTGCCACTTGTCTACGAACTCGTATCATTGAGCTCTACACAGTGGTGATACTCAATTCCCTAAAATCCTTCCCGAACAAAAAGTGACTACCCTATGCCCAAGGGCAAAAATGTAATTTCACAATCAATAATTAATTGAACAGTCATTTTTGGGACGGGGTGTTACAGTTTTAGGAAGCCTTAATACGATTATAGTGATCCTTAATAATATGGCTCTGGTAAGCCCTGTTATGGTTTTGGTAGGCCTTAAGTCATTTGTGGTGAGCCCTGATACCTTTTTGGTGATCCTTAATAAGGTTTTGATGAGCCGTAGTATGGTTCTATTGAATCTTAATATGTTCCAAATGAACAACAATTTCTAAAATAATTATATACAATAGATGGACTAAGGGAATTCTAATCAATCCTGGTAAACAGGTTCGTTCAAAGAAACTGTCTTATTTTTCTAGAACACATCTCCCCAAGTAAGGTTTAAGTCGTTGGCCATTAATCTTAAACAGTCCCATGTGGGAAAACTCTTTTAACAATGAAATGCCCTATCCATTTAGTTCTTAATTTTTTAGGAAACAAATGAAGTCTACAATTATACAAAAGAACAAGTTGAGAAGGCTAAAAAAATTTCCTCAAAATATTTTTATCATGAAAAACTTTAGTTCGTTCTTTGTAAATTTGTGAGTTCTCATATGCATCATTCTTGACTTCCTCAAATTCATTCAATTGGAGCTTTCTCAAGGTACCTGCATCTCCAAGACTAAAGTTAAACAATTTGATACCTAATATGCTTTATGTTCTAATTCAACAGGTAAATGACAAGGTTTACCATAAACTAGCATATAGGGGGACATACCAAGAGGTGATTTGTATGCAGTACATTATGCCCACAAAGCATCAGTTAGTCTCAATGACCAATCCTTCCGGGTTGGATTTACCGTCTTTTTCAAAATTTGCTTGATTTCCCTATTTGCAAGTTCTGCTTGGCCATTTGTCTGTGGATGGTATGGAGTGGAAATCTTATGGGTTATCCCATATTTTTTCATCAAAGCTTTAAATGGTCGGTTGCAAAAATGTGATCCTCCATCACTGATGATCGCTCTAGGAGTACCAAACCTGGATAATACATTTTCTTTCAAAAATTTCAAAACAGTTTTATGATCATTCTTCCGACATGGTATGGCCTCAATTCATTCTTCCGACAGTTTTATAAGTAACCAAAAGATGGAGGGAAAGGACCCATAAAATCAATGCCCCAATAGTCAAAAATTTCAATTATTAAAATTGGGTTAAGAGGCATCATATTACGTCGAGTAATTCTGCCCAACTTTTGACAACTTGGACAAGTCTTGCAAAATTCATATACATCTTTGAAAAGTCTAGGCCAATAAAAACCACATTGAAGAATATTGGCCGAAGACTTTGATAGGATTTTTAGTACTTGTGCGAACAGTGTTAAAATCACATAAAATACTTGCAAGAATACAAGGCTATTGTAGTATAGATGCTCATGCAAGGTCGTTTTCCTCAAGGACTAATTAGCAATTTATGTAAAAACAAATTCCAAATAACTACTTAAAATAAAAAGTCAAGAAAGATGATTATGAATTTGGTTGATTCTAAAAGCAAATATTAAACAAAAACAAATACGATTGAAAGAAAGAGTTTTGAATATCAATTTATAAAAGCACTAGGGTTTCACCATCACCTAGCAATCCTATGAACTTTTACCAATTACTTATGATTTGCACATGCCACTTTGAAGGTTAGGTTTTCCTAATGTATATTCTACTTGGAACCTCCAACACAGAACGTATATCCAACATGCAACCAGTCCGGACGTTCGGATCAAATCTGAACATGAAAGACTCATTAAGTTTTGTGAAAACCCTTTGAGAAACCATGCAACCCTTAAGACGTGGTGTTCATCTTAGGTGAAATTACAATTATTAATCACAAGAAGCTAGCATCAATTTCAGGGAACCTTCCGACCAAAATTGCATCCAATAACTTTTCTAAAGATTCTAATGGTGATCAGGCATTAAGACAATTAGATAGTTTAAAACAGTGATTAACAATTCAAGTAGGCATGCACTCATCATAAGCAATTAAATAAAAATCACATATTCATGCTAAGGTTCAAGGCTTCACCCTAGCAAAAGAAATTTAGTTACGCATACTCATAATTGAAATCCAATAAAATATCATTAAGAAGAAAAGAACGAAAACACCTGAAAGTTGTGAAAACCCAAAACCCTAGCAATTGCTCTCCACAATGCAAAGTTCAAAAGTCATTCCCCAAGTCCTGAATTCCTCGTGAGAAAGAGCTTAAATATCCCTTAAAACCTAGCTGCCAATGTACAGCTTTTCTATCCCCACAAGGAGACTAATTAAAGTAAAATAATATTAGGAAATAAAGTCCAAATTGGAGTAGGAGAATTTGCCCAAAATCAGCCAGCCACGTTTTGGCCCCAAATCTCCTCCAAATCTGGCCCAAGATAGCTTGTTTTAAAGATAAAAATGTTCTGAACACTTCTCTAGAAGGCCACGAACCCATCCGAGGTCATCTTGGGCTCCAAAAACGCAATAAAAGCCCAGCACGTCACTATTCCAGCACCGCGCACTGCTTCTTTATTTTATTGCCAGAAAATAACCGCTTGGAAGAAAAATCTGAAATTTTGATACGATCAAGCTAAGTGACTCAAGAACGTCCTCCAACTGGAATTACTCCAAAATTCCTCAATTTGATTATGTTTTGCTCCAAAGAGAGTCGAAAGTCCTATATTGGAAATATAATTCAAAGTATCAAAATTCTTCCAAAATATTAACCAAAATATACTAAGAATGAGGTTAAATATATAATATAAAATATGTCCATCAAAATACCCCCAAACTTAGCTTTTGCTTGTCCTCAAGCAAAACAAGACTCAAACAAAAAATAAAAACTTAACAGACTAGACATCTGGCTAACACTTAACCAGGACAAAATTTCCATCTTCAAGTTGCAATCCATGGAAAATTTTAAAAACTAGAACATCCTTTCAATAGATCCAAGTAATCCCACCATAGAGTCTAAGCTATTTAGACTCAATTAGAAAAGAATTCACAAACTTCCTTCGGTGTAAAGTGAACCATCATGGTTATGGAGACTCGACTAAAACCCTTACCTCTCATCCCTTTTATTCATACTTCACACACTCCATACTTTTTATTTTCCCTTTCTTCTTCTTTTTTTTTTTTTTTGTGTGTGTATAAATAGTAACAGTAGTGGTTGTGCAATGTTGGTTCCTTTAAGCTTTCGATCCAACCGTGTAGTGAGACTTAGGTCAATGTCTCCCAAACCACTCGGGTTTTAGGGCACTAGGTGTAGAACACCCCTAAGGACTTATTAACTCAAGCTGAAAAGGCTACGAAACCAACTAACCACCCTGCCTCATGCCAAAACTCTACCATTTGTCTCGAGAATCACTGCTGATTAGGCAAGACTGGCCCGGTTACTAGCAAAGCTTCGGGTGAGGCAATTATTACTTTATAACACATACTAACTTTATTTATATTGAACAGAAATTAAAACACACTTGGACAAAAAGTAAGTATTCCAATCTCACTCCCCAAAAACCATGTTGGTGTGATGTGCAAATTTCAAAGTATAATTCATGAATTAGTGTCTAAGCAACAATAAATAGAAAAGACTCTACTGTGGGATTGATCTTCACCATGTCCATTTTTTCTAATGTTTAAAATAATCTATGGATATTAACTTAAAAACGAAAATTTTTAAACAAGACTCAAAAAAATGAAAAATATAAAATTTACTTTCCCACCCCCAAACTTAAATCACACTTTGTCCTCAAGGTGTGGAAAATAAACAAAGGAAACAACTAAAGAAGTAATTAGGAGAGAAAAATAAAAATAAAAAAAAAGAAAAAGAAAAAGAAAAGAAAAGAACATAAAACATAAACAGAAAAAAGTAAAAAAGAAAAAGAAAATAAAAAACGAAATAAAAAAAAATGAACACACCAGGGATGCGGAGGTGACGCTGCGGTGATTCAAAGGCATGACCTGGAGCGGGGATGCAAAGAGCGCTGACCAACTCAACCACGTCCACACTTGCGTCAAATATGAGCAACAGCTACAATATAACCTGATCTAGCTGCTGCATCTGTCATTTGAAAAAAATATTGGATTCCCTTCTCCTAGCCCGAGCCCAGAGCCGAAGTCTCTCTTCTGTCCATTCCCATTTTGCAGAAGAAAAAGAATATTGCTTGGATAAACCAAAGCCCCTTGCTGTGTCCAAAGAATCAGAAAAGATCTCTGATTTCTCTCTTCGCAAGACCATCCATCTCCGCCTTCACTCTTCTTCATTCTCCCCAACACTCACGATCCTTTCCTCTCTTTCAACCCAATTACACCAGCGTTTTCATCTGTGTGAGGAGGCCACATCTGCAGCAAACACAACCAGTGGGGTTGAATTATCTGATGCACCTGAATTTTTGGATGGTTTTGGAGTCCCTGGATTCCTCACATTCAGATCTGTCTCCATCCATGTCACCAGATGCTAACTTGTTCCAAGATGAAAGCAAGCTGAAGCCGAACAATAGTCTATTCTCCACCAGTAAGGACCCCAGATCTGTGCATCTCGTAGGTAAACTTTCGAACCCCAGAACTGTTTTTTTTTTTTTTTGTTTTTTTGTTTTTTTTGTTTTGAAATTACACCATCTGCTTGATTCCCAACCCAGATTGGAAAGGACGCCAGCTATTGGATGCTCACTTGAATTGTCAAAGAATTGGAATCCCATGGGGCCAAGCTTGAAGTTGAGATTGGTGACTTCAAAAAGCTGCTAGTCACTCGTGTGTTTCACAAGATCAAAACCATAACTACAGAATTCCCAAGGCTTCCAAACTGGGCTTAGAGGAGAGACCTTTACTCTCAGCAATATTGAGAACACTGAGTCACCCAAGAACCACTTGACCAATAATCTTGCAAGGATGATTTCAAGATCCAATATCCATCTGAAGGTAAGATTAATTCCAGAATTTGTTGTGGTCCCGATGTGGGAGCTGTGGTTGATGTATAGATGTGAGTTCTTTGTCCAAACTCAAAGGGCATGGAATCACATGGGGGTGCCAAAGGTGGACCCGTGCATCTAGTGAGTAGAATTTCGAATGCCTGCAAATTGTGTGGTTATGGATAACTGCTCAAAATGATATATATGTGCTGGATTTGCAACAGCTACCCCCAAACTTAAATCTTTGAGTGAGCTCGAGCTCATGTGAATTGCTTTAACTTCTAGTATAATGTTGATTTGGTGATGTTAAATAGGATTGCTGCTGGGTGCAAGATTCCAGGTGCTACTGGGTGCAAGATTCCAGTGTAGGATTTTCTGTTTTTGATGCTTGCTGCTGATGGTTGTGTCCTGCATTGAGTCATATTATGTGTTAGGAATAGAAAAAGAAAAAAAAAAGGAAACAACTAGATAAAGAAAACAACAAAAAAAAATTTTGTTTTTTTTTTGTTTTGAAAATATAAGAAGTAAAGAGTTTAGAAAAATTGGGTTGCCTCCCAATAAGCGCGCTATTTTAAGTCTGTAGCTAGACTTTGCAGAAGCCTGGTGGTCAAATCACGGGTTCCTTCAGAGTCAAAGACTCGGCTGCAATGTCAAAGGGTGTCTCCACGTAGGGTTTCAGCCTATGACCATTCACCTTGAACGTGTTGCCTTTATCTTCATTAGTGATTTGAACTGCTCCATGAGGAAAAACTTGAGTCACTAGGTAGGGTCCAGTCCAGCGAGATTTTAATTTCCCTGGAAACAACTTGAGCCTGGAACTAAATAACAGAACCTTTTGCCCTGGCTGAAATTCCTTCCGTAAAATTTGACTGTCATGAAATGCCTTAGTTCTTTCCTTGTAGATGCGAGAACTATCATAAGCACCTTGACGAATTTCCTCTAGCTCATTTAACTGCAATTTCCGCTTTTCCCCAGCTGAGTCATATGCAAAATTTAACTCTTTAATGGCCCAGTAAGCTTTATGCTCCAGCTCCATAGGAAGATGACAGGCTTTCCCATAAACAAGTCGGAATGGTGACATCCCAATAGGAGTTTTATAAGCTGTCCTGTATGCCCACAAAGCATCATTTAGTTTGAAACTCCAATCCTTGCGTGTAGAGCTCACTGTTTTCTCCAGAATACGCTTTATTTCTCTGTTTGAAACTTCAACTTGACCAGATGTCTGTGGGTGGTATGGTGTAGCCACGCGATGATTAATCCCATATTTTGCCAGTAGGTTAGCAAATGGTTTATTAATAAAATGCTTCCCCCCATCACTAAGAATAACACGCGGAATTCCAAAACGTGGAAATATAAACCCCTGGAGGAACTTCAGGACCACTGATCCTTGATTAGTTGGTGCTGCAATGGCCTCGACCCATTTTGAAACATATTCCACAGCCACTAAAATATATTGGTGCCCATTAGAAGATGGGAATGGTCCCATGAAATCAATACCCCAAACATCAAATAGTTCAACAATTAGGATACTTTGCTGGGGCATCTCATTCCTTCTGGATTGATTGCCGACCCTTTGACACTTATCACATGCCTTGCACCAATTCTGTGAATCTCTAAAAAGTGTTGGCCAAAATAACCCACTCTGTAGGATTTTCTCTGCTGTCCTTTTCTGCCCAAAATGTCCTCCACAAGCGTAGTGATGAGCAAACTTTAAAATACTTTCCTGTTCAGCCTCCGGAATACACCTGCGAATAATCTGATCTGCACAATACTTGTATAAGTACGGTTCATCCCAGAAATAGTGCTTTACATCAGATAAAAATTTCTTTTTCTGCTGGTAGGAAAAATCTGGATGCACCACACCCTTAGCCAAATAATTGACAATATCTGCAAACCAAGGTGTGTCAATTTTGACAGCAAATAGCTGTTCATCTGGGAAACTCTCACTCAATGGTAAAGAATCTGCCTCTGTAGCTGCTGGAATAATTAATCTAGATAAATGATCAGCCACTACATTCTCATTGCCCTTCTTGTCTTTAATCTCCAAGTCAAATTCTTGAAGTAAGAGAACCCAACGAATTAATCTAGGCTTTGCATCCTTCTTAGACAACAAGTATTTTAATGCAGCATGATCCGTATAGACAATTATTTTAGCCCCAACCAAATAAGACCGAAATTTCTCTAGTGCGAACACAACTGCCAACAATTCCTTCTCTGTAGTTGCATAGTTAAGCTGTGCATCATTGAGAGTACGACTTGCATAATAGATGACATGGGGAAGCTTATCTTTTCGCTGCCCTAAAACTGCCCCGACAGCATAATCTGACGCATCACACATTAGTTCAAATGGTAAATCCCAATTTGGTGCAGCAATGATGGGTGCCGAAGTTAGGAGTGCTTTCAACTTGTTGAACGCTTCTAAACAGGCCGTATCAAAATTAAATGGTGCATCCTTAGCCAATAAAGTAAACAAAGGTCGACTAATCTTGGAGAAATCCTTGATGAACCGACGATAAAAACCTGCGTGTCCTAAGAAGGACCTCACACCTTTTACAGATGTAGGAGGTGGCAGCTTTGCAATAACTTCAATCTTTGCTTTGTCAACCTCGATGCCTTTGCTAGAAATTGAATGACCCAAGACAATTCCCTGTTCAACCATGAAATGACACTTTTCCCAGTTTAGCACTAAATTCGTCGCTTGACATCTCTGAAGAACTAATGATAAATTCTGTAAGCACTGATCATATGAATCCCCAAAAACAGAAAAATCATCCATAAAAACTTCCACAATATTTTCGACCAAGCCAGAAAAAATACTCATCATACAACGTTGAAACGTAGCAGGTGCATTGCATAATCCGAATGACATCCTCCGATAAGCATAAGTACCAAATGGACAAGTGAAAGTAGTCTTCTCTTGATCCTCTGGTGCGATTGGAATCTGATTATACCCAGAATACCCATCAAGAAAACAGTAAAAAGCCCGCCCAGCCAACCTTTCTAACATCTGGTCAATAAAAGGCAATGGAAAATGGTCTTTTCTCGTCCCTGTGTTAAGCTTCCGATAATCTACACACATTCTCCAACCCGTAGTCAATCGTGTAGGAACTAACTCATTATTATCATTTTTCACCACTGTAATACCGGTCCATTTAGGCACAACTTGAGTCGGGCTAACCCATTTACTGTCAGAAATAGGATAAATCATACCTGCATCAAGTAATTTCATAACCTCTGTTCTGACCACCTCTTTCATAATTGGGTTAAGGCGGCGTTGAGCATTCCTAAACTCTCATACACATTCCTAAATTTTGGCAACACTCTGGGCAGACTGTTCAATGCGTGTATGTACTCATGAACACCTTCATCTTCAGAATCTGTCTCAAGTTCCCCCTGTAAAACATGCAGCAACTGATCTGTTTTTGAATTAGCACAAAATTTGTCATGCACCATACTGTCTACCATGTCAATACGCATACAATCTTGTTGTTCAGCAGGACGTTTTGCTGCCTCAAACAAATTAAACACCACAGATTGGTCTTGAACCCGTAAAGTCAATGTTCCAGCTTCCACATCAATTAAGGTCCTAGCTGTTGCCATAAACGGCCTCCCTAAAATAATAGGTGTTTGAAGGTCTTCATCCATGTCTAAAACCACAAAATCTGCCGGTAGATAAAGATCATCAACCTTAATAATTAGATCTTCAATAACACCTTTTGGATAAGTGATTGAACGGTCAGCTAGTTGAAGTATAATTGATGTAGGCTTTAAATCTCCTTGCCCCAATCACTGGAAAACAGAAAAAGGCATCAAATTAATACTTGCACCCAAATCAATTAAAGCACTTTTAAAATTAGAATTTCCAATAGTGCAAGAAATATTAAAACTCCCTGGATCTTTTTTCTTAGGTGGTAGTTTGTGTAGCAAAACTGCACTGCACTGTTCTGTCAAAATAACTTTTTCCAAATCTGAAAGCTTCTTTTTGCTGCTGCAAACTTCCTTCAAAAATTTGGCATATGATGGAATTTTCTTGATTGCATCCAGTAAGGGAATGTTGATTTGAACCTTGGATAATGTCTGCATAAAGTCCTTGAGTTGCTGATCTTTTGCTTTTGGCTTCAAACGTTCTGGATATGGAATTGGGGCCTCATAAACACGCTCAGGAACTTGTTTTGGAACAGTTTCTAGATCTGCCATATTATGTTTTTCTGCAGGTTTGGCAGGTTCTGCTGCTGCAAAATTTTCTGTATGATCCTCCACTGCATGCTGCTCCTTTTCAATGTTATTTTCACGATTGTCATAGCTTTTTCCACATCGTAAAGTCCGAACAACTTTGCAATCTTCACGTCCATTTGGATTAGGAATTGTTTGACTAGGAAATTTGCCCTTTTC
Organism: Prunus mira; assembly: GCA_020226265.1. Lineage (NCBI taxonomy): Eukaryota > Viridiplantae > Streptophyta > Magnoliopsida > Rosales > Rosaceae > Prunus > Prunus mira. The sequence continues at coordinate 340,506 of JACJFO010000033.1, forward strand.
TCTGTCTGAAATCTGTGTAGCTAGCTGTCCAAATTGTTGCTCCAAACTTTTAATTGATGCTTCAACATTTTGAAATCTTTGATTGTTGTCCTCGATGAATGATTGAGTTGTTGCTGCCAGTTTAGCAAGTTGATCTTCCAGAGATGGTTTGGAGGGAACAAAAGGTTTTTGTGCATGCTGGAATGGTTTGGCATTAGTCTGATTGTCACCCCATTTGAAATTAGGGTGATCCCTCCATCCAGGATTGTAATGAGTTGCATATGCATCATTCCTAGGCCTTTGATAGCTATTCATCATATTGACATGTTGTTCAACAAGCTCTGGGTAAGAGTCTCTATGTGGGCAGCCCATTATGTCATGTGTAGCCATACTGCATATAGTGCAAACTGTTGATGTAGGTGGCTGCTGTGTAGAACTTGCTATATGTTGTAGAAGCATATCAAACTTTGCATCAATTTTCTTATCCATTTTTTCCATTTGTGCAGACATGTTGGGAGAACCTACTGATAACTCAAAAATGCCCCTTTTCTGTGAATGTTCTGCTGCCCATTGCTGAGATTCTGTAGCCATCATATCAAACAGTTCAAATGCCTCTCTTGCAGATTTATTTGACAATGATCCTCCAGCTGATGCATTCACATGGCTCTTAGATGTAGGATTAAGCCCATCAAAGAAAATATTCATTTGTGTATCTGAATCAATTTTGACATGTGGACACTTTATGTACATCTCTGTTTATCTCTCCCACGCTTCATGAAACTCTTCATTGGGCTTCTGTGTGAATGTCAAAATCTCCCTCTTGTAATTCAATGTCTTGGATGCTGGATAATATTTGTTCAGGAATTTTGTGTGTAACTGCTGCCAAGTAGTAATGCTATTAGCTGGTAGAGTAAATAACCAAGTTTCGGCCTTGTCCTTCAAAGTGAAAGGGAAGAGACGTAACTTAATAGCCTCAGCAGAAAAACCCCTAATCAAAATATTCTTGCAACCCACAATAAATTTTGCAATATGTATGTTTGCATCTTCATTAGGCAACCCCCGAAAAGTAGGTAGAATTTCAAGCATATGGTGCCTGATCTCGAACGAATCACCCTCTTCTTGTTCAGGATACACAATGCAATTGGGAACATCAGTGGCACGGGCTTCCAATGACTCCCTGAGTGGTCTACCTGTCGCAGGTAATTCTAACGCCATGTTACTCTCGTTTGCAAACAGATTCTGCAGAAAAGTACCCTGCAGTGAACAGTCCCAAGCCCAAGTAACTTCTCTTCGTTGTCTATGCAGTGTGCGCTCTGGTTCTGGATCAAATTGTACAATCTGTGCAGTTCCTGATCTGGTCAAGACCATGCAGTCTGCAAAATCTGCAACAGAAACAAAATTGTTCAATTTCAATTTTTTTTTTTTGGACGAAAATTAAAAAATAAAATAAAATAAATCAGAAAAAGGTTAAACAAAAATTGTCTAAAATAGTCCCCGGCAGTGGCGCCAATTTCTTGATAGGATTTTTAGTACTTGTGCGAACAGTGTTAAAATCACATAAAATACTTGCAAGAATACAAGGCTATTGTAGTATAGATGCTCATGCAAGGTCGTTTTCCTCAAGGACTAATTAGCAATTTATGTAAAAACAAATTCCAAATAACTACTTAAAATAAAAAGTCAAGAAAGATGATTATGAATTTGGTTGATTCTAAAAGCAAATATTAAACAAAAACAAATACGATTGAAAGAAAGAGTTTTGAATATCAATTTATAAAAGCACTAGGGTTTCACCATCACCTAGCAATCCTTTGAACTTTTACCAATTACTTATGATTTGCACATGCCACTTTGAAGGTTAGGTTTTCCTAATGTATATTCTACTTGGAACCTCCAACACAGAACGTATATCCAACATGCAACCAGTCCGGACGTTCGGATCAAATCTGAACATGAAAGACTCATTAAGTTTTGTGAAAACCCTTTGAAAAACCATGCAACCCTTAAGACGTGGTGTTCATCTTAAGTGAAATTACAATTATTAATCACAAGAAGCTAGCATCAATTTCAGGGAACCTTCCGACCAAAATTGCATCCAATAACTTTTCTAAAGATTCTAATGGTGATCAGGCATTAAGACAATTAGATAGTTTAAAACAGTGATTAACAATTCAAGTAGGCATGCACTCATCATAAGCAATTAAATAAAAATCACATATTCATGCTAAGGTTCAAGGCTTCACCCTAGCAAAAGAAATTTAGTTACGCATACTCATAATTGAAATCCAATAAAATATCATTAAGAAGAAAAGAACGAAAACACCTGAAAGTTGTGAAAACCCAAAACCCTAGCAATTGCTCTCCACAATGCAAAGTTCAAAAGTCATTCCCCAAGTCCTGAATTCCTCGTGAGAAAGAGCTTAAATATCCCTTAAAACCTAGCTGCCAATGTACAGCTTTTCTATCCCCACAAGGAGACTAATTAAAGTAAAATAATATTAGGAAATAAAGTCCAAATTGGAGTAGGAGAATTTGCCCAAAATCAGCCCAGCCACGTTTTGGCCCCAAATCTCCTCCAAATCTGGCCCAAGATAGCTTGTTTTAAAGATAAAAATGTTCTGAACACTTCTCTAGAAGGCCACGAACCCATCCGAGGTCATCTTGGGCTCCAAAAACGCAATAAAAGCCCAGCACGTCACTATTCCAGCACCGCGCACTGCTTCTTTATTTTATTGCCAGAAAATAACCGCTTGGAAGAAAAATCTGAAATTTTGATACGATCAAGCTAAGTGACTCAAGAACGTCCTCCAACTGGAATTACTCCAAAATTCCTCAATTTGATTATGTTTTGCTCCAAAGAGAGTCGAAAGTCCTATATTGGAAATATAATTCAAAGTATCAAAATTCTTCCAAAATATTAACCAAAATATACTAAGAATGAGGTTAAATATATAATATAAAATATGTCCATCAGACTTTTTGGAAGAAAAGTGACCTCCACAAGCCTCAGAATGACAAAAAGATATGACACTAAATATTTCAACATCAGGAACACATCTACGGATTACCTGGTCGGGACAATATTTGAAGAGATACGGGTTATCCCAAAATAATTTTCTCACCTCAACTATAAATTTCTTTTTCTCTTGCGAGGTCCAATGAGGTGGGATAAGACCTACAGCAAGAAAATTCACAATGTTAGCAAACCATGGTAATTTAGAAACACCAAAAAATTGTTCATCAGGAAATGAATCTTTTATATGCAAATATTCAGAAGGCTCCTCAAAAGATATCCTACAAAGATGGTCTGCAACAACATTCTCCAGTCATTTCTTATCCTTGATTGTAAGATCAAATTCTTGGAGAAGCAAAATCCATCTAATCAATCGTGATTTGGCTCCCTTCTTTGTCAATAAATACTTCAAGGCCGAATGATCTGTTAAAACAACAATTTGTGAGCCCAAAATGTGTGACCTAAACTTTTCCAGTGCAAAAACTACAGCAACCAAATCTTTTTCAGTTGTAGTGTAATTTTTCTGTGCACAATTCAAAGTTCTTCTTGCGTAGCAGATAACAATAGGCTTCTTGTCTTTTCTTTGGCCTAGCACTGCCCCAATAGCACCATCACTAGCATCACACATTATTTCAAATGGCATATGATACCTGCATCCCAAAGTTTAAGTATTTCTTTTTGCACAACTTCTTTCATTGTTGGGTTAAGTCTACATTGAGCCTACCTAACTGGTTTAGTATATTCTTCAAGAAAAATTTGGTGTGTGCAAACCGAAGGACTAATACCTTTAATATCATATAAAGTTCATCCAATAGCAGTCCTATGATCTTTCAAAACTTTAAGTAACATACCTTCATGCTAAAGCTCTAGTTTAGAAGATATTACCACAAGATAGGTCTCATCTTCTCCCAGAAAAGCATATTTAAGTACAGTAGGAAGAGGCTTCAATTCACACTTTGGGTCTTTTTCTCTTGATGATTTTGTCTCATCACTCACAGTTGGTAGCTCCTCATATTTTGGTATCCAACCATTATGTTCTTGTACTTGCACAGAATCCAACAAAGAACAAAGATATTGTATTTCAAAATCTTGTGCAAAATTACAATCCCTATTTACTGAAAAAAATTGCAATGGATCATAAGAAAAAGAAGAATTAATGAAATTTTGAACAATTGTCTCGATCCTGTAAACTTCTTTGTCGGCGTCTTCATTGTTTGCGGATTGCTTGCATATGTTGAGCTCCAATGTCATGTTCTCAAATGATAGTTCCATAAGTCCATTCTTGCAATTTATATGAGCATTAGATGTAGCAAGAAATGGTCTACCAAGAATTTGAGAATCAGAATGCACAACTGGTTCAGTATCCAAAACTATAAAATCAACTGGAAAATAAAATTTGTCTACCTGAACCAGCACATCTTCCACCATACCTCTTGGGATTTTGACTAAACAGTTAGCCAATTGCAATATTATCGAGGTGGGTTTTAATTCACCAAGACCCAATTGCTTATAAAACAAGCAAGGCAACAAATTAACACTAGCACCCAAATCCAATAAAGCTCGTTCAATGCTAAAATTCTCAATAATACAAGAAATTGTGGGACAACCTGGATCTTTGTACTTGGGTGAAGTATTAGTTTGAAGAATTGCACTTATATTTTCAGTTAAAAATGCGGTCTTATCAACATTGTGCTTTCTTTTCAGTAAATAGCTTATTTTCATAAAAACACCATATATTACCGGTAAGTTATAGTGTAAAACGCCTATATAACTGAGACGCAATATCTTACTCGTAATTTATTGAGTGAGAAGTCTATTTTTCTAAAAACACAATATCTTACCAGTAAGTTATCGTGTAAAATGCATATATGTCTGAGAACGCAACATCTTACTCGTAATTTATTGAGTGAATAGCCGATTTTTCTCAAAACGCCATATCTTATCGGTAAGTTATAGTGTAAAGTGCCTATATATCTGAGAACACAACATCTTACCCATAATTTACTAAGTAAATAGCCTATTTTTTTAAAAACACCATATCTTACCGATAGGTTATAGTGTAAACTGCTTATACATCTGAGAACGTAACATCTTACCCATAATTTATGGAGTGAATTGCATATTTTTCTGAAAACATCATATCTTACAGAAAAGTTAATGTAAAATACCTATATATCTGAGAACACAACATCTTGCCTGTAATTTATTGTGTGAATTTCCTATTTTTATAAATAAAAAAAACCCCATATCTTACTCGTTAAGTTATAGTGTAAAGTGCCTATATATCTAAGAACGCGACATCTTACCCGTAATTTATTGAGTAAATAGTTTATTTTTTTTAAAACACCATATCTTACCGGTAAGTTACAATATAAAGTGTCGATATATCTGAGAATGCACCATCTTAACCGTAACTTATTTAGTAAATAACCTATTTTTCTAAAAACACCATACCTTACTGGTAAGTTATTGTGTAAAATACATATATATATGAGAACGCGACATCTTTCCGGTAATTTATTGAGTAAATAGCTTATTTTTCTAAAAACACCATATCTTAATGGTAAGTTATAGTGTAAAATGCCTCTATATCTGAGAACGCAACATCTTATCCGTAATTTATTGAGTAAATAGCTTATTTTTCTAAAAGGACCATATCTTACAGCTAAGTTATAGTGTAAAACGCCTATATAACTGAGAACGCAATATCTTACTCGTAATTTATTGAGTGAGAAGTCTATTTTTCTAAAAACACCGTATCTTACTAGTAAGTTATAGTGTAAAATGCATATATGTCTGAGAACGCAACATCTTACTCGTAATTTTTTGAGTGAATAGCCTATTTTTCTCAAAACGCCATATCTTATTGGTAAGTTATAGTGTAAAGTGCTATATATCTAAGAACGCAACATCTTACCCGTAATTTACTTAGTAAATAGCCTATTTTTTGAAAAACACCATATCTTACCGATAAGTTATCGTGTAAAATGCCTATACATCTGAGAACGCAACATCTTACCCGTAATTTATGGTGTAAATTGCATATTTTTCTGAAAACACCATATCTTACAGAAAAGTTAGTGTAAAATACCTATATATCCGAGAACACAACGTCTTACCCGTAATTTATTGTGTGAATTTCTTATTTTTTTTAAAACCCCATATCTTACTCGGTAAGTTATAGCGTAAAGTGCCTATATATCTGGAGAGGCTTTTGAAGTTGTAGAGGAGGAAACAGATGTCTCAAAAAGAGACAAAGAGAAGAGTAAAGATGGAGAAGAAAAAGTGAGATTTTTCTTTAGCACAGAACTGATTCATTTTGCAATATACTTCTTCTAACTTGTCTTCTGTCCACCTGTAGGAGGAAATTCCTACTGAAGTAATAGCAGAAAGCATTGAGTTGGCCAAGAAACAACAAGAGGCTCAAAGGACAGAGCCTACAAGCTCAGAATTGGCCTAGTTTGATGAGATGGGGGCAGAACACTCTGCTGCCGTCCCTTAACCTGAGGTATTTTTACCTTTCCCAATCCTACCTTGGTTTCTATAATTCTGTCTAGTCGGGTTTCTTCTAATTAATGCTTCTGTCTTCTCAGGTGGAAGAGAATAGAACTGCTGGGTCGTTAGCTGTGGTGACTAGCCCTCTCAAACCTCTCATTGTGGCTGTAAGTATTATTATGCCTTAGTATTTTCTTTATGTAGTTACTTTTGTGCATAACTAACATGAAGCTCATTCTTGCAGATCCCTATCCATTCTGTTCCAGGCTCTTCAACCAAGGCCTCCTTTGCTGATCCGGAATTGGCAGAGTTTGAACCTATGGATTTAGATGCTCAGTTGGACAGACTTGAGAAGCTGGGAGCCACTCCAAGTAAAGCTAAGTCCAAGGCAATGGATGAAGCAGTGGAAAGGATAAGGATCTGGCAGTCAACTGAACTAGATCTGGATGAGAACAAAAGAGTTGTTGACCAGTTGATGAAAGATCTAGATCTGCTGCACAGTGAGAACATGGCTCCAAGCCTATCCTTGAGCGCAACTTGCATCGTACCAGCTTGACATACTCCCATTGCATCACCACCCACTATACTATTTATATATTAAAAAAGGATGCGCCAAGGCATAGGTGCCACGTGTCAAACAAGTACAGCCGACCGGCTATACTATTTCTTATTTAAAAAAGAAAAACAGAGTACAGCCGCACGGCTATATAATTTGTTGCAAAAAAAAAAAAGATCTAGTATAGCCGGCCAGCTATACCATGCTGGGCCAGTGCGCCACGTGTCAAACCATTACAGCCACCGGCTATACTATTTTTGTTTTAAAAATTCAAAACAAGGTATAGCCGCACGGCGAAACCCTTTAAAAAATATATATATATATATATGTATACATATTATTTTTATTCAATAATACGTGAGAATTATGTGTATAATACGTGAATTTTGTGTCTTATTGAAATTTGTAAAAAATAGGTGTATTAAACATAAGAAAATACATGTATAATACATTATTAAACGTGAAGGCGCTAGTATCTTTATACGGGTAATACTCTGGAAATGGAAAAAATGAAAAAGGGACAATAGATACTCGAGTAATGGCTTCATAGTAATGGATAGGGCCCTTGGGCTATGGAGAAAATTAATTACGACACCCAAACGATTTCACAAAAGACTTATTAAATAGAAATAAATGTGAACAAACATTCTATAATTAAAGTAAATAATAAACAAAATATCATTACTAATTAAAGTAATTCAAAAAGGATAAGATATTACATAATTGCATATATTGAATTAAAGAAGTAGGGAAAAAAACAAAAGTAAAGAAACTAAAACCACAAACCTTAACAATGCATTTCCTTGTGCTACTTTTCGCTTCACCGCTCCCCGGCAACGGTGCCAAAAACTTGTTGCTTCTACCCAAGTGCAAGTAGTCACACGTAGTAATAATCTTGAAAGTCCAAGTATCGTATCCTCAAGGAGCAGGTAGGCAAATATCTACACACAAAGAAATAATTAAACATAGCACAATAAAAGTGACAAGCAAAATGGAAAAGTAATTTGATTTGATTGTTGTGGAAATTGAGTTTAAAAATGAAATATCAATAATGGAAATACTAAGGCATCAAGGTTCAATTCTTTAAAGAAAATATGTTTCATGCTCTTTGTTAGTGCCGTAACTGACCGAGCAACTAGCCAAACTAGAACATCTACGTGTCATGCTTTGAGAGGTCATCACCTTATCCAAAGAAGCATTACCACAAGTCACAACTCTAAGCAAAGCAAGAGGAGTCCCACATCGGAAAACTACAAGAGATGGAGACTCCCCCTCACCTATAAAAGAAGACCACTCTCCACTTAGGAAAGGGTCTTGGATCTAGACCCTTAAGCCTTGGACTCTCGAGTCTGGACCCCATCTCTGGGCTAGGCTTCTCACTTGTTATCTTTATATTTGGGTCTAATCCCCTTATACAAATGTAAACAAACATTATCATAATGAGAACATCCTTCTCCCTGGACATAGCCCATAATTCGGGTGAACCACGTATATCTTGTCTTCTATATGTTTATCGCTTGCCCAAATCCTCACACAAATGCTGAAGGTCCTCACCTTCACCCATCATCCACCATTCCACATCTATCTAAGTTGACCTCCCAAAAAGAGCATCAACAGTTTGGCGACGTCTATGGAAATCGACACAAGAAGCCCTTGTCTATTATCCATTCTTCAGTGCCTTTCAGTACCCTTGCAATCAACACAAATCCAAGGACCCAACTCAAACCCATACTTCTACCCATGGCCGGCCATGGGAGAGTGCAAGTCGAAACCAACACTGTGGTTGCTGCTCAAATTTCAAGCCTTCATTGACGCTTGCTTCTTGTGATTAGGAGGCGAAGAAGGCAGGACAAAGAATGTATTTACTAAAATCCTTTGTTTGATGACGCAAAACTTAACAAAAACAAAAACATAAAAAATGTACTAGAAATCACACATAAACTAAAAACAAAAGCGAAAACAAAAGTTGAGAATGCTTGGGTTACTTCCCAAGTAGGTTTTCTTTATAGTCATGAGCTAGACTTTTCGAATGCCTATGGTGGTGCGGAAGTAGCAAAGAATGCTACTTCTTTCATGTACTGCTTGGGTTGTTGTCCGTACTCCTTGCGAACAATAGCCTTGTCAAGTAATATCTTGGTGTGATCCTTGGCAAGGAGATGCCACAAGAGTCGGCTCATGTTGGAGAAGCTTCTGATAAAACATTGATAAATTCTGGCACATCCAAGAGAAGTGCGCATGCGTTTCATGACAAGAGGGGTGGCGACTTGGCTTTCAAGGAAGGGCCGACCTAGCAAGAGTGGGATGTCGTGGTCTTCCTCTATATCAAGAATAAAGAAATCAGCAGCAAACACAAATTTCTTCAGTCTGATCAACACGTCTTCAATGATTCCTTTAGGATATGTGACTGATCTATCCGCAAAGTCAAGGTATCGAATTTCGTATTTCGTAATATGCATGACTTGACCAACAAAGTCAACAGATATGCATCCCTTTTGAAAAAAGAGGTTCAGAAGAAAACGACCACAAAAGGGACATACTAGTTATGCAGAAGCTGAAAAACACGGCATAGCCAATGATGTCGAGGCATAGGTCAGTTAAGCCGAAGTTAACATAGACAAGCACTTCATGTGCAAGGATCTTGTTAAGGACGACATCAGTAAAACGAAGCTTCCAGACAACAAGTTCAAGGCCCAATAGACCAAAAACTTACACCTTCGAGTTGACTAGAGCTAAAGGAATTTTTGATTTACTGTTGGCTAAAAAGAACGTCACTCTATCATTCTGATACAAAATCCCTAAGGACCAAGAGCTCAAAGGAAATACATTCTGTAAGTATCACAGTTTTTGGTCTCAAAGTACTAACAACTGTATTTTCGTGCGTGCTACTCGTGATCTGTGACCGATGCAAAAATCAGCCAGTCGAGCTCAAGAGAACAAAAGAGAAAAACAGCCGAGCCTACCAGCTTGGCTGACCACAGATCCACAAATTGGCCGAATCAATGGACCACATCCAGTGCTGTTTTCGATCAACTGGGGAACGACTGTTGGAATATTGGGTCGAGGACTCTTTACTGCTGAACTCGCCGATTAATTTGATTGAATTTCAACACGAGTCAGATGACGATGATGTATTAACCATCGACGACCTAGATCCTGCACCTACTGAGATGGAAGATAACCATCCCAAGGTCTAAGATCCTTTGTTAGAAATCAATGTAGGAACTTAGGGCGAACCATTACCTCTCTTTGTTAGTAATCTTTTGAACCTAAAGCTGAGTGTTGAAATTATCGACCTCCTCTGCGAATGTAAAGATTGTTTTGCTTGAGACTGTCATAAGATGCTTGGATTACCCATTGGTTTAGTAGAACACAAAGTGAAAATCAAAGACAGGTTCAAACCTTTCCAACAACCACCAACTGCGATTTTCTGCCAAGGTACAAGTCAGAGAAGAAATTTAACATCTTCTCAAAGGCGGCTTTATCCACACCGCCCGATACGTTGAGTGGCTAGCCAACCTTGTGCTAGTGTTGAAAAATACTGGAGCTCTAACGGTTTACACGGATTATAGACATTTAAATCTTGAAACCCCCAAGCACGAGTACCCTATCCATTACAATTATGCCATTACTCGAGAATTTATGGTCCCTTTTCGATTTTTAACTTTTCCAAAGTTAATACCCATATAAAGATTTTAGCACTATTACATTTAATATAGTATTATACACGTACACACGTATTTCTCATGTTTAATACACGTGTTGCTTATTTACTTGGCGTGGCACGTGTGCAAGCACATATGACGAACTCTTGCGTACCCGAGTTGGGTTTCTTCCCAAGTTAGGTGTCCTACTGGGCTAGAAATATATTTGGGCCCAACCTTCGATTTTTTGGGCCTCAACAATGGTCATGATGAGCCCTAATATGGTTTTCGTGAGCCTTAGTACAGTTCTGATAAGCCTTGGTCCGATTCTACTAAACCTCAGTATGGTTCTTGTAAGCCTTAATATGGTTCTAGTTAGTTATAATATGATTCTAGTAAGCCATAATATGGTTCTAATGTGCGTTAATATGTTTTTGGTTAGCTTTTATACGATTCTAGCAAGCCTTAATATGGTTCTAGTACACCTCATATGGTTTAGATAATTCATAATATAAATTTGATAAGCATGTTATTGTTCTGGTAAGGCATAATATAGTTCCAGTAAGTCACAAAATGGTTCTAGTGAGCTTTAATATCGTTTTGGTGAGCCTTAATATGGTTCTAACAAAGCCATAAAATGATTCTAGTGAGTTTTAAAATTGTTTTTCACAGAACCCGACCCAAATCCCACTTTGAAATCCATGTCGAACCTCGTACGTGTCTAACACCTGACAGGTGTCGGGCACAAATAACCAAAATACCATTCTTACCCTAATCCAAAAACTGCTTTAGGGTATGGCTTCTACTAGAAAATTGACAGAGTCTCTCTTGAAAAAGACCAAAAACCCAGAATTTTACTTGCACAGCAAACTCAAATAATTTCCCAAGCGTTCAATAAATTCAACTTTACAAAACTGATCATAACAAACCAATCATAAGCTTGCGGCTGCACCTAGGTTAGCCTAAGTTGCCTACGTACCCTTATTAAGGGATCAAGCCACACGTAGTTCTTTATACAAGAAACAAAGTTCAACCCATATGTAAGCACATGAACTAAATATTCCTTCACACTTTTCTAAAACCAAAAGCTTCAAACTCTAATCAATTCGCTGAAACAAACTCATCTCTTAAGAAAGTAGTTGTGAATTGTATAAAATCCTTAAAACTTAAAAAACTCTCAATCATTGTCTCATAAATCTTAAAACATGTATTAAAACCTTAGCTAATAAGTACCAAGATAAAATCATCAATTTCAGTTTAAAACATCTTAAAACTCAAATACTCTCCACCTAGGCATACCCCCATCATAATCCGTCAATTCCAATAATGTTCCGTCAAAACAAGTACCATATATGTTACATCATCGCAGAACTCGGGGGACACGTGGTCAGCTCGAGAATGCATATCTTCGCAGAACTAGGGGGACACCTAGTCAACCTGAGAACACATATCCTAGCAAAATCGAGTGATCAGCCTGGAACGCATATCCATCAATTCCCCTCGCAGGACTTAGGAAGATATAATCAACCTGAATGCAAATCCTCACACTACATAGTTCAGGCGTCCTCGAGACTCATGAGGTGTTGTCATAAATGACTAGACTATTCCGAAGGCAACTGCCCCCGCCGGGGGGGGGGGGGGGGGGTACTCCTACGGTGGGTTTGAAAACCATTTTCCGAAACTTATCATAAAATTCCTCTTTTTCTACAAATCAACTTTCATAAATCCATTTCAAAATCCTTTCTCAACTTTCCAAATATCAGTTCTTAAATAAAAAACCAAAAATCCCTTTTTTAAAACGAGGTCAACCCCAACATTCCTTAATTTGAATTTGACCATGCAAAATCTCTCAAAACTATTCTCAAACTACATTCAAATACGTACAATATACTATTGAGAGAACTAGTGTTCATAATTCATCGATTTCAAGCCATTGAGCATATATTTAAATATAGACATATAATCAGGCATTTAATGAATTTCTTATTCATTCCAAAACCCAGTTATCTAAGCCATTCCCAACTCCACACAATTAAACATAATATAACATGCTTGGAAGGTAAAAGCGATTGTATAATAATTCATAAGCATTCAATAAAACTCTCATAACATAATACCATTTTAAAACATACCTCCAATTACACTTACAACTACTAAATAGCCTCAACCGAGTCGACATAGACCACTATCTAAGTCAACTGGGCTCGTAGGGCCTACATCCTCAACTTGTTATATGATAATTCCTATTGGTCCATAACCATAAGTTGAACTCATCCAAGAAGCCTTATCACGATCCAACGATCGGTTTGGCCCCGATCATGAAATTTGACCAATTCGGTCTACGGGGCCAACAACTTCCGATTTCCGATCCAAACATTCATATAAGTCCAACAAGGTCTAATTAACAAGTTCTGAGAGCTTGGTCTCAATCGAGCGGTCGGATCGCTGTAGATCGCACGATCGTACAATGATCGGTTTACTTAACCCTAGAATCATTGATTCGGTGTATCCGGGACTCCGATTCTCAATCAACCAGTTCCTACACAATCCTAGAGGTACGAGGAACAAAATATTTGAAATTGGGACCGATCGAGGTCCAAACCTATCGAGAATTGGGTATCGCATAATAAGTGCAATATCCTTTCGACTGTCAAACTATAACTAGCTCAATGGGTTGCCACATAATGGCCCACGCAATACATCTTCCACCATACCTCTTGGGATTTTGACTGAACGGTCAGCCAATTGCAATGTTATTGAGGTGTGTTTTAATTCACGAAGACCCAATTGCTTATAAACCGAGTAAGGCAACAAATTAAACACTAGCACCCAAATCCAATAAAGCTTGTTCAGTGCTAAAATTCTCAATAATACAAGAAGTTATTTGACAACCTGGATCTTTGTACTTGGGTGGAGTATTAGTTTGAAGAAAATCACTTACATTTTCAATTAAAAATGCGGTCTTATCAACATTGTGCTTTCTTTTGATAGTGCATTAATCCTTCAAAAATTTTGAATATGAAGGAATTTGTTTTATAGCATCCAAAATAGGTATATTGATTTTCACTTCTTTAAAAACCTCCAAAATTTCAGGATTTTGATTTTTCTGAATTCTTTTTATTTTCATAATCATTATTTTTGGATTTTTCTGAATTCTTTTTATTTTCAACTGTTACTAAATCATCTTTCCCAATTATTTTTCCACTACCAAGAGTAGTGACAGCCTTCACATATTCATGCTTATTTTCATTCAAAGAAGAAGAAGAAGGGGTAGTTACCTCTAACTGTGCATGTGGATTAGGTTGGACTTAAGAAGGAAATTTACCCTTTTCTTGAATTGACAGTGAAGAAGTGAGTTTGGAAAGAGTGCTCTTAATCTCACCAATGTCTTGTGCATTCTTTTGGTTTGTGGCAGTTTGGCTTTGTATGAATTGCTTCATAACATCTTCCAAATTTGATGACGATGATCGTCCTTTCACCTGTGGAGAAAATTAAAAAGAATTAGATTTTTGTTGTGGCACATTATTATTAGTATTATTTCTCCAACTGAAATTTGGGTGGTTTCTCCATCCTGGATCATAAGTTTCAGAAAAAGTGGATGATTTTTTAAATTGATTCACAAAGTTTGCTTGATCATGAAACATTTCTCTGAAAGTTGGAAGTGTTGGACACTCTTTTGTTACATGTCCCATGACCCAGCAAACTTCACAAATCTCAAAAATTTCTTGACTTGCAATTGAATTAACTTTTTGAGGCAATTTTGATTTTAGGGTTTCAACTTCCCTAGCCAATGTTGCCAATTGAGCTTTGAGACTATCTTCCTCCTTAAGGTGATAAATACCGCCGCTAGAAGGATTAATAGAAGATTTTGCCTTGGGAACTAGGCTCAAATGTGTTGGGAGTGCTCCAAATCTGAGATTTCTCTGCAATTTCATCAAGAAAATCAAAAGCATCTTCAGGATCTTTGTACATAAAATTTTCATTGCACATCGTCTTAATAAATTGTCGATCTTTAGGTGTTAAGCCATCATAAAAATGACTTACCACCCTCCATCTTTCAAAACATGGTGAGGACATAACATTAACAAATCTTTAAATCTTTCCCAAGCTTGAGGTAAAGACTCAGTACCTTTTTGAGAAAATGTGGTCATCTGTCTTCTCAAAGAATTTGTCTTTTGAATTGGGAAAAATTTTTTGAAAAATTCAGTTTGCATTTCAAGCCATGTTCCAATTGTTCTTGGCCTTAGAGAATAAAGCCAAGTTTTCGCTTTATCTTTCAATGAAAATGGAAAAAGTTTTAGCAAAACTGTATCAAGCCTACACCCTTGTGTTGGAAAAGTTCCACAAACTTCGTCAAACTCATGCACAAGTGAATATGGATTTTCAGATTCCATTCCATGAAAAGTTGGTAAAAGTTGTATCATGCCTGGTTTAAAATCAAAAGTTTGACCATTTAATGGAAAAATGATGCAAGATGGCACACTTGTACGAGCAGGATGCAAATAATCATGTAATGTCCTAACAAGTGGATTCTCATCATTATGAACACTATGATTCTCTTCATCATTTTGGGGGCCTTCCAATGCATTATTATTATTATTCTTCTTAGCCATTTGTGATGAAATTATGTCCAATTGAGGTTTCTTTGCAAATCCACCAAACCGATCACGATATCTCATAAATAAAATAAAGAAGCAACAAATAAATAAATAAAAACTAAACTAAATTTTCTTTAAATTTTTTATATAAAAAAATAATAAGACAAAAGCAAACAAAAAAAAAACACCAAAAAGAAGAACAAAATGAAAAATTGAGTTTGATAAGCCTTACCGAATTAGCTTTGGAAACTAAAACCGCAAACCTTAACAATGAATTTCCTTGTGCTACTTTTCGCTTCACCGCTCCCCGGCAACGGTGCCAAGACCTTGTTGCGTCTACCCAAGTGCAAGCAGTCACACGTAGTAATAATCTTGGAAGTCCAAGTATCGTATCCTCAAGGCGCTAGTAGGCAAATATTTACACACAAAGAAATAATTAAACGTAGCATAATAAAAGTGACAAGCAAAACGGAAAAGTAATTTGATTTGATTGTTGTGGAAATTGAGTTTAAAAATGAAACATCAATAATGGAAATGCTAAGGCATCAAGGTTCAATTCTTTAAACAAAATATGTTTCATGCTCGTTAATCCAAATTATAACTCGATTAAAATCATCATTGAGAAACTTTAATCGGAAGATAAAGAAATTAAAACCAATTTGATTTTTCAATGTTATCTTTTATTAATGATTGTTTAGAAAATGGAATTGCTTAATATCTACTCTTTTAATTTAAAAGCATGCTAAGTCAGTTCTTAACAATGAGAAAAATATAATTGAACTCATGAAAAGATAATAGCACTTAACATCTATCAAAATAAAAGGATATGAAAATATTGAACAACCATAAATAAAAGAATTTAGCAATCCATACCATATATTGGATTAAAGAACAATTCACAAACTTACTCAAAGAACATTCCCTTTCACCTTAGCTAGAGTTCTAGCAACTCTTTACAAAGGAAAACATAAACTATATTTTGAATGAAATGGATAAAAAGATCTGTCGTAGGGGTGCCCTTTGTCACGGGATGACTTTTTCGGAGTCTTCCTTCCGTGCGGCCTTAGACTTGGTCACCTCTCGAACAAGCTAAGTCAGCCTCCTTCCTACAATACAAGATCGAAACAAGCAAAGAACAATCGCAAGAGCAAGAACACAATAAGAACGCTTAAGCAAGTTTGGGAGAATATATGCTTGTATTGCTACTCAATGCTTTACAAGTTGTGAGGTGAGGATTCACATTGTGACATCCTCCTTATATACATTCCCTATCCCACCTACCATCATGGTAGGTGGCTAAGATACAATGTCACCTACCGGCATCTACCAACTACTGTCACCAACCGTAGTCTACCAACTACTGTACAACGAATCTGGACATGTGGGCCAACAGGTCTAGCATGATCAATCCAACGGGTTGGGCCTTGAACATGCGGGCCGTGACATTCTCCCCCACCTAATCCGGTAACGTCCTCGTTGCCGCGGTAGATCCGTCTCGTTCGAATGCTTCGATAATGTCCTTGTACTTCCACAAGGACTCTTCTTTCTCCCAATTGCCTTCGGACTCTGGCAGGCCCTTCCATTTGACAAAGTACTCAAAGTACCTCGGTATACCCTTGCGTCGTACCTCTCGCTTGGCTATGACGCACTCAACCTCCTTGTCAAATGAAGTCACCATCAAAGGTGGAGCTCGTTGAGACTCTCCACGACTTGGCTCCTCGGGGTCGGCATGGTAGGGCTTGAGATTGCTTACATGGAACACCGGATGAATCTTCAATCGAGGTGGTAGTTCCACACGGTAAGCAGCTCTTCCCACTGATCGGATGATAGGAAAGGGACCCTCATATCTCCTCAACAACGCCTTGTGCAATCTTCTAGTGGACTTGTGTTGAGAAGGGTTGAGCTTCACAAAGACCAGATCACCTGGTTGGAACACAACGTCCCGCCGATGCTTGTCCGCCCATTTCTTCATCTTCCGAGTTGCCTTTTCCAATTGAGCCCGAGCCAGCTCATTAGTCACCTGCCACTCCTTGGCCGTCTTGTATGCAGCAGGGCTACTCCCCGTGTAGCCTGACACCACTGTGTTCGGTGTTATGGGTTGTTGTCCTGTTGCCAACTCAAAAGGACTTGACCCTGTTGACTCCGACCGCTGCAAGTTATACGAGAACTGAGCAATATCCAACAACTTTGCCCAATCTCGCTGGTTGGCACTCACATAGTGCCTCAAGTATAGCTCCAATAGTGCATTCACCCTCTCCGTCTGACCGTCTGTCTGTGGGTGAAAACTGGTTGAGAAGTTCAACTGTGAGCCAAGTAGCTTGAAGAGCTCCGTCCAAAGTTTACCAGTGAAGCGAGTGTCACGGTCACTGATAATACTCTTGGGGATCCCCCAATACTTCACCACATGCTTCAGAAACAAGCGTGCAGCTTCCTCCGCATTGCACTCTGTCGGTGCGGGGATGAAGGTAGCATACTTGGTGAACCTGTCAACCACCACCAAAATTGAGCCACACCCTTCTGACTTGGGTAGACTCACAATGAAGTCCATGGACAAACTCTCCCATGGTCTGGTTGGAACAAGAAGTGGCTCTAGCAACCCACCCGGCTGCTTCTGCAATGTCTTGTCTTGTTGGCATACAAGACAAGTCCGCACGAACGAGTCTACATCTTCCCGCATCTGTGGCCAATAGTAAGCTTCACTCATCAAGGCTAATGTCCGATGAGTGCCCGGATGTCCTGCCCACTTCGAGTCATGACACTCCTTGAGTAGCTCTCGCCTCAGATTGTCCCACCTTGGAACATAGATCCTCTTCCCTGTTGCATAGAGAACCCCATCATCGAGCCAAAATCTTCTTGTCTTCCCATCTTTGACAAGCTCCAACAGACTTTTGCTTGGGGATCATGCGACAAGCCCTCTCGTATCCTCTGCATGAGAGAACTTTGGGGTTGAGTGACAGCTGCTAGTATGGCCTTCCTGCTTAAGGCATCAGCAACGACATTTGTCTTCCCTTGCTTGTACTCCAGTTTGTAGTCGAACTCCGCCAAGAAGTCTTGCCACCTAGCCTGCTTGGGTGACAACTTCTGTTGAGACTGAAAGTAGCTTGTGGCAATATTGTCAGTCTTGACCACGAACTGAGAACCAAGTAAGTAGTGCCTCCAAGTCCCCAAGCAATGCACTACGGCTGTCATCTCCTTCTCTTGAACGGTATATCGCCGCTCCGTGTCATTGAGCTTTCGACTCTCGAAAGCCAATGGGTGTCCATCCTGCATGAGTACACCACCAATAGCAAAATCTGATGCATCAGTGTGTACCTCAAAAGGTTTGCTAAGATCCGGAAGTCTCAGCACTGGTTCCTCCATAAGAGCCCTCTTCAACTCATCGAAGGCATGCTGGCATCGGGGTGTCCACTCTCACGTTTTGTTCTTCTTTAGCAAGTCCGTCAAGGGGGCGGCTATGGCTGAATATCCCTTGATGAACCTGCGATAGTAGTTCACCAATCCAAGGAAAGACCGCAACTCAGGTACCTTGATTGGTGGTTCCCACTCTTGAATGGCTCGCACCTTGCCCACCTCCATGAGCAATTGTCCTCCCCGTATCTTGTGACCAAGGAACTCGACCTCTTCTTGGACAAATGAGCACTTCTCCCTCTTCACATAGAGCTGGTTCTCCCTTAGAACTTGGAAGACCTTCTGCAAATGCTCAAGGTGTTCCTCCAGAGAATTGCTGTACACCACAATATCATCGATGTAAACCACAACAAACTTGTCCAAGAAAGGATGGAATACCTTGTTCATAAGAGTGCAAAATGTTGCAGGGGCATTAGTCAAGCCGAACGGCATGACAAGGAACTCGTAAGACCCATATCTCGTCACACATGCGGTCTTCGATTCGTCTCCCGGTGCGATCCTCACTTGATAGTATCCCGAGCGCAAGTCCAACTTGGTGAAGTACTTCGCTCCTCCCAACTGATCAAACAAATCTGCAATCAAAGGGATTGGATACTTGTTTTTTATGGTCACCTTGTTCAGCGCCCTGTAGTCGATGCACAACCTCAATGTTCCTTCCCTCTTCTTCTGGAAAAGAACGGGGGCACCATAAGGGGCCTTGGACGGTTGGATATACCCAGCGTCCAACAACCGCTTCAACTGCTTCCTCAATTCCTCCAACTCAGGAGGTGTCATCCGGTATGGCGCTTTGGCTGGGGGTTTAGCACCCGGTTCCAACTCAATGGCATGATCCACCTCTCTCCTAGGTGGTAAGGTTTTGGGCAACTCCTTGGGCATGACATCTGCAAACTCCTTAAGGATTGCCTCCACAGCTTTCGGGACTGGTTGGACTTCCTTCTCAACTATATCCATCTTCATAGTTGCAAGGAACGTCGGTTCGCCCTTCTTCCAAGACTTGGAAAATTGCATGGCTGACAAAAGCTTCGTCTCGCTTTGTTGCCTCACTACCGGCACCATGCATGGCATTGCTCCACCCTGTGCAATGCACATAGTATTGTGAAATGGAATGGGAAATGCCTTTACCTTGTCCATGAACTCCATTCCTAGCACGACATCGTAGTCATCCATCGAGATCACGGAGAAGTCAGCTACTCCCTTCCAAGTGGCAATGTGTAGCTCCACACCACGAGCTACTCCATCAATGGGTTTGGCAGTTGAATTCACCGTCTTCATACTGCCTGCTTCCTTCGAGACTCGACACCCAAGTCTCTTTGCTTCCTGTACGGACATAAAGTTGTGCGAAGCACCTGTATCCACTAGGCAACGGGTTGTCTTGCCATTCACCATGGCATCGACGAACATCACTCATTTCGCTTGAACCTTTGGTTGAGCTCCTTTGGCCTGCAAGGCATTGAAGCGGCGAATGGCCCCCATTCCTGCTTCCCTCTCGGCCTCCTCTTCCTTCTCTTGGTTCATAGCATTTAGAGCTTTCTTCTTCGGACAATCCCGCATCATGTGCGCTCCCTCGCACAAGTAGCAAGCTAGCTTCGACTTGTCTTTCCCCTTGTCACCTTTGTCATTCTTCTTCCAGGATGACTTGTGACCGTCAGACTTGTCTCCTGACTTGCTACCTTCTTTTGGCTTGTTGTCTCCCCCACCGGATCCACTATCACCTTTCTTTCCTTTGAACTTGGAGTCGCCCTGACTACTCCTCTTGAACTCAACAAGAGACTCAGCTGCAGCAATTGCGTCTGACAAGGTTTGGACATGTCTCCGTTGTAACTCCAGCTTGGCCCAATTCTGTAGGCCACTCATGAAGTACATGAGCTTGTCTTCATCTGTCATGCTAGGCACCTCGAACAACAGGTTGGTGAACGTGGCGACATAGTCCTTCACGCTCCCAGTTTGCTTCAGCCATCTGAGCTTCTCCATTGCCTCATACTTGGCATTCTCTGGATAGAAATGTAACATAATATCCTGCTTAAAATCTTCCCAAGTCTCAAGTGTAAACGTACCTTGTTCGATCTCCATAGATCGACGACGCCACCACATGAGAGCATTGTCGGTGAGAAACAATGTTGCCGCATTGATCTTGGGCTCATCATCCTCGAGCTTCAGATACTTGAAATACCTTTCGATATTCCACAAGAAAGTGTCCAGCTCCTTCGCCTCCCTCTTCCCATTATAGGATTTGGGCTTGAAAGAATCTAGCACCTTGGGTTCCTTCGGAGTTCGGGTCTTGTTCAAGACAGCTTCCTTGCACAAAGCCCAATCTCCCTTCACATCCTTCATCTCATCACGAAGCGAAGTAAGCTCCGCTAAGAAGTGATCCAGCTTGGCTTGAACATCTAGCTTGATGCCATCTAGCGCGGAGTTGAGGACTCCCTGGAATTGGCCTTGAAACTCATCCACTACAGCTTCGAAGCCCCCCTTCGTAAGGACGTCCTCCTCGAGTCGTTGATCGAACTCGACCACGGCAATCTCCATCTTAGAAAGCCGCTTCTCCATCATGGCCACCACGCCTCTAGATCGTTCCCTCTTTGATTTGCCCCCACGATCCATGTTGACCTTGGACAGGTCTGTCTCCACATCTGAGCCGCTCTTCGACATGCTTCTTTGAATGATTTGAGCTTTCGCTCTGATACCAACTGTCACGGGATGACTTTTTCGGAGTCTTCCTTCCGTGCGGCCTTAGACTTGGTCACCTCTCGAACAAGCTAAGTCAGCCTCCTTCCTACAATACAAGATCGAAACAAGCAAAGAACAATCGCAAGAGCAAGAACACAATAAGAACGCTTAAGCAAGTTTGGGAGAATATATGCTTGTATTGCTACTCAATGCTTTACAAGTTGTGAGGTGAGGATTCACATTGTGACATCCTCCTTATATACATTCCCTATCCCACCTACCATCATGGTAGGTGGCTAAGATACAATGTCACCTACCGGCATCTACCAACTACTGTCACCAACCGTAGTCTACCAACTACTGTACAACGAATCTGGACATGTGGGCCAAGAGGTCTAGCATGATCAATCCAACGGGTTGGGCCTTGAACATGCGGGCCGTGACACCTTGCCAAATAATTTGATGGGTGATTTATAGTAGTCAATGAGGTGAGTGGGAAGTTAATACATTCATGGTGGGTGCTGAAGGATTTAATTGAGGGATTAATTGGATTAAACATGTTGATGGTGGAGAGTTAGTGGAAAAGAAATAACGGTGAGCTAAGTGGGCGTTAAATGGCTATGAATGACATGAAATAGGCTTTTTAGCTTCAACAATTTTATCTTCTCTTCTCCCTCTTTACTTCTCTTTATAATCACAATAATCCCACAATCAATTCTTGAATAAAATCCACCAGCAATTCTCTTCACACAAGCAAAACGCAAGCCTCAGAATGACAAAAAGATATGACACTAAATATTTCATCATCAGGAACACATCTACGGATTACCTGGTCGGGACAATATTTGAAGTGATACGGGTCATCCCAAAAGAATTTCTCACCTCAACCATAAATTTCTTTTTCTCTTGCAAGGTCCAATGAGGTGGGATAAGACCTGTAGCAAGAAAATTCACAATGTTAGCAAACCATGGTAACTTAGAAACACCAAAAAATTGTTCATCAGGAAAGGAATCTTTTATAGGCAAATATTCAGAAGGCTCCTCAAAAGATATCCTAGAAAGATGGTCTGCAACAGCATTCTCCACTCATTTCTTGTCCTTGATTGTAAGATCAAATTATTGGAGAAGCAAAATCCATCTAATCAATCAT
Organism: Prunus mira; assembly: GCA_020226265.1. NCBI lineage: Eukaryota > Viridiplantae > Streptophyta > Magnoliopsida > Rosales > Rosaceae > Prunus > Prunus mira. Next base: position 363,013 of record JACJFO010000033.1, read on the forward strand.
GATTTGGCTCCCTTCTATGTCAATAAATACTTCAAGGGTGAATGATCTGTAAAAACAACAATTTGTGAGCCCAAAATGTATGACCTAAACTTTTCCAGTGCAAAAATTACAGCAAGCAATTCTTTTTCAGTTGTAGTGTAACTTTTCTGTGCACTATTCAAAGTTCTGCTTGCGTAGCAGATAACAACAGGCTTCTTGTCTTTTCCTTGGCCTAGCACTGCCCCTAGCATCACACATTATTTCAAATGGCATAGACCAATTTGGGGGTTGCATTACAGGAGTTGATGTTAGCATTTTAATCAATTTCTCAAATGCTTCTTGACATGCATAATTCCAATCAAATTTAGCATCTTTTTCCAAGAGATTATTCAATGGCCTTGCAATTGCACTAAAATTTTGTATGAATCTCCGCTAGAAACCTGCATGTCCTAAAAAAGATCTAATTTCTTAAACAGTTTTAGGAGTAGGCAAATTAGCAATTAAATCAATTTTTGACTTATCCACTTCAATTCCTTGGTGAGAAACAATGTGTCCAAGTACTACGCCAGATGTGACCATGAATTGGCATTTCTCCCAGTTAAGCACCAAAATTTTCTCTTTACACCTGATAAGAACATTCTCTAAGTTAGATAAACAATCAGAAAATGAATCACCAAACACAGTAATATCATCCATGAAAACTTCTAAATATTTTTCTACCACGTCACTAAATATGCTTATCATGCAACGTTGGAATGTAGTTGGTGCATTGCAAAGACCAAAAGGCATTTTTCTAAAAGCGAGAGTTCCAAATGGGCATTTTTCTTAAGGTGATGGCCTATTGAGTTTTCTCCCATGCTTACCCATATGTTTGGGCTCAAGGAATGCGCTTGAGTTTTGGTGCTTGCAAGTAGCCCAAAACTTCCCCTCCTTTGACCATTAATGGGCCTCATGAATACTCGTAACCATCCATACCACAACCCACTCAACAAGCCCAAGGCATTCACGTGGCTTGGGTCCACTTAAGCTTGTAGCGTGTTGTGTTGCTTATTTACTTGGCGTGGCATTTGCGCAAGCGCATATGACGAACTCTTGCATACCCAAGTTGGGTTTCTTCCCAAGTTAGGTGTCGTAATGGGCTAGAAATATATTTGGGCCCAACCTTGGATTTTTTGGGCCTCAACAATGGTCATGACAAGCCCTAGTGTGGTTGTGGTGAGCCTTAGTACAGTTCTGATAAGCCTTAGTCCGATTCTACTAAACCTCAGTATGGTTCTTGTAAGCCTTAATATGGTTCTGGTTTGTCATAATATGATTCTAGTAAGCCATAATATGGTTCTGGTGTGCATTAATTTGTTTTTGTATAGCTTTTATACAATTCTAGTAAGCCTTAGTATGGTTCTAGTACACCTCATATGGTTTAGATAATTCATAATATAAATTTCATAAACCATGTTATTGTTTTGGTAAGCCATAATATGGTTCTAGTAAGTCACAAAATGGTTATAGTGAGCTCTAATATCGTTTTGGTGAGCCTTAATATGGTTCTAACGAAGCCATAAAATGATTCTAGGGAGTTTTAATAGCGTTTTTGACAAAACCCGACCAAAATCCCACTTTGAAATCCATGTCAAACCCCGTACGTGTCCAACACCTGATAGGTGTCGGGCACAAATAACCAAAATACCATTCTTAGCCTAATCCAAAAACTGCTTTAGGGTATGGCTACTACTGAAAAACTGACAGAGTCTCCCATTAAAAAAACCACAAATCCAGAATTTTACCAACACAACAAACTCAAATAATTTCCCAACCGTTCAACAAATTCAACTTTACAAAACTGATCGTAACAAACCAATTATCAATTTGCGGCGGCACCTTGGTTAGTCTAGGTTGCCTACATACCCTTACTGAGGGATCAAGCCACACGTAGTTCTTTATACAAGAAACAAAGTTCAACTCATATGTAAGCACATGAACTAAATATTCCTTCACACTTTCCGAAAACCAAAGGCTTCAAACTCTAATCAATTCGCTGAAACAAACTCATCTCTTAAGAAAGTTGTTGTGAATTGTATAAAATCCTTAAAACTTTGAATAGTCTCAATCATTGTCTCATGAATCTGAAAAAATGTATTAAAACCTTCACCAATAAGTACCAAGATAAAATCATCTTAGAACTCAAATACTCTCCACTTAGGCGTACCCCCAATCATAATCTGTCAATTCCACTAATATTCCGTCAAAACAAGTACCATATATGTTACATCATTGCAAAACTCAAGGGACACGTGGTCAGCCCGAGAATGCATATCTTCGCAGAACTCGGGGGACACGTAGTCAACCCGAGGACACATATCCTCACAAAATCGAGTGATCAGCCTGAAACGCATATTCATCAATTCCCCTTGCAGGACTTAGGAAGATATAATCAATATGAATGCAAATCCCCACACCACACAGTTTAGGCATCCATGAGACTCATGAGGTATTATCACAAATGACTGGACTATTCCGAAGGCAATTGCCAGGTGGGGTAGGGTGAGGGTTACTCCTACGGTGGGTTTGAAAACCATTTTCTGAAACTTATCATAAAATTCCTCTTTTTCCACAAATCCACTTTCGTCAATCCATTTTCCAAATCCTTTCTCAATTTCCAAAAATCAGTTCGTAAATAAATGACCAAAAATCCCTTTTTAAAATGAGATCAATCTCAAGATTCCTTAATTTGAATTTGACCACGCAAAAATCTCTCAAAACTATTCTCAAACTACATTCAAATATGTACAACATACTATTGAGAAAACTAGTATTCATAATTCATCGATTTCAAGCCACTGAGCATATATTTAAATATACACATATAATTTGACATTTAATTAATTTCTTATTCATGCCAAAACCCACTTATCCAAGCCATTTCCAACTCCACACAATTAAACATAATATAACATGCTTGGAAGGTCAAAGCGATTGTATAATAATTCATAAGCATTCAATGAAACTCTCATAACAGAATACCATTTTAAAACAAACCTCCAATTACAATTACAACTACTAAATAGCCTCAACTGAGTCGACATAGACCACTATCTAAGTCAATTGGGCTTGTAGGGCCCACATCCTCAATTTGTTATATGATAATTCCTATTGGTCCATAACCATAAGTTGAACTCATCCAAGAAGTCTCACCATGATCCAACTATCGGTTTGGCCCCAATCGTGGAATTTGACCAATTTGGTCTACGGGGCCCACAACCTCCGATTTCCAATCCAAACATTCATATAAGTCCAACAAGGTCTAATTAACAAGTTCTGAGAGCTTGGTTCAATCGAGCGGTCGAATCACTCTAGAACGCACGATCGTACGGTGATCGGCATATCTTCGCAGAACTCAGGGGACACGTAATCAACCCGAGAACACATATCCTCGCAAAATCGAGTGACCAGCCTGAAACGCATATCCATCAATTCCCCTCGCATGACTTAGGAAGATATAATCAACCTGAATGCAAATCCTCACACCACACAGTTCAGGCGTCCTCGACACTCGTGAGGAGTTGTCATAAATGACTGGACTATTCCAAAGGCAACTGCCAGGGGGGGTACTCCTACGGTGGGTTTGAAAATCATTTTCCGAAACTTATCATAAAATTCCTTTTTTTCTACGAATCCACTTGCATAAATCCATTTTCCAAATCCTAGACAGAGCTAGCCGAACAGAAACCAAAACCATCGGCGAAAGTGGGTGCGTTGAACGATCGGTAAAACCTCTAAATCGATTCAAGATGTCATAATAGACAGCTAGAGCAAGTGAAGGGGATGAAGATGTATACCTGGATCGAAGAAAGCAGCTGCCGGAATCGCCGAAAAAGGCTTCGAAAATTTGCCCAGTTTTCAAGTCAATATCTTCGATTAGCCTAGGTTGCCTACATACCCTTATTGAGGGATCAAGCCACAAGTAGTTCTTTATACAAGAAACAAAGTTGTCCATAAATCTGAAAACATGTATTAAAAGCTTCACCAATAAATACCAAGATAAAATCATCAATTTTAGTTTAAAACATCTTAAAACTCAAATACTCTCCACCTAGGCGTACCCCCAATCAAAATCCGTCAATTCCAGTAATATTCCATCAAAACAAGTACCATATATGTTACATCATCGCAGAACTCGTGGGACACGTGGTCAGCCCGAGAACGCATATCTTCGCAGAACTCGGGGGACACGTAGTCAACCCACGAACACATATCCTCGTAAAATCGAGTGACCAGCCTAAAACGCATATACATCAATTCCCCACGCAGGACTTAGGAAGACAAAATCAATCTGAATGCGAATCCTCACACCACACAGTTCAGGCGTCTTCGAGAGTCGTGAGGTGTTGTCATAAATGACTGGACAATTCCGAAGGCAACTGCCAGGGAGGGTTCTCCGCGGTGGGTTTGAAAACCATTCTCTGAAACTTATCATAAAATTCCTCTTTTTCTACAAATCCACTTTCAGAAATCAGTTCTTAAATAAATAACCAAAAATCCCTTTTTTAAAAACGAGATCAATCCCAACATTCCTTAACTTGAATTTGACCATGCAAAATCTCTCAAAACTATTCTCAAACTACATTGAAATATGTACAACATACTACTGAGAAAACTAATTTTCATAATTCATCGATTTCAAGCCACTGAGCATATATTTAAATATAGACATATAATCTGGCATTTAATTAATTTCTTATTCATTCCAAAACCCAGTTATCCAAGCCATTCCCAACTCCACCCAATTAAACATAATATAACATGCTTGGAAGGTAAAAGCGATTGTATAATAATTCATAAGCATTCAATGAAACTCTCATAACATAATACCATTTTAAAACAAACCTCCAATTACAATTAGAACTACTAAATAGGCTCAACCGAGTCGACATAGACCACTATCTAAGTCAACGGGGCTCGTAGGGCCCACATCCTCCATTTGTTATATGATGATTCCTATTGGTCCATAACCATCGGTTGCAAAAATGTGATCCTCCATCACTGATGATCGCTCTAGGTGTACCAAACCTGGATAATATATTTTCTTTCAAAAATTTCAAAATTGTTTTATGATCATTCTTCCGACATGGTATGACCTCAATCCATTTTGAAACATAATCCACAGCAACAAGGATATATAAGTAGCCAAAAGATGGAGGAAAAGGACCCATAAAATCAATGGCCCAACCGTCAAAAATTTCAATAATTAAAATTGGGTTAAGAGGCATCATATTACTTCGAGTAATTTTGCCCAACTTTTGACAACTTGGACAAGTCTTGCAAAATTCATACGCATCTTTGAAAAGTCTAGGCAAATAAAAACCACATGGAAGAATTTTGGCCGAAGTCTTTTTGGAAGAAAAGTGACCTCCACAAGCCTCAGAAAGACAAAAAGATATGACACTAAATATTTCATCATCAGGAACACATCTACGGATTACTTGGTCAGGACAATATTTGAAGAGATACGGGTCATCCCAGAAGAAGTTTCTCACCTCAACCATAAATTTCTTTTTCTCTTGCTTTGTCCAATGAGGTGGGATAAAACCTGTAGCAAGAAAATTCACAATGTTAGCAAACCATGGTAACTTAGAAACACCAAAAAATTGTTCATCAGGAAATGAATCTTTTATAGGCAAATATTCAGAAGGCTCCTCAAAAGATATCCTATAAAGATGGTCTGCAACAATATTCTCCACTCATTTCTTGTCCTTGATTGTAAGATCAAATTCTTGGAGAAGCATAATCCATCTAATCAATTGTGATTTGGCTCCCTTCTTTGTCAATAAATACTTCAAAGCTGAATGATCTGTAAAAACAACAATTTGTGAGCCCAAAATGTATGACCTAAACTTTTCCAGTGCAAAAACTACAGCAAGCAAATCGTTTTTAGTTGTAGTGTAATTTTTCTGTGCACTATTCAAAGTTCTGCTTGCGTAGCAGATAACAACAAGCTTCTTGTCTTTTCTTTGGCCTAGCACTGCCCCAATAGCTCTATCACTAGCATCACACATTATTTGCTATCAGAAATTGGATATATGATACCTGCATTATAGGAGTTGATGTTAGCAGTTTAATCAATTTCTCAAATGCTTCTTGACATGCATAATTCCAATCAAATTTAGCATCTTTTTCCAAGCGATTATTCAATGGTCTTGCAATTGCACTAAAATTTTGTATGAATATCCGGTAGAAACATGCATGTCCTAAAAAAGATCTAATTTCTTTAACAGTTTTAGGAATAGGCAAATTAGCAATTAAATCAATTTTTGACTTATCCACTTCAATTCATTTGTGAGAAACAATGTGTCCAAGTACTATGCCATATGTGACCATGAATTGGCATTTTTCCCAGTTAAGCACCAAAATTTTCTCTTTACACCTGATAAGAACATTCTCCAAGTTAGATAAACAATCAGAAAATGAATCACCAAACACAGTAATATCATCCATGAAAAAATCTAAATATTTTTCCCCCATGTCACTAAATATGCTTATCATGCAACGTTGGAATGTGGCTGGTGCATTGCAAAGACCAAAAGGTATTTTTCTAGAAGCGAAAGTTCCAAATGGGCAAGTAAAAGTTGTTTTTTCTTGATCTTCTAATGAAATCTCAATTTGGTAATACCCTGAATAACCATCTAAAAAACAATAATACATATGCCCTGCAACTCTTTCCAAAATTTGGTCAAGAAATGGTAAAGGAAAATGATCCTTTCTTGTGACTGAGTTCAATTTACGATAATCAATACACATTCTCCATCCAGTAGTGACCCTAGTTGGTACCATTTCTCCATTATCATTTTCAACTACTGTGACTCCTGATTTTTTAGGAACCACCTGTGTAAGACTCACCCATTTGCTATCAGAAATTGGATATATGATACCTGCATCCCAGAGTTTAAGTACTTCTTTTGGAACAACTTCTTTCATTGTTGGGTTAAGTCTACGTTGAGCCTGCCTAACTGGTTTAGCATCTTCTTCAAGAAAACTTTGGTGTGTGCAAACCAAAGAACTAATACCTTTAATATAAGATAAAGGCCATCCAATAACAATTTTATGATCTTCCAAAACTTTAAGTAACATACGTTCATGCAAAAGCTCTAGTTTAGAAGATATTACCACAGGATAGGTCTCATCTTCTCCCAAAAAAGCATATTTAAGTCCAGCAGGAAGATTCTTCAATTCACACCTTGGGGCTTTTTCTCTTGATGATGTTGTCTCATCACTCACAGTTGGCAGCTCCTCATATTTTGGTATCCAACCATTATGTTCTTGTACCTGCGCAGAATCCAACAAAGAACAAAGAAATTATATTTCAAAATCTTGTGCAAAATTACAATCCCTATTTAATAAAGAAAATTGCAATGGATCAGAAGAAAAAGAAGAATTAAAGCAGTTTTGAACAATTGTCTCAATCATGTAAACTTCTTTGTCGACATCTTCTTGGTTTGCGGGTTACTTGCATATGTTGAATTTGTTGAGCTCCAATGTCATGTTCCCAAATGATAGTTGCATAAGTCCATTCCTGCAATTTATATGAGCATTAGATGCAGCAAGAAATGGTCTTCCAAGAATAATAGGAATTTGAGAATTAGAATGCACAACTGGTTTAGTAGCCAAAACTATAAAATCAACTGGAAAATAAAATTTGTCTACCTGAACCAGCACATCTTCCACCATACCTCTTGGGATTTTGACTAAACGGTTAGCCGATTGCAATGTTATTGAGGTGGGTTTTAATTCACCATGACCCAATTGCTTATAAACCGAGTAAGGCAACAAATTAACACTAGCACCCAAATCCAATAAAGCTTGTTCAATGCTAAAATTCTCAATAATACAAGAAATTGTGGGACAACCTGGATCTTTGTACTTGGGTGGAGTATTAGTTTGAAGAATTGCACTTACATTTTCAGTTAAAAATGCGGTCTTATCAACATTGTGCTTTCTTTTCAGTAAATAGCTTATTTTCATAAAAACACCATATATTACCGGTAAGTTATAGTGTAAAACGCCTATATAACTAAGACGCAATATCTTACTCATAATTTATTGAGTGAGAAGTCTATTTTTCTAAAAACACAATATTTTACAGCAAGTTATAGTGTAAAATGCATATATGTCTGACAACGCAACATCTTACTCGTAATTTATTGAGTGAATAGCCTATTTTTCTCAAAACGTCATATCTTATCGGTAAGTTATAGTGTAAAGTGCCTATATATCTTAGAACGCAATATCTTACCCGTAATTTACTAAGTAAATAGCTTATTTTTCTAAAAACACCATATTTTACCGATAAGTTATAGTGTAAACTGCCAATACATCTGAGAACGCAACATCTTACCCATAATTTATGGAGTGAATTGCATATTTTTCTGAAAACACCATATCTTACTGAAAAGTTAGTGTAAAATATCTGAGAACACAACATCTTACATGTAATTTATTGTGTGAATTTCCTATTTTTATAAATAAAAAAACCCCATATCTTACTCGGTAAGTTATAGTGTAAAGTGCCTATATATTTGAGAACGAAACATCTTACCCGTAATTTATTGAGTAAATAGTTTATTTTTTAAAAAACACCATATCTTACCGGTAAGTTACAGTGTAATGTGTCGATATATCTGAGAATGCAACATCTTAACTGTAACTTATTTAGTAAATAGCCTATTTTTCTAAAAACGCCATACCTTACTGGTAAGTTATTGTGTAAAATACATATATATATATGAGAACGCAACATCTTTCCGGTAATTTATTGAGTAAATAGCTTATTGTTCTAAAAACACCATATCTTAATGGTAAGTTATAGAGTAAAATGCCTCTATATATGAGAACGCAACATCTTACCCGTAATTTATTGAGTAAATAGCTTATTTTTCTAAAAAGACCATATCTTACTGGTAAGTTATAATGTAAAACGCCTATATAACTGAGAACGCAATATCTTACTTGTAATTTATTAAGTGAGAAGTCTATTTTTCTAAAAACACTGTGTCTTACTAGTAAGTTATAGTGTAAAATGCATATATGTCTGAAAACGCAACATCTTATCGGTAAGTTATAGTGTAAAACGCCTATATAACTGAGAACGCAATATCTTACTCGTAATTTTTTGAGTGAGAAGTCTATTTTTCTAAAAACACCATATCTTACCAGTAAGTTATAGTGTAAAATGCATATATGTCTGAGAACGCAACATCTTACTCGTAATTTATTGAGTGAATAGCCTATTTTTCTCAAAATGCCAAATCTTATCGGTAAGTTATAGTGTAAAGTGCCTATATATCTGAGAACGCAACATCTTACCCGTAATTTACTTAGTAAATATCCTATTTTTCTAAATACACCATATCTTACCGATAAGTTATCGTGTAAAATGCCTATACATCTGAGAACGCAACATCTTACCCTTAATTTATGGTGTAAATTGCATATTTTTTTGAAAACACCATATCTTACGGAAAAGTTAGTGTAAAATACCTATATATCCGAGAACACTACGTCTTACCCGTAATTTATTGTGTGAATTTCTTATTTTTTTTAAAACCCCATATCTTACTCGGTAAGTTATAGTGTAAAGTGCCTATATATCTGGTGTGGCTTTCGAAGCTGTAGAGAAGGAAACAGATGTCTCGAAAAGAGACAAAGAGAAGAGTAAAGATGGAGAAGAAAAGGTGAGATTTTTCTTTAGCACAGAACTGATTCATTTTACAATATACTTCTTCTAACTTGTCTTCTGTCCACTTGTAGGAGGAAATTCCTGCTGAAGTAATAGCAGAAAGCATTGGGTTGGCCAAGAAACAACAAGAGGCTCAAAGGACAGAGCCTACAAGCTCAGAATTGGCCCTGTTTGATGAGGTGGAGGCAGAACACTCTGCTGCCGTCCCTTAACCTGAGGTATTTTTACCTTTCCCAATCCTGCCTTGGTTTTTATAATTCTGTCTAGTCGGGTTTCTTCTAATTAATGCTTCTGTCTTCTCAAGTGGAAGAGAATAGAACTGCTGGGTCGTTAGTTGTGGTGACTAGCCCTCTCAAACCTCCCATTGTGGCTGTAAGTATTATTATGCCTTAGTATTTTCTTTCTGTAGTTACTTTTGTGCAGAACTAACATGAAGCTCATTCTGGCAGATCCCTATCTATTCTGTTCCAGGCTCTTCAACCAAGGCCTCCTTTGCTGATCCAGAATTGACAGAGTTTGAAGCTATGGATTTAGATGCTCAGTTGGACTGACTTGAGAAGCTGGGAGCCACTCCAAGTGAAGCTAAATCAGGGCAGTGGATGAAGTAGTGGAAAGGATAAGGATCTGGTAGTCAACTGAACTGGATCTGGATGAAAACAAAAGAGATGTTGACCAGTTGATGAAAGATCTAGATCTGCTGCACAGTGAGAACATGGCTCCTAGGCCTATCCTTGAGCGCAACTTGCATCGTACCAACTTGACATACTCCTATTGCATCACCACCCACTATACTATTTATATATTAAAAAAGAATGCGCCAATGCATAGGTGCCACGTATCAAACAAGTACAGCCGCCCGGCTATATTATTTCTAAATTTTTTATTATTTTTTTTAAAAACCGAGTATAACCAGACGGCAATACAATTTGTTTGAAAAAATAAAAAAAGGATCTAGTATAGCCAGCCTGCTATACTATGCTGGGCCTGTGCGCCACGTGTCCAACCAGTACAGCCGACCGGCTATACTATTTTTGTTTTAAAAATTCAGAAAAAGGAGTATAGCCGCACGGCCATACTATTTTTAAAGGCAATAATTAGGTGAAAACTGAGTATAGCCAGCCGGCTATATATATATTATTTTTATTCGATAATACGTGAGAAGTACGTGTATAATACGTGAATTTTGTGTCTTATTGAAATTTTGTCAAAAATAGGTGTATTAAACATGAGAAAATACGTGTATAACACATTACAAAACGTGAAGGCGCTAGAATCTTTATACGGGTAATAACTCTGAAAAATGAAAAAATGAAAAAGGGACAATAGAAACTCAAGTAAGGGCCTAATAGTAATGGATAGGGCTCTTGGGCTATGGAGAAAATTAATTAGGACACCCAAACGATTTCACAAAGACTTAGTAAATAGAAATTAATTCTTTTGTAGACTTTCTATAATTTTTTTTGGTATTAAATAACAAATAAAATATCATTACTAATTAAAGTAATTCAAAAAGGATAAGATATTACATAATTGCATATATTGAATTAAAGAAGTAGGAAAAAAAAGAAGTAAAGAACTAATTTTATGTTTTTGAAATTTAAAAAAAAAATAATAATAATAATCTTATCCTTTTTAAAATAGTATAGCCGGGCGGCTATACTATATTAAAAAAGGATGCGCCAATGCATAGGTGCCACGTGTCAAACCAGTACAGCCGCCCAGCTATACTATTTCTTATTAAAAAAAAGAAAAACCGAGTACAGCCGCACGGCTATACTATTTGTTTCAAAAAAAAAAACAAAGGATATAGTATAGCCGGCCGGCTATACCATGCTGGGCCTGTGCGCCACGTGTCAAACCATTATAGCTGACCGGCTATACTATTTTTGTTTTAAAAATTCAAAAAAAAGGTTTTTTATTCAATAATGCGTGAGAATTATGTGTATAATACGTGAATTTTGTGCGTCTTATTGAAATTTGTAAAAAATAGGTGTATTAAACATAAGAAAATACATGTATAATACATTATTAAACGTGAAGGTGCTAGTATCTTTATACGGATAATACTCTGGAAAAGGAAAAAATGAAAAAGCGACAATAGATACTCGAGTAATGGCCTAATAGTAATGAATAGGGCCCTTGGGCTATGGAGAAAATTAATTACGACACCCAAACGATTTCACAAAAGACTTAGTAAATAGAAATTAATTATTTTGTGGACTTTCCATAATTTTTTTTTTGTAGTAAATAATAAACAAAATATCATTACTAATTAAAGTAATTCAAAAAGGATAAGATATTACATAATTGCATATATTGAATTAAAGAAGTAGGAAAAAAACAAAAGTAAAGAAACTAAAACCACAAACCTTAACAATGAATTTCCTTGTGCTACTTTTCGCTTCACCGCTCTCCGGCAACGGTGCCAAAAACTTGTTGCGTCTACCCAAGTGCAAGTAGTCACACATAGTAATAATATTGGAAGTCCAAGTACCGTATTCTCAAGTGGGTAGGCAAATATCTACACACAAAGAAATAATTAAATGTAGCATAATAAAAGTGACAAGCAAAATGGAAAAGTAATTTGATTTGATTGTTGTGGAAATTGAGTTTAAAAATGAAATATCAATAATGGAAATACTAACGCATCAAGGTTCAGTTCTTTAAAGAAAATATGTTTCATGCTCTTTGTTAGTGCCTTAACTGACCGAGCAACTAGCCAAACTAGAACATCCACATGTCATGCTTTGAGAGGTCATCACCTTATCTAAAGAAGCATTACCACAAGTCACAACTCTAAGCAAACCAAGAGGAGTCCCACATCGGAAAACTACAAGAGATGGAGACTCCCCCTCACCTATAAAAGAAGACCACTCTCCACTTAAAAAGGGGTCTTGGATCTAGACTCTTAGGCCTTGGACTCTCGAGTCTGGACCCCATCTCTGGGCTGGGCTTCTCACTTGTTATCTTTATATTTGAGTCTAATCCCCTTATACAAATGTAAACAAACATTATCATAATGAGAACATCCTTCTCCCTAGACGTAGCCCATCATTCGGATGAACCACGTATATCTTGTCTTTTATATGTTTATCGCTTGCCCAAATCCTCACACAAATGCTGAAGGTCCTCACCTTCACCCATCATCCACCATTCCATATGTATCTAAGTTCACCTCCCAAAAAGAGCATCAACAGTTTGGAAATCGACACAAGAAGCCCTTGTCAATTATCCATTCTTCAGTGCCTTTCGGCACCCTTACAATCAACACAAATCCAAGGACCCAACTCAGACCCACACTTCTACTCATGGCCGACCATAGGAGAGTGCAAGTCGAAACCAACACTGTGGTTGCTACTCAAATTTCAAGCCTTCTTTGAGGCTTGCTTCTTGTGATTAGGAGGCGAAGAAGGCAGGACAAAGAATGTATTTACTAAAATCCTTTGTTTGATGACGCAAAACTTAACAAAAACAAAAACATGAAAAATGTACTAGAAATCACACATACACTAAAAACAAAAGCGAAAACAAAAGTTGAGAATGCTTGGGTTACCTCCCAAGAAGGTTTTCTTTATAGTCATGAGCTAGACTTTTCGAATGCCTATAGTGGTGCGGAAGTAGCAAAGAATGCTACTTCTTCCATGTACTGCTTGGGTTGTTGTCCGAACTCCTTGCGAACAATAGCCTTGTCAAGTAATATCTTGGTGTGATCCTTGGCAAGGAGATGCCACAAGAGTCAGCTCATCTTGGAGAAGCTTTTTATAAAACATTGATAAATTCTGGCATGTCCAAGAGAAGTGCGCATGCGTTTCATGACTAGAGGGGGTGGCAACTTGGCTTTCAAGACATCCGTAGAGGTGTTTTCCAAGTAGTTGACATGTACAATTGGGTCAAGAAGATCTATGCGGTCGCACTCTTCCAAGTCCCTCAGCTTTTTAACAGCCTCGAACACCTTAAACTCAATGGATTCGCCCTGAACTCTCAAAGTTAAAGTTCCTTGTTGTACATCTTTCAATGTACCAGCAACAGTAAGCCCGACCTAGCAAGAGTGGGATGTCGTGGTCTTCCTTCATATCAAGAATAAAGAAATCAGCAGGAAACACAAATTTCTTCAGTCTGATCAACACGTCTTCAATGATTCCTTTAGGATATGTGACTGATCTATCCGCAAAGTCAAGGTATTGAATTTCGTATTTCGTAATATGCATGACTTGACCAACAAAGTCAACAGATACGCGTCCCTTTTGGAAAAAGGGGTTCATAAGAAAACGGCCACAAAAGGGACATACTAGTTATGCATAAGCTAAAAAACACGCCACAGCCAATGATGTCGAGGCATAGGTCAGTTAAGTCGAAGTTAACATAGACAAGCACTTCATGTGCAAGGAGCTTGTTAAGGCCGACAACAGTAAAATGAAGCTTCCAGACAACAAGTTCAAGGCCTGAGAGACCAAAAACTTACACCTTCGAGTTGACTAGAGCTAAAGGAATTTTTGATTTACTGTTGGCTAAAAAGAACGTCACTCTATCATTCTGCCACAAAATCCCTAAGGACCAAGAGCTCAAAGGAACCCTAAACCCTAGAAAAACAGCCAAGCCTACCAGCTTGGCTGACAATAGATCTACAGATTGGTCGAATCAATGGACCACATCCAGTGCTGTTTTCGATCGACTGAGGAACGACTGTTGGAATATTGGGCCGAGGACTCTTTACTGCTGAACTCGCCTATTTATTTGATCGAATTTCAACACGAGTCAGACGACGATGATGATGTATTAACCATCGACGACCTGGATCCTGCACCTACTGAGATGGAAGATAGCCAACCCGAGGTCTAAGATCCTTTGTTAGAAATCAATGTAGGAACTTAGGGCGAACCATGACCTCTCTTTGTTAGTAATCTTTTGAACCTAAAGCTGAGTGTCGAAATTATCGACCTCCTCTGCGAATGTAAAGATTGTTTTGCTTGGGACTGTCATAAGATGCTTGGATTACCCAGTGGTTTAGTAGAACACAAAGTGAAAATCAAAGACAAGTTCAAACCTTTCCAACAACCACCACCTGCAATTTTCTGCCAAGGTACAATTAAAAGTCAGAGAAGAAATTTAACATCTTCTCAAAGCCGGCTTTATCCACACCGCCCGATACGTTGAGTGGCTGGCCAACATTGTGCCAGTGTTGAAAAATACTGGAGCTCTAACGGTTTGCACGGATTATAGACATTTAAATCTTGAAACCCCCAAGGACGAGTACCCTATCCATTACAATTATGCCATTACTCGAGAATCTATGGTCCCTTTTCGATTTTTAACTTTTCCAAAGTTACTACCCGTATAAACATTTTAGCACTATTACGTTTAATATAGTATTATACATGTACACACGTATTTCTCATGTTTAATACATTTGTTGCTTATTTACTTGGTGTGGCACGTGTGTAAGCGCATATGACGAACTCTTGCGTACCTGAGTTGAGTTTCTTCCCAAGTTAGGTGTCCTACTGGGCCAGAAATATATTTGGGCCCAGCCTTGGATTTTTTGGGCCTCAACAATGGTCATGATGAAACCTAATAAGGTTTTCGTGAGCCTTAGTACAGTTCTGATAAGCCTTAGTCCGATTCTACTAAACCTCAGTATGGTTCTTGTAAGCCTTAATATGGTTCTAGTTGGTCATAATATGATTCTAGTAAGCCATAATATGGTTCTAGTGTGCGTTAATATGTTTTTGGTTAGCTTTTATACGATTCTAGCAAGCCTTAGTATGGTTCTAGTACACCTCATATGGTTTAGATAATTCATAATAAAAATTTGATAAGCCATGTTATTGTTTTGGTAAGCCATAATATAGTTCCAGTAAGTCGCAAAATGGTTCCATTGAGCTTTAATATCGTTTTGGTGAGCCTTAATATGGTTCTAACAAAGCCATAAAATGATTCTAGTGAGTTTTAAAATTGTTTTTGACAGAACCCGACCCAAATCCCACTTTGAAATCCACGTCGAACCCCGTACGTGTCTAACACCTGACAGGTGTCGGGCACAAATAACCAAAAATACCATTCTTACCCTAATCCAAAAACTGCTTTAGGGTATGGCTTCTACTGGAAAACTGACAGAGTCTCCCTTGAAAAAAACCAAAACCCCAAAATTTTACCTGCACAGCAAACTCAAATAATTTCCCAAGCGTTCAACAAATTCAACTTTACAAAACTGATCATAACAAACCAATCATAAACTTGCGGCTGCACCAAGGTTAGCCTAGGTTGCCTACGTACCTTTATTGAGAGATCAAGCCACACGTCGTTCTTTATACAAGAAACAAAGTTCAACCCATATGTAAGCACATGAACTAAATATTCCTTCACACTTTCCTAAAACCAAAAGCTTCAAACTCTAATCAATTCGCTGAAACAAACTCATCTCTTAAGAAAGTAGTTGTGAATTGTATAAAATCCTTAAAACTTAGAAAACTCTCAATCATTGTCTCATAAATAAGAAAACATGTATTAAAACCTTCACCAATAAGTACCAAGATAAAATCATAAATTTCAGTTTAAAACATCTTAAAACTCAAATACTCTCCACCTAGGCGTACCCCCATCATAATCCTTCAATTCCAATAATGTTATGTCAAAACATGTACCATATATGTTACATCATCGCAGGACTTAGGAAGATATAATCAACCTGAATGCAAATCCTCACACTACATGACAGGACCCGACCCAATTTCCGCTTTGAAATTCGAGCCAAGTCCTGTGCGTGTCCGACACCTGGCGAATGTCGGGCACAAAAGACCTTCTTACCCTTCTCGTTCAAAATTCTTTTAAAATTTCCCTTAGACTTCTGTCGAAAATTCGGCAGAGTCTCCCCTGTAATTTGACCAAACCCAGATTTTTTCACCTGTCCAACAATCAAATAAATCTACACCAACTGCCAGATGAGAATAACTAAGTATTCACCAGCTCCAGTTTTCCACTAAAACTAGATATCAGAGCATTTTCTATAGTCTGTAGGGTTTCAAGGGCTTTTCTACAAAACTCTATCTTACTTGGTGGCGCGGAAGCTATGAATGGCCCGGTGGTGGATCCTGCGTACTTCTACGGCCTGGGGGCGAAAAACAGGTTAAAAATGTGAGTGGACCAAACATAAGATCCTGGAAAACAGTTTACAATCATAATAACCCCCATAGTAAAAATAACTTGATAAGTAAAGCTAAAGTTCACCTGTGTTTAATATAAAGTATTCCTCTAAATATATATATGTAACAGTATGTATATAGATTCGTAAAGCTGAACAATTATATGAAGAGATAAAACATGCACGTTTATTGAGAAAACTGATATAAGATGATTGAAAAACAATAGCTGCATAAAAGTGCTCAAATTGCTTTAAAACTACCACCTAAGTGTACCCCTGAAAATCCATCAATTCCCCTGGCAGGTCTCGGGCGTCACGCAGGCTACCCGAGCCGCAAACTGGTGAAATCAGGGGACTATGGTCAGCCTGATCCGCCGACAGGTCCCGATGACACCAAGTCGACTCGAGCCGCTCTGGCAGGTCTCGGGGACACAGAGTCAGCCGAGCCGCAATCTTGGCAGGTCTCGGGACACCAAGTCTGCCGAGCCGCAAATCCTGGCACTCACGGTCCAGCGTCCCCGAAACTCGTGAGGCAAAAGTCAAGTGCACTGACATAAACTGAAATCAGACTAGATGTCCGTAGACATCGGTCCGACTGTGGGTAATCACCATAAATAAATGGGTACAAGGTGGTCTAACTAGAAAATCTGATAATTCTCTGAAATCTAATAAATTAACTGTAGTCTCAATGCTGCTGCTATTTTGTTATGTAAAGCTCAAGGTCTGCTGCTAATATAACCTCAATAATATAATATAACTCAAAATAGTTAACAGTATAAAACATGCTCTAAGACATGCAAGAATACTTATTCAAGATCAAATAATGAAATTTTTTTATAAAAACTTATTTATAAAAACTCATTTATATAAAATCAATATAAAACCATTTACGTAAACTCAAAATTTTCTTCTAAAAACTTATTTATATAAAATCCTTTATGAAAGAAAGTCCACTCACAGTTGGTCCGAGCTAGCTGGACCTCTTGAAGGTCCCTCCTGTAGGTCGACTGGACTTCTGGGGCCTGATTAACCATGAATAATAAATTAATAAACTGCTGAATAAAAAGAATTTAAATTAAACACCCTGCCCCCGGCTCCTAGAAATACGCGCACTCGTTTTAAAAATTCTCCTATACCCACATTAGCCTTTCAGACTCTTAGATCAGTTTTGGAAGACCCGACGCTTAGTTAAGCGATAAGCTGCCAGATCGGCCGACCCGGGACCCGTGGGGTCCATGATCTCCGATGGCCAATCTGGGCTTCTCTGAAGATTCCTCATAGAGAAGGAACCATGTTCCGCGAATTCGGTCCGAAACGGACGGTCGGATTAGCCGAAATCGCGTTATCGCTTAAAATCCAAACCCTAGCCCCAGGGTTCGCGATTTCGGAGTATCCAGGACTCCGATTCGAAATCCGTTGAATCCTACACGATCCTGGAATCATGTAGTACGACATATCCAAAATTCAGTGCGATCCGACGATTAGACGACACTGCACCCAAGGATCGCGCGATATGGAAAATCCGTTCAGGGCTCAAACGGACTCCGAATCGAGATCCGCGAAATCCTACGCGCTCGTGACTACACGATGTTCTCAAAACTGCCCAGAATTACTCCACCACCCTCGCCCACGCGCCGCCTCGCGCGGGCAGATTTGGGTGTCCTAAGCGATTTCGGGTGGTCGAAAAATATCGGAACCAAGACTCCAAACTCCTATCCTAGGTAAAACACCCCATTTGGAGTCACTTTTGTTTTTGGACATACCCCAAAAAGTGCCCAGAAACAGTAGATCACGGCGGCCGAAGTTTTGGCCAAATTTCAAGTCGAAAATTGATCATTTTAGAGCTGAAATCGATCGAAACTCATACATCCATCAGCTAGAACACGAAAAAATAGCTCAGAAACCATACCTTACTCGATCGATTTGGTGGAGAATTGAAGGAGAAAACTGAGCTGGAAGTTTGAACTGAAAATTCGGCAACAATGGCGGTTTCCGGCGAGGTCCGGCCACGGCAAGGGCGGCGGCTGGTCAAGAAATGACGGCGGTCGAGTGGTGGTTCGTTTGGCACCGGTCTCGGAGATCGGCTCCAAGTGTGGTGGCCGGTGCGACGTCGGGAAGGCGCGGGGGTCATGGGCTGGGGCGAAATCGGGAGGAGAGAGGGAGAGGAGAGAGAAATGAGGAGAGAGAAGGGGAGGAAGGGATAAAAATCTGACTTTTTGACCAAATTACCATTTTGCCCTTCGCGGTATTTTGATCGTATTTTCTTCGTTACAACTCCGATTCGGGTCTACTCCGTGTCTAGGGACTCGTTTCGCTGTGCTCTACGCAATGGCGCAAACGGAATTCCCAAATTCTTTCTCGATCAAAAAGTCAATTTTTTCCCCTATTAAAATATGCGAGGGCAAACTTGTCTTTTTGCTAGAAGATATTAATCCTACTTTTTAGATATTTTATTTCTTTTTAGATATTTTGTTTTGGGTTATTGCACTACACAGTTCAGGCGTCCTCGAGACTCGTGAAAACCATTTTCTGAAACTTATCATAAAATTCCTCTTTTTCTACAAATCCACTTTCATAAATCCATTTCCAAATCCTTTCTCAACTTTCCAAAAATAAGTTCTTAAATAAATAACCAAAAATCCCCTTTTTAAAACGGGGTCAATCCCAACATTCCTTAATTTGAATTTGACCATGCAAAATCTCTCAAAACTATTCTCAAACTACATTCAAATATGTACAATACACTATTGAGAAAACCAGTGTTCATAATTCATCGATTTCAAGCCATTGAGCATATATTTAAATATAGACATATAATCAGCAATTTAATGAATTTCTTATTCATTCCAAAACCCAGTTATCTAAGCCATTCCCAACTCCATACAATTAAACACAATATAACATGCTTGGAAGGTAAAAGCGATTGTATAATAATTCATAAGCACTCAATGAAACTCTCATAACATAATACCATTTTAAAACATACCTCCAATTACAATTACAACTACTAAATAGCCTCAACCGAGTCGACATAGATCACTATCTAAGTCAACTGGGCTCGTAGGGCCTACATCCTCAATTTGTTATATGATAATTCCTATTGGTCCATAACCATAAGTTGAACTCATCCAAGAAGCCTTATCACGATCCAACGATCGGTTTGGCCCCGATCGTGGAATTTGACCAATTCGGTCTTCGGGGCCAACAACCTCCGATTTCTGATCCAAACATTCCTATAAGTCCAACAAGTCTAATTAACAAGTTATGAGAGCTTGGTCTCAATCGAGCGGTCGAATCCCTGTAGATCGCACGATCGTACAGTGATCGGTTTACTTAACCCTAGAATCATTGATTCGGTGTATCCGGGACTCCGATTCTCGATCAAGCAGTTCCTACACAATTCTAGAGGTACGAGGAACAAAATATTTGAAATTGGGACCGATCGAATGGTCCAAACCTATCAAAACCGGGTATCGCATAATAAGTGCAATATCCTTTCGACTGTCAAACTATAACTAGCTCAATGGGTTGCCACACAATGGCCCACGCAATACATCTTCCACCATACCTCTTGGGATTTTGGCTGAATGGTCAGCCAATTGCAATGTTATTGAGGTGGGTTTTAATTCACCAAGACCCAATTGCTTATAAACCAAGTAAGGCAACAAATTAACACTAGCACCCAAATCCAATAAAGCTTGTTCAGTGCTAAAATTCTCAATAATACAAGAAATTGTTTGACAACCTGGATCTTTGTACTTGGGTGGAGTATTAGTTTGAAGAATTGCACTTACATTTTCAATTAAAAATGCGGTCTTATCAACATTGTGCTTTCTTTTGAGAGTGCATTAATCCTTCAAAAATTTTGAATATGAAGGAATTTGTTTTATAGCATCCAAAAGAGGTATATTGATTTTCACTTGTGTAAAAACCTCCAAAATTTTAGGATTTTGATTTTTCTTGACTTGCAATTGAATTAACTTTTTGAGGCAATTTTGATTTTAGGGTTTCAACTTCCCTAGCCATTGTTGCCAATTGAGCTTTGAGACTATCTTCCTCCTTAAGGTGATAAATACCGCCGCTAGAAGGATTAATAGAAGATTTTGCCTTGGGAATTAAGCTCAAATGTGTTGGGAGTGCTCCAAATCTGAGATTTCTCTGCAATTTCATCAAGAAAATCAAAAGCATCTTCAGGATCTTTATACATAAAATTTCCATTGCACATCGTCTCAATAAATTGTCGATCTTTAGGTGTTAAGCCATCATGAAAATGACTTACCATCCTCCATCTTTCAAAACCATGGTGAGGACATAACATTATCAAATTTTTAAATCTTTCCCAAGCTTGAGGTAAAGACTCAATATCTTTTTGAGAAAATGTGGTCATCTGTCTTCTCATTGAATTGGGAAAAATTTCTTGAAAAATTCAGTTTGCATTTCAAGCCATGTTCCAATTGTTCTTGGCCTTAGAGAATAAAGCCAAGTTTTCGCTTTATCTTTCAGTGAAAATGGAAAAAGTTTTAGCAAAACTGTATCAAGCCTACACCCTTGTGTTGGAAAAGTTCCACAAACTTCCTCAAACTCACGCACATGTGAATATGGATTTTCAAATTCCATTCCATGAAAAGTTGGTAAAAGTTGTATCATGCCTGGTTTAAAATCAAAAGTTTGACCATTTAACGGAAAAATGATGCAAGATGGCACACTTGTACGAGCAGGATGCAAATAATCATGTAATGTCCTAACAAGTGAATTCTCATCATTATGAACACTATGATTTTCTTCATCATTTTGGGGGCCTTCCAATGCATTATTATTATTATTCTCAGCCATTTGTGATGAAATTATGTCAAATTGAGGTTTCTTTGCAAATCCACCAAACGGATCACGATATCTCATAAATAAAATAAACAAGAGCAACAAATAAATAAATAAAAACTAAACTAAATTTTTTGATAATTTTTTATATAAAAAAATAAGACAAAAGCAAACAAAAAAAAAACACCAAAAAGAAAAACAGAAATGAAAAATTGAGTTTGATAAGCCTTACCGAATTAGATTTGGAAATTAAAACCGCAAACCTTAACAATGAATTTCCTTGTGCTACTTTTCGCTTCACCGCTCCCCGGCATCGGTGCCAAAAACTTGTTGCGTCTACCCAAGTGCAAGCAGTCACACGTAGTAATAATCTTGGAAGTCCAAGTATCGTATCCTCAAGGCGCAAGTAGGCAAATATCTACACACAAAGAAATAATTAAACGTAGCATAATAAAAGTGACAAGCAAAACGGAAAAGTAATTTGATTTGATTGTTGTGGAAATTGAGTTTAGAAATGAAATATCAATAATGGAAATGCTAAGGCATCAAGGTTCAATTCTTTAAACAAAATATGTTTCATGCTTGTTAATCCAAATTATAACTCGATTAAATTCATTATTGAGAAACTTTAATCGGAAGATAAAGAAATTAAAACCAATTTGATTTTTCAATGTTATCTTTTATTAATGATTGTTCAGAAAATGGAATTGCTTAATATCTACTCTTTTAATTTAAAAGCATGCTAAGTCAGTTCTTAACAATGAGAAAAATATAATTGAACTCATGAAAACATAATAGCACTTAACATCAATCAAAATAAAAGGATATGAAAATATTGAACAACCATAAATAAAAGAATTTAGCAATCCATACCATATGGATTAAAGAACAATTCACAAACTTACTCAAAGAACATTCCCTTTAGCCTTAACTAGAGTTCTAGCAACTCTTTACAAAGGAAAACATAAACTAAATTTTGAATGAAATGGATAAAAAGATCTGTCGTGCAAATAATTTGATGGGTGATTTATAGTAGTCAATGAGGTGAGTGGGAAGTTAATACATTCGTGGTGGGTGCTGAAGTGTTTAATTGAGGGATTAATTGGATTAAACATGTTGATGGTGGAGAGTTAGTGGAAAAGAAATAACGGTGAGCTAAGTGGGGGTTAAATGGCTATGAATGACATGAAATAGGCTTTTTAGCTTCAACGGTTTTGTCTTCTCTTCTCCCTCTTTACTTCTCTTTATAATCACAATAATCCCACAATCAATTCTTGAATAAAATCCACCAGCAATTCTCTTCACACCTAGCTTGAACTTGGACAAATGTACGCCTTTATCTTTTGGCTTTCCAACTTCCTACAGAAGATAAATTCACCTAATAAATTCACCAAATTAATATAGAAAATTCATACATCCAGTTGGTGAGAATAAAATGTAACAACAAGTGAAATTATATTTATTATGCCAAAATTAAATCATAAAGTCTCCAAAATAATATTAACTGGTAAGATATAGTGCAAAATACCTATATATCTGAGAACGCAACATCTTCACCATAATTTGTTAAGTCAATAGCCTTATTTTCTAAAAACACCATATCTTATCGGTAAGTTATAGTGTAAAGTGCCTATATATCTGAGAACACAACATCTTACCCGTAATTTATTGAGTGAATTGCCTATTTTTCGAAAAACACCATATCTTATAGGTAAGTTATAGTGTAAAATGCCTATATAACTGAGAACGCAATATCTTACTCGTAATTTATTGAGTGAAAAGCCTATTTTTCTTAAAACACTATATCTTATCTATAAGTTATAGTTTAAAGTGCCTATATATCTGAGAACGCAACATCTTACCCGTAATTTATTAAGTAAATAGCTTATTTTTCTAAAAACATCATATCTTTACGATACGTTATAGTGTAAAATACCTATATATCTGATAACACAACACCTTACTCGTAATTTATTGAGTAAATAGCCTATTTTTATAAAAACACTGTATCTTACCGATAAGTTATAGTGTCAAACACCTATATATCTGAGAACGCAACATCTTACCCGTAATTTATTGAGTAAATATCCTATTTTTCAAAAAACACCATATCTTACCAGCAAGTTATAGTGTAAGATGCCTATATATCTGAGAACGCAACATCTTACCAGTAATTTAATGAGTGAAAAGCCTACTTTTATAAACCACCAAATTTTACTGGTATGTTATAGTGTAAAGTACTTATATATCTGAGAACACAACATCTTACCCGTAATTTATTGACTGAATAGCCTATTTTTATAAAAACACCATATCTTACTGGTAAGTTATAGTGTAAAACGCCTATATAACTGAGAACGCAATATCTTACTCGTTATTTATTGAGTGAGAAGTCCATTTTTCTAAAAACAACATATCTTACCAGTAAGTTATAGTGTAAAATGCATATATGTCTGAGACGCAACATCTTACTCGTAATTTATTGAGTGAATAGCCTATTTTTCTCAAAACGCCATATCTTATCGGTAAGTTATAGTGTAAGTGTATATCTGAGAACGAAACATCTTACCCGTAATTTACTAAGTAAATAGCCTATTTTTCTAAAAACACCATATCTTACCGATAAGTTATAGTGTAAAATGTCTATACATATGAGAATGCAACATCTTACCCGTAATTTATGGAGTGAATTGCATATTTTTCTGAAAACACCATATCTTACCGAAAAGTTAGTGTAAAATACCTATATATCCGAGAACGCAACATCTTACCCGTAATTTATTGTAAGAATTTCCTATTTTTATGAAAACCTCATATCTTACTTTGTAAGTTGTAGTGTAAAGTGCCTATATATCTGAGAACGCAACATTTTAACATAAAATTTATTGAGTAAATAGCTTATTTTTTTAAGAACACCATATCTTATCGGTAAGTTACAGTGTAAAGTGTCCATATATCTGAGAACGCAACATCTTAACCGTAACTTATTGAGTAAATAGCCATTTTTTCTAAAAACACCATACCTAACTAGTAAGTTATTGTGTAAAATACCAATATATATGAGAACACAACATCTTACCGGGAATTTATTGAGTAAAGAGTTTATTTTTCTAAAAACACCATATCTTAATGGTAAGTTATAGTGTAAAGCGCCTCTATATCTGAGAACGCAACATCTTACCCATAATTTATTGAGGTAATAGCTTATTTTTCTAAAAAGACCATATCTTACCAGTACGTTATAGTGTAGAACGCCTATATAACTGCGAACGCAATATCTTACTCGTAATTTATTGAGTGAAAAGTCTATTTTTCTAAAAACACCGTATCTTACCAGTAAGTTATAGTGTAAAATGCATATATGTTTGAGAACGTAACATCTTACTCATAATTTATTGAGTGAATAGCCTATTTTTCTCAAAACGCCATATCTTATCTGTAAGTTATAGTGTAAAGTGCCTATATATTTGAGAACGCAACATCTTACTCATAATTTACTAAGTAAATAGCCTATTTTTCTAAAAACACCATATCTTATTGATAAGCTATAGTGTAAAATGCCTATACATCTGAGAACACAACATCTTACCCGTAATTTATAGAGTGAATTGCATATTTTTCTGAAAACACCATATCTTACCGAAAATTTATAGTATAAAATGCCTATATATCCGAGAGCACAACATCTTACCCGTAATTTATTGTGTGAATTTCCTATTCTTATGAAAACTCCATATCTTACTCGGTAAGTTATAGTGTGTAAAGTGTCTATATTCTGATCTAGAAGCAACATCTTACACCGTAATTTATTGAGTAAATAGCTTATTTATTAAAAAACACCATATTTTACCGGTAAGTTACCATGTAAAGGGTTTATATATCTGAGAACACAACATCTTAATCGTAACTTATTGAGTAAATAGCCTATTTTTCTAAAAACACCGTATCTTACTGGTAAGTTATTGTGTAAAATGCCTATATATATGAGAACGCAACATCTTACCTATAATTTATTGAGTAAATAACTTATTTTTCTAAAAACATTATATCTTATTGGTAATTTATAGTGTAAAACACCTCTATATCTGAGAACGCCACATCTTACCCGTAATTTATTGAGTGAATATCCTATTTTTCTAAAAACACAATCTCTTCTTGGCGTGGCATGTGTGCAAGCGTATATGACGAACTCTTGCGTACCCAAGTTGGGTTTCTTCCCAAGTTAGGTGTCGTATTGGGCTAGAAATATATTTGGGCCTAACCTTTGATTTGTTGGGCCTCAACATTAGCCAGACGTGCTAGTAGATGGTGGGGATCCAATCTTGGAGTTGCAAATGCAATAAGCTTGTTGGGTTTCGTAAGGATGGATTGAGTTTTGATTCACCACTGTGTTTGAGTTTACAGCACTAGCCCAATAACATTTGAAATTAGCTGACAAAACCTCTGTGTAGGTGATGACGCGCGGCATGATTGCTAGATACTGGAAGAATGCTTGAAATAAGGCATGTGCTGGAAGGATGTTTGAAATAGGGCATGTGTGGGAAGGATGTTTGAAATAGGGCATGTGCTGGAAGAACAGAGCATGAAATTGGACCTTCCAGCAACGAGTAAGGATGTTTCTTGCTCTAGATCGGTATGCCAAAGGAGAAAAAGGAAAGAAATGGAAGAATAGAGCTGGAAATTTGAGGGTTCCAGAAGTGAGAGAGGATGCTTGCTCTTCCTTGATCTGCAACAAATGCCCCCCAGATGTGATAATTCGCTCGGTAGGAAATGCCCTTTTTTATGGGCTCAAGGAATGCGCTTGAGTTTTGGTGCTCCCAAGTAGCCCAAAACTTCCACTGCTTGGACCATTAATGGAACTCGTGAATACTCGTAACCATCCATACCACAACCCGCTCAAGAAGCCCCAGGCATTCGCATGGCTTGGGCCCACTTAAGCTTGTAGCGTGTTGTGTTGCTTATTTACTTAATGTGGCACGTGTGCAAGCGCATATGACGAACTCTTGCATACCCAAGTTGGGTTTCTTCCCAAGTTAGGTGTCGTAATGGGCTAGAAATATATTTGGGCCAATCCTGGATTTTTTGGGCCTCAACAATGGTCATGATGAGCCCTAATATGGTTGTGTTGAGCCTTAGTACAGCTCTGATAAGCCTTAGTCCGATTCTACTAAACCTCAGTATGGTTCTTGTAAGCCTTAATATGGTTCTGGTTAGTCATAATATGATTCTAGTAAGCCATAATATGGTTCTGGTGTGCGTTAATATGTTTTTGGTTACCTTTTATACGATTCTAGTAAGCCTTAGTATGGTTCTAGTACACCTCATATGGTTTAAATAATTCGTAAAATAAATTTGATAAGCCATCTTATTGTTATGGTAAGCCATAATATAGTTCTAATAAGTCACAAAATGGTTCTAGTGAGCTTTAATATTGTTTTAGTGAGCCTTAATATGGTTCTAACGAAGCCATAAAATGATTCTAGTGAGGTTTAATATTGTTTTTGATAGAACCCGACCCAAATCCCACTTTGAAATCCGTGTGGAACCCCGTCCGTGTCCAATACCTGACAGGTGTCGGGCATAAATAACCAAAATACCATTCTTACCTTAATCCAAAAACTGCTTTAGGGTCTGGCTTCTACCGGAAAACTAACAGAGTCTCCCCTGAAAAAGACCAAAAACCCATAATTTTACCTGCACAGCAAACTCAAATAATTTCCCAACCTTTCAACAAATTCAACTTTACAAAACTGATCATAACAGACCAATCATAAACTTGCGGCTGCACCTAGGTTAGCCTACGTTGCTTGCGTACCCTTACGGAGGGATCAAGCATCATGTAGTTCTTTATACAAGAAACAAAGTTCAACCCATATGTAAGCACATGAACTAAATATTCCCTCACACCTTCTGAAAACCAAAAGCTTCAAACTCTAATCAATTCGCTGAAAATTGTGAATTGTATAAAATCCTTAAAACTTAGAAAACTCTCAGTCATTGTCTCATAAATCTGAAAACATGTATTAAAACCTTCACCAATAAGTACCAAGATAAAATCATCAATTTCAGTTTAAAACATCTTAAAACTCAAATACTCTCCACCTAGGCGGACCCCCAATCATAATCCGTCAATTCCAATAATATTCCGTCAAAACAAGTACCATATATGTTACATCATCACGGAACTCGGGGGACACGTAGTCAACCCAAGGACACATATCCTCGCAAAATCGAGTGACCAGCCTGAAACGCGTATTCATCAATTGCCCTCGCAGGACTTAGGAAGATATAATCAACCTGAATACAAATCCCCACACCACACAGTTCAAGCGTCCACGAGACTCGTGAGGTGTTGTCATAAATGACTGGACTATTCCGAAACTTATCATAAAATTCCTCTTTTTCTACAAATCCACTTTCATAAATCCATTTCCCAAATCCTTTCTCAAGTTCCAAAAATCAGTTCATAAATAAAGAACCAAAAATCCCTTTTTTTAAACGAGATCAATCCCAATATTCCTTAATTTGAATTTGACCATGCAAAATATCTCAAAACTATTCTCAAACTACATTCAAATATGTACAACATACTATTGACAAAACTAGTATTCATAATTCATCGATTTCAAGCTACTGAGCATATATTTAAATACACATATATAATCTGGCATTTAATTAATTTCTTATGCATGCCGAAACCTAGTTATCCAAGCCATTCCCAACTCCACACAATTAAACATAATATAACATGCTTGGAAGGTCAAAGCGATTGTATAATAATTCATAAGCATTCAATGAAACTCTTATAACATAATACCATTTTAAAACAAACCTCCAATTACAATTACAACTACTAAATAGCCTCAACCAAGTCGACATAGACCACTATCTAAGTCAATTGGGCTCCTGGGGCCCACATCCTCAATTTGTTATATGATAATTCCTATTGGTCCATAACCATAAGTTGAACTCATCCAAGAAGTCTCATCACGATCCAACGATCGGTTTGGCCCCGATTGTGAAATATGACCAATTTGGTCTACGGGGCCAATAACCTCCATTTTCCGATCCAAACATTCCTATAAGTCCAACAAGGTCTAATTAACAAGTTCTGAGAGATTGGTCTCAATTGAGCAGTTGGATCACACTAGATCACACGATCGTACGGTGATCGGCATATCTTCACAGAACTCAGGGGCCACGTAGTCAACCCGAGAACACATATCCTCCCAAAATCGAGTGACCAGCCTGAAACGCAATCCATCAATTCCCCTCACAAGACTTGGGAAGATATAATCAACCTGAATGCAAATCCTCACACCACATAGTTCAGGCGTCCTCGACACTCGTGAGATGTTGTGGTAAATGACTGGACTATTCCAAAGGAAACTGCCTGGGGGGTACTTCTACGGTGGGTTTGAAAACCATTTTTCGAATCCTAGACAGAGCTAGTCGAACAAAAACCGAAACCATCAGCGAAAGTGGGTATATTGAACGATCGGTAAAACCTCAAAATCGATTCAAGGGGTCGTAGTAGACAGCTAGAGCAAGTGGAGGGGATGAATGTGTATACTTGGATCGAAGAAAACAGCTGCCGGAATCTCCAAAAACGGCTTCGAAAATCTGCCTAGTTTCCAAGTCAATATCTTTGGCACTACGTTGGTTTTCGATCGGAGAAAATGGGTAGGTCAAGTAAAGTTGGGAGAGACGATTCTTTTGGAGCAAGAATTGTCAAATTTAGTGGCCGAACAAAGATGAAATTGCAGTCTGAAATAACGACATCGCATGGGGGGAGAGAGAGAGAGAGAGAGAAGAGAGAGAGAGAGAGAGAGAGAGAATAGTTGGGGAGAGAGTGTCGCGAGAGAGAGAAGCTGGATGTGGTTCTGGTGATCATAAATTATGATTGTGCCACTGCACTTCTGTAGATCATAACTTCTTCTTTTTAACTTCAAATTGAACTTGCCACTTATCTACGAACTCGTATCATCGAGCTCTACATAACGGTGACACTCAATTCCCCAAAATCCTTCCCGCACAAAAAGTGATTAAAGTACCCCCATGCCCAAGGGCAAAAATGTAATTTCACAATCAATAATTAATTGAACAATCATTTTTGGGACGGGGTGTTATAGTTTTAGGAAGCCTTAATATGGTTCTAATGATCCTTAATAATATGGCTCTAGTAAGCCCTGTTATGGTTTTGGTAGGCCTTAAGTCATTTGTGGTGAGCCCTGATACCTTTTCAGTGATCCTTAATATCATTTTTGTGACCCTTAATACAGTTATGGCAAGTCTTAATATGGTTTTGATGAGCCGTAGTATGGTTCTATTGAATCTTAATATGTTTCTATTGAGTCTTAATATAGTATTGTTTAAGTTGGATATATGGCCTACCAAGTAATTATGTAATAGTTAGTATTGAGGACATCTTTTGTAATGACTATTAAGTTATTTATGGGCAACACCAGTTGTTTTAATTCATGACTATATGTTATCTTATGAAATATAAGACAACTATAGTCCTAGGAATATATATAAGTGGACATGAGAACTATGTAATGAGATTGCATACATCTAGACTTATCATGATCCTTAATCCTAAATATGTTCCTGGTCATATGAGTATCAATTGGGCATTGATATTCCGCTACGATCAGCATACGTAGTATGTTCTCCCAAATGACGAGGTCTCAAGTCATTGAGTGTGCCGATACCAAGACATGTATGTAGGTGCTTGCAGGAGAACAAGTACACTGAATGTGATCAAATACATGAATCTACAATGGAAGTCTTTACTCACATGTCAAACTAGATCTTATGGATTGCAATGGTGCAAACTAATCCTTCGACCTGAGACATCATAGATGTCTTATGGTTATTTTGTTTGTCTTTGAGATCATTGTACCATTGTGTTGAAGAAGACATGACTTAAAGGTGTTTATCAGAACTCTCAATAAAGTCATGGAGGCAAATGAATGTACGACAAGGGATCTCTACTCTTAGTAAAGAGAGTGAATACTCCAAAGATATGATTGATCAAATCTTTGCACAAAGTAAAAGATAAGATTTGAAAGAAGAGGTCTTCAATTCTTATCAAAATAATCATATAAAGGAATAATTCACATTATGGTATTTGACATTAGATTCCTTTATCTAATAATGTGAATAGAAGTATTGTACAAGAGAAGGATTCAATTGCATGGCCATTCCAATTTAAATAGATTATGCCCTACACCCTATTTAGCTTGGATAACCATGACACGTTGCTAGGCGTCAACCATGGTTTGTGGAAGTCCTCAAAGGATTAAACTCAATTGACTTTCACCAATATGAAGATTTAAATGGTGAGATTTAATTCACAAGTCAACTCATAGAAGTGGAGCCCTCCCACTATCTTGCTAATAGGAACCATGGATCGCACACCGAAAAATGAGATTAGAGAAACAAATGAAGAGAAAAGAAACTAGGAGTCAAAAGTCAAAGGTCAAATTCAACGATCAAGTCAGAGTCAACATATTTGACCGCAGCAATTGACCAAGTCAAATTAGTAAAACTATAATAGTGATTGAAGGGTTAAATCATAATTCATAATTAAGAGAAAATTAGGTGTCATAAATGATGAACTCTTGCGTACCCAAGTTGGGTTTCTTCCCAAGTTAGCTGTCGTACCGGGCTAGAAATATATTTGGGCCCAGCCTTGGATTTTTGGGCCTCAACAATGGTCATGATGAGCCCTAATATGGTTGTGGTGAGCCTTAGTACAATTCTGATAAGCCTTCGTCCGATTCTACTAAACCTCAGTATGGTTCTTGTAAGCCTTAATATGGTTCTAGTTAGTCATAATATGATTCTAGTAAGCCATAATATGGTTCTGGTGTGCGTTAATATGTTTTTGGTTAGCTTTTATATGATTCTAGTAAGCCTCAGTATGGTTCTAATACACCACATATGGTTTAGATAATTCATAATATAAATTTGATAAGCCATGTTATTGTTCTGGTAAGCCATAATATGATTCTAGTAAGTCACAAAATGGTTCTAGCGAGCTTTAATATCGTTTTAGTGAGCCTTAATATGGTTCTAACAAAGCCATAAAATGATTCTAGTGAGTTTTAATATCATTTTTGACAGAACCCGACCCAAATCCCACTTTGAAATCCGTGTCGAACCCCATATGTGTCCAACACCTGACAGGTGTTGGGCACAAATAACCAAAATACCATTCTTAACCAAATCTAAAAACTGTTTTAGGGTGTCGCTTCTACCGGAAAACTGAAAGAGTCTCCCTTGAAAAAGACCAAAAACCCAGAATTTTACCTGCACAGCAAACTCAAATAATTACCCAACCGTTCAACAAATTCAACTTTACATAACTGATCATAACAAACCAATCAAAAACTTGCGACTGCACCTAGGTTAGCCTAGGTTGCTTACGTACCCTTACTGAGGGATCAAGCCACACGTAGTTCTTTATACAAGAAACAAAGTTCAACCCATATGTAAGCACATGAACTAAATATTCCTTCACACTTTCCCAAAACCTAAAGCTTCAAACTCTAATCAATTCTCTGAAACAAACTAATCTCTTAAGAAAATAGTTGTGAATTGTATAAAGTCCATAAATCTGAAAACATTTATTAAAACCTTCACCAATAAGTACCAAGATAAAATCTTCAATTTTAGTTTAAAACATCTTAAAACTCAAATACTCTCCACCTAGGCGTACCCCCAGTCATAATCCGTCAATTCCAATAATATTTCGTCAAAACAAGTACCATATATGTTACATCATCGCAGAACTCGGGGGACACGTGGTCAGCCTGAGAACGCATATCTTCACAGAACTCGAGGGACACGTAGTCAACCCGAGAACAGATATCCTCACAAAATCGAGTGACCAGCCTGAAACCATATCCATCAATTCCCCGCGCAGGACTTAGGAAGACATCATCAACCTGAATGCAAATCCTCACACCACACAGTTTAGGCGTCCTCGAGACACATGAGGTGTTGTCATAAATGACTGGACTATTCCGAAGGCAACTGCCAGGGAGGGTACTCCGACGGTGGGTTTGAAAATCATTTTCCGAAATTATCATAAAATTCCTCTTTTTCTACAAGTCCACTTTCATAAATCCATTTCCAAATCCTTTCTCAACTTTCCAAAAATCAGTTCTTAAATATATAACCAAAAATCCCTTTTTTGAAACGAGATCAATACCAACATTCCTTAATTTGAATTTGACCATGCAAAATCTCTCAAAACTATTCTCAAACTACATTCAAATACGTACAACATACTATTGAGAAAACTAGTTTTCATAATTCATCGATTTCAAGCCACTGAGCATATATTTAAATATAGACATATAATCTGGCATTTAATTAATTTCTTATTCATTCCAAAACCCAGTTATCCAAGTCATTCCTAACTCCACACAATTAAACATAATATAACATGCTTGGAAGGTAAAAGCGAGTGTATAATAATTCATAAGCATTCAATGAATATAATAATTCATAAGCATTCAATGAAACTCTCATAACATAATACCATTTTAAAACAAACCTCCAATTACAATTACAACTACTAAATAGCCTCAACCGAGTCGACATAGACTACTATCTAAGTCAACTGGGCTCATAGGGCCCACATCCTCCACTTGTTATCTGATAATTCCTATTGGTCCATAACCATAAGTTGAACTCATCCAAGAAGTCTCATCACGATCCAACGATTGCTTTGGCCCCGATCGTGGAATTTGAACAATTTGGTCTACGGGGCCCACAACCTCCGATTTCTGATCCAAACATTCCTATAAGTCCAACAAGGTCTAATTAACAAGTTCTGAGAGCTCGCTCTCAATCGAGTGGTCGGATCACTGTAGATTGCATGATCATACAATGATCGGTTTACTTAACTCTAGAATCATTGATTCGGTGTATCCGGGACTCCAATTCTCGATCAACCAGTTCCTACACAATCTTAGAGGTACGAGGAACAAAATATTTGAAATTGGGACCGATCGAATGGTCCAAACATATCGAAACCAGGTATCGCATAATAAGTGCAATATCCTTTCGACAGTCAAACTATAACTAGCTCAATGGGTTGCCACATAATGGCCCATGGGCCGCTACTCGTCGCTAGCAGAGGTGGGTGTCTTGAGAGATTTTCCAGCTACATAAAATATCCAAACCACCAGCCAAAACCTATGCCAATAGATTCATACTAACTAGTAGATCGACTTTTGTTCTCATACCACAGCCAAAAACTAGACAGAGCTAACCGAATCAAAACCG
Source organism: Prunus mira (assembly GCA_020226265.1). Lineage (NCBI taxonomy): Eukaryota > Viridiplantae > Streptophyta > Magnoliopsida > Rosales > Rosaceae > Prunus > Prunus mira. The sequence continues at coordinate 396,981 of JACJFO010000033.1, forward strand.
AAACCGTCGACAAAAGTCGATATATTGAACGATCGGTCAAACCTCAAAATGGATTCAAGGTATCAGCATAGACAGCTAGAGCAAGTGGAGGGGATGAAGATGTATACCTGGATTGAAGAAAACAGCCACCGAAATCTCCGAAAAGGGTTCCGAAAATCTACCCAGTTTTCAAGTCAATATCTTAAGCGCTACGCTGATTTTAGATCGGAGAAAATAGGTAGGTCAAGTATAGGAGAGAGAGAGACATTTCTTTTGGAACTAGAATTGTCGAATTTAGTCACCGAACAAAGACAAAATTGCAGTTTGAAACAGCGGCATTGCACGGAAAGGAGAGAGAGAGAGAGAGGGAGAGAGAAAATATTCGGGGCAAGAGAGTGTCGTGAGAGAGAGAAGCTAGATGTGTGTCTAGTGATCATAAATTACGATTGTGCCACTGCACTTCCGTAGATCATAACTTCTTCGTTTTAACTTTGAATTGAACTTGCCACTTGTCCACGAACTCGTATCATCGAGTTCTACACAACGGTGACACTCAATTTCCGAAAATCCTTCTAGACCAAAAAGTGACTAAAGTACCCCTATGTGCAAGGGCAAAAATGTAATTTCACAATCAATAATTAGTTGAACAGTAATTTTTGGCACGGGGTGTTACAGTTTTAGGAAGCCTTAATGTGGTTCTAGTGATCCTTAATAATATGGCTCTGGTAAGCCCTGTTATGGTTTTGGACGGCCTTAAGTCATTTGTGGTGAGCCCTGATACCTTTTTGGCGATTCTTATATCATTTTTGTGACCCTTAATACAGTTATGGCAAGTCTTAATATGGTTTTAATGAGCTGTAGTATGGTTCTATTGAATCTTAATATGTTTCAAGTGAACAAAAATTTCTAAACTAATTATATACAACAGATGGTCTGCAACAACATTCTCCACTCATTTCTTGTCCTTGATTGTAAGACCAAATTCTTGGAGAAGCAAAATCCAACTAATCAATCGTGATTTGGCTCCCTTCTTTGTCAATAAATACTTCAAGGCCGAATGATCTATAAAAATAACAATTTGTGAGCCCAAAATGTATGACCTAAACTTTTCCAGTGCAAAAACTACAGCAAGCAATTCTTTTTCAGTTGTAGTGTAATTTTTCTGTGCACTATTCAAAGTTCTGCTTGCGTAGCAGATAACAACAGGCTTCTTGTCTTTTCTTTGGCCTAGCACTACCCCAATAGCACCATCACTAGCATCACACATTATTTCAAATCGCATGGACGAATTTGGGGGCTGCATTACAGGAGTTGATGTTAGCATTTTAATTAATTTCTCAAATGCTTCTTGACATGCATAATTCCAATCAAATTTAGCATCTTTTTCCAAGAGATTATTCAATGGCCTTGCAGTTGCACTAAAATTTTGTATGAATCTCCGGTAGAAACCTGCATGTCCTAAAAAAGATCTAATTTCTTTAACAGTTTTAGGAATAGGCAAATTAGCAATTAAATCAATTTTTGACTTATCCACTTCAATTCCTTTGTGAGAAACAATGTGTCCAAGTACTGTGCCAGATGTGACCATGAATTGGCATTTCTCCCAGTTAAGCACCAAAATTTTCTCTTTACACCTAATAAGAACATTCTCCAAGTTAGATAAACAATCAGAAAATGAATCACAAAACACAGTAATATCATCCATGAAAGCTTTTAAATATTTTTCTACCATGTCACTAAATATGTTTATCATGCAACGTTGGAATGTGGCTGGTGCATTGCAAAGACCAAAAGGCATTTTTCTAAAAGCGAAAGTTCCAAATGGGCAAGTAAAAGTTGTTTTTTCTTGATCTTCTAATGAAATCTCAATTTGATAATATCCTGAATAACCATCTAAAAAACAATAATACATATGCCCTGCAACTCTTTCCAAAATTCGGTCAAGAAATGGCAAAGGAAAATGATCTTTTCTTGTGACTGAGTTCAATTTACGATAATCAATACACATTCTCCATCCAGTAGTGACCCTAGTTGGTACCATTTCTCCGTTATCATTTTCAACTACTGTGACTCCTGATTTTTTAGGAAAAACCTGTGTAGGACTCACCCATTTGCTATCAGAAATTGGATATATGACACCTTCATCCCAAAGTTTAAGTACTTCTTTTTGCACAACTTCTTTCATTGTTGGGTTAAGTCTATGTTGAGCTTGCCAAACTGGTGTCGCATCTTTTTCAAGAAAAATTGGGTGTGTGCAAACCAAAGGACTAATACCTTTAATATCAGATAAAGTCCATCCAATAGCAGTCCCATAATCTTTCAAAACTTTAAGTACCATACATTCATGCAAAAGCTCTAGTTTAGAAGATATTACCACATGATAGGTCTCATCTTCTCACGGAAAAGCATATTTAAGTCCAGCAGGAAAAGGCTTCAATTCACACTTTGGGGCTTTTTCTCTTGATGATTTTGTCTCATCACTCACAGTTGGCAGCTCCTCATATTTTGGTATCCAACCATTATGTTCTTGTACCTACGCAGAATCCAACAAAGAACAAAGATATTGTATTTCAAAATCTTGTGCAAAATTACAGTCCCTATTTACTAAACAAAATTACAATGGGTCAGAAGAAAAAGAAGAATTAAAGCAATTTTGAACAATTGTCTCAATCATGTAAACTTCGTTGTCGACATCTTCATTGTTTGCGGGTTGCTTGCATATGTTGAATATGTTGAGCTCCAATATCATGTTCCCAAATGATAGTTGCATAAGTCCATTCCTGCAATTTATATGAGCATTAGATGTAGCAAGAAATGGTCTTCCAAGAATAACAGGAATATGAGAATCAGAATGCACAACTGGTTCAGTATCCGAAACTATAAAATCAACTGGAAAATAAAATTTGTCTACCTGAACCAGCACATCTTCCACCTTAACTCTTGGGATTTTAACTAAATGGTTAGCCAATTGCAATGTTATTGAGGTGAGTTTTAATTCACCAAGACCCAATTGCTTATAAACCGAGTAAGGCAACAAATTAACACTAGCACCCAAATCTAATAAAGCTTGTTCAATGCTAAAATTCCCAATCATACAAGAAATTGTGGGAAAACCTGGATCTTTGTACTTGGGTGGAGTATTGGTTTGAAGAATTGCACTTACATTTTCAGTTAAAAATGCGGTCTTATCAACATTGTGCTTTCTTTTGATAGTGCATTAATCCTTCAAAAATTTTGAATATGAAGGAATTTGTTTTATACAATCCAAAAGAGGTATATTGATTTTCACTTGTTTAAAAACCTCTAAAATTTCAGGATTTTGATTTTTCTTTACAGCCTTAAGTGCTTGTGTGAATGGAACAGGAAAAGGGCACTTAACAATTTCATAATCATCATTTTCTTTTTCATTATTTTTGGATTTTTCTAAATTCTTTTTATTTTCAACTGTTACAAAATCATCTTTCCCAATTATTTTTCCACTGCGAAGAGTAGTGACAACCTTCACATATTCATGCTTATTTTCATTCAAAGAAGAAGAAGAAGGGGTAGTTACCTCTAACTGTGCATGTGGATTAGGTTGGACTTGAGAAGGAAATTTACCCTTTTCTTGAAGTGACAGTGAAGAAGTGAGTTTGGAAAGAGTGCTCTTAATCTCACAAATCTCTTGTGCATTCTTTTGATTTGTGGCAGTTTGGCTTTGTATGAATTGTTTCATAACATCTTCCAAATTTGATGACGATGATTGTCCTTCCACCTGTGGAGAATAATAAAAAGAATTAGATTTTTGTTAAGCCACATTATTATTAGTATTATTTCTCCAACTGAAATTTGGGTGGTTTCTCCATCCTGGATTATAAGTTTCAGCAAAAGTGGATGGTTTTTTAAATTGATTCACAAAGTTTGCTTGATCATGCAACATTTCTCTTCAAGCTAGAAGTGTTGGACACTCTTTTGTTACATGTCCCATGACCCAGCAAACTTCACAAATCTCAAAAATTTCTTGACTTGCAATTGAATTAACTTTTTGAGGCAATTTTGATTTTAGGGTTTCAACTTCCCTAGCCATTGTTGCCAATTGAGCTTTGAGACTATCTTCCTCCTTCAGGTGATAAATACCGCCGCTAGAAGGATTAATAGAAGATTTTGCCTTTTGGGAATTAGGCTCAAATGTGTTGGGAGTGCTCCAAATATGAGATTTCTCTGCAATTTCATCAAGAAAATCAAAAGCATCTTCAGGATCTTTATACATAAAATTTCCATTGCACATCGTCTCAATAAATTGTCGATCTTTAGGTGTTAAGCCATCACAAAAATGACTTACCACCCTCCATCTTTCAAAACCATGGTGAGGACATAACATTAACGAATCTTTAAATCTTTCCCAAACTTGAGGTAAAGACTCAGTATCTTTTTGAGAAAATGTGGTCATCTGTCTTTTCAAAGAATTTTTCTTTTGAATTGGGAAAAATTTCTTGAAAAATTCAATTTGCATTTCAAGCCATGTTCCAATTGTTCTTGGCCTTAGAGAATAAAGCCAAGTTTTTGCTTTATCTTTCAGTGAAAATGGAAATTTTTTTAACAAAACTGTATCAAGCCTACACCCTTGTGTTGAAAAAGTTCCACAAACTTCCTCAAACTCACGCACATGTGAATATGGATTTTCAAATTCCATTCCATGAAAAGTTGGTAAAAGTTGTATCATGCCCGGTTTAAAATCAAAAGTTTGACCATTTAATGGAAAAATGATGCAAGATGGCACACTTGTACGAGCACGATGCAAATAATGATGTAATGTCCTAACAAGTGGATTCTCATCATTATGAACACTATGATTCTCATCATTATGAACACAACGAGACTTGTGAGGTGTTGCCATAAATGACTGGACTATTCTGAAGGCAACTGCCAGGGGAGGGAGGGGGGGTTGGGGGTGGGGGTGGGGGTTACTCATACGGTGGGTTTGAAAACCATTTTCCGAAACTTATAATAAAATTTCTCTTTTTCTACAAATCCACTTTCATAAATTCATTTTCCAAATCCTTTCTTAATTTCCAAAAATCAGTTCGTAAATAAATAACCAAAAATTCCTTTTTTAAAACGACATCAATTCCAACATTCCTTAATTTGAATTTGACCATGCAAAATCTCTCAAAACTATTCTCAAACTACATTCAAATATGTACAACATATTATTGAGAAAAATAGTATTCATAATTCATCAATTTCAAGCCACTGAGCATATATTTAAATATACACATATAATATGGCATTTAATTAATTACTTATTCATGCCAAAACCCAGTTATCCAAGCCATTCCCAACTGCACACAATTAAACATAATATAACATGCTTTGAAGGAAAAAGCGATTGTATAATAATTCATAAGCATTCAATGAAACTCTCATAACATAATACCATTTTAAAACAAACCTCCAATTACAATTACAACTACTAAATAGCCTCAACCGAGTCGACATAGACCACTATCTAAGTCAATTGGGCTCGTAGGGCCCACATCCTCAATTTGTTATATGATAATTCCTATTGGTCCATAAACATAAGTTGAACTTATCCAAGAAGTCTCATCACGATCAAACAATCGGTTTGGCCCCGATTGTGGAATTTGACCAATTGGTCTACGGGGCCCACAACCTCCGATTCCTAAGTCCAACAAGGTCTAATTAACAAGTTCTGAGAGCTTGGTCTCAATCAAGCGGTCGGATCACTCCAAATCGTACGATCGTACGATGATTGGCATATCTTCGCAGAACTGGGGGGACACATCGTCAACCTGAGAACACATATCCTCGCAAAATCGAGTGTCCAACCTGAAACGCATATCCATCAATTCCCTTTGCAGGACTTGGGAAGATATAATCAACCTGAATGCAAATCCACATGCCACACAGTTCAAGCGTCCTCAACACTCGTGAGGTGTTGTCATAAATGACTGGACTATTCCAAAGGCAACTGCCAGGGGGGAGGTGTACTCCTACGGTGGGTTTGAAAACCATTTTCCAAAACTTATCATAAATTAACTCTTTTTCTACAAATCCACCTGCATAAATCCATTTTCAAAATCTTAGACAGAGCTAGGCGAACAGAAACCGAAACCATCAGCGAAAGTCGGTATATTGAACTATCGATAAAACCTCAAAATCGATTCAAGGTATCAGCATAGACAGCTAGAGCAAGTGGAGGGGATGAAGATGTTAACTGGATTGAAGAAAACAGCCGCCGGAATCTCCGAAAATGGCTTAGATTATCTACCCAGTTTTCAAGTCAATATCTTTACCGCTACGCTGGTTTTCGATTGGAGAAAATGGGTAGGTCAAGTAAAGGAGGGAGAGACGATTCTTTTGGAACAAGAATTGTCGAATTTAGTCGTAGAACAAAGACGAAATTGCAGTATGAAACAGTGGCATCGCATGGATAGGGGGGAGAGAGAGAGAGAGAGAGAGAGAGAGAGAGAGAGAGAATAGGAGAGAGAGTGTCGCGAGAGAGAGAAGCTGGATGTGGTTCTAGTGATCATAAATTACGATTGTGCCACTGCACTTCCGTAGATCATAACTTCTTCGTTTTAACTTCGAATTGAACTTACTACTTGTCTACGAACTCGTGCCATTGAGCTCTACACAACGATGGCACTCAATTCCCCAAAATCCTTCCAGAACAAAAAGTGACTAAAGTACCCCTATGCCCAAAGTGGATGTCGAGCAATTCCCTTCACCTGTTATCAACATGGTCGAAGCTTATTTCCAACCCGAAGAGGCTCGACAAAGCAGAGATTTATGGCCTGAGATCAGATCGTCAGGGACCTAGAAAGGGGTAAGCAGGCAAGAAAGTCTAAATCCAAAAAGCCAAGGAGAAGAAAAGAGAAGGAGCTTAAGCTTGAATCGGGGATCTGTGACCGATGCAAAAATCAGCCAGTCGAGCTCAAGTGAACATAAGAGAAAAAGGGCCGAGCCTACCAGCTTGGTTGACCATAGATCTATAGATTGGGTGAATCAATGGACCACATCCACTATCTATTGTTTTCAATCGACTGGGGAACGACTGTTGGAATATTGGGCCGAGGACTCTTTACTGCCGAACTCGCCTATTAATTTGATCGAATTCCAACACGAGTCAGACGACGACTATGTATTAACCATTGACGACCTGCATCCTGCACCTACTAAGATGGAAGACAGCCATCCCGAGGTCTAAGATCCTTTGTTAGAAATCAATGTAGGAACTAAGGGCGAACCATGACCTCTCTTGTTAGTAATCTTTTGAACCTGAAGCTGAGTGTCGAAATTATCGGCCTCCTCTGTGAATATAAAGATTGTTTTGCTTGGGACTATCATGAGATGCTTGGATTACCTAGAGGTTTAGTAGAACACAAATTGAAAATCAAAGACAGGTTCAAACCTTACCAACAACCACCACCTGCGATTTTCTGCCCAGGTATAACTGAAAGTCAAATAATAAATTTAACATCTTCTCAAAGCTGGCTTTATTCATACCGCTCAATATGTTGAGTGGCTGGCCAACATTGTGCCAGTGTTGAAAACTACTGGAGCTCAAATGGTTTGCACGGATTATAGAAATATAAATCTTGCAACCCCCAAGGACGAGTACCCTATCCATTACTATTATGCCATTACTCGAGAATCTATGGTCCCTTTTTGATTTTTTACTTTTCCAAAGTTATTACCTGTATAAAGATTTTAGCACTTTTACGTTTAATGTAGTATTATACACGTACAAGCGCACATGATGAACTCTTGCGTACCCAAGTTAGGTGTCATACTGGGCTAGAAATATATTTGGGCCCAGCCTTGGATTTTTTGGGCCTTAACAATGGTCATGATGAGCCCTAGTATGGCTGTGGTGAGCCTTAGTCCGATTCTACTAAACCTTAGTGTGGTTCTTGTAAGCCTTAATATGGTTCTAGTTAGTCATAATATGATTGAATTGCATGGCCATTCCAATTTAAATACATTATGCCCTACACCCTATTTAGCTTGGATAACCATGACACGCTGCTAGGCTTCAACCATGGTTTGTGGAAGTCCTGAAAGGATTAAACTCAATTGACTTTCACCAATATGAAGAATTAAATGGTGAGATTTAATTAACAAGTCAACTCATAGAAGTGGAGCCCTCCCACTATCTTGCTGATAGGAACCACGGATCACACACCGAGAACTGAGATTAGAGAAACAAATGAAGAGAAAAGAAACTAGGAGTCAAAAGTCAAAGGTGAAAGTCAACGATCAAGTCAGAGTCAACATATTTGACCGGAGCAATTGACCAAGTCCAATTAGTAAGACTATAATAGTGATTGAAGGGTTAAATCATAATTCATAATTAAGAGTAAATTAGGTGTCCTATATGACAAACTCTTGCGTACCCAAGTTGGGTTTCTTCCCAAGTTAGGTGTTGTACCGGGCTAGAAATATATTTGGGCCCAGCCTTGGATTTTTTGGGCCTCAACAATGGTCATGATAAGCCCTAATATGGTTGTGGAGAGCCTTAGTACAGTTCTGAAAAGCCTTAGTCCGATTCTACTAAACCTCAGTATGGTTCTTGTAAGCCTTAATATGGTTCTAGTTAGTGATAATATGATTCTAGTAAGCCATAATATGGTTTTGGTGTGCGTTAATATGTTTTTGGTTAGCTTTTATACGATTCTAGTAAGCCTTAGTATGGTTCTAGTACACCTCATATGGTTTAGATAATTCATAATATAAATTTGATAAGCCATGTTATTGTTCTGGTAATCCATAATATGGTTATTGTAAGTCACAAAATGGTTCTAGTGAGCTTTAATATCGTTGTGGTGAGCCTTAATATGGTTCTAACGAAGCCATAAAATGATTCTAGTGAGTTTTAATATCATTTTTGATAGAACCCAACCCAAATCCCACTTTGAAATCTGTGTCGAACCCGGTACGTGTCCAACACCTGACAGGTATCGGGCACAAATAACCAAAATACCATTCTTACCCTAATCCAAAAACTGCTTCAGGGTACGGCTTCTACTTGAAAACTGAAAGGGTCTCCCTTGAAAAAGACCAAAAACCTATAATTACATGTACAGCAAACTCAAATAATTTTCCAACCGTTCAACAAATTCAACTTTACAAAATTGATCATAAGAAACCAATCATAAACTTGCAGCTGCACCTAGGTTAGCCTAGTCTGCCTACGTACCCTTACTGAGGGATCAAGCCACACGTAGTTCTTTATATAAGAAACAAAGTTCAACCCATATGTAAGCACATGAACTAAATATTCCTTCACACTTTCCTAAAACCAAAAGCTTCAAACTCTAATCAATTCGCTGAAACAAACTCATCTCTTAAGAAAGTAGTTGTGAATTGTATAAAATCCTTAAAACTTAGAAAACTCTCAATCATTTTAGAAAACTCTCAATCATTGTCTCATAAATCTGAAAACATGTATTAAACCTTAACCAATAAGTACCAAGATAAAATCATCAATTTCAGTTTAAAACATCTTAAAACTCAAATACTCTCCACCTAGGCGTACTCCCAATCATAATCCGTCAATTCCAATAATATTCCGTCAAAACAAGTTCCTTATATGTTACATCATCGCAGAACTCGGGGGACACGTGGTCAGCCCGAGAACACATATCTTCGCTGAACTCAGGGGGCACCTAGTCAACCCGGGAACACATATCCTCACAAAATCGAGTGATCATCCTGAAACGCATATCCATCAATTCCACTCGCAAGACATAGGAATATATAATCAACCTGAATGCAAATCCTAACACCACATAGTTCAGGCGTCCTCGAGACTCGTGAGGTGTTTTCATAAATGACTAGACTATTCCGAAGGCAATTGCCAGGAGAAGAGGGGGGGTACTCCTACGCTGGGTTTGAAAACCATTTTCTGAAACTTATCATAAAATACCTCTTTTTCTACAAAACCACTTTTATAAATCCATTTTCCAAATCCTTTCCCAACTTTCCAAAAATTAGTTCTTAAATAAATAACCAAAAATCCCTCTTTTAAAACGAGATCAATCCCAACATTCCTTAATTTGAATTTGACCATGCAAAATCTCTCAAAACTATTCTCAAACTACATTCAAATACGTACAACATACTATTGAGAAATCTAGTATTCATAATTCATCGATTTCAAGCCACTGAGTATATCTTTAAATATAGACATATAATCAGGCATTTAATTAATTTATTATTCATTCTAAAACCCAGTTATCCAAGCCATTCCCAACTCCACACAATTAAACATAATATAACATGCTTGGAAGGTAAAAGCGATTGTATAGTAATTCATAAGCATTCAATGAAACTCTCATAACATAATACCATTTTAAAACAAACCTCCAATTACAATCACAACTACTAAATAGCCTCAACCGAGTCGACATAGACCACTATCTAAGTCAACTGGGCTCGTGGGGCCCACATCCTCAATTTGTTATATGATAATTCCTATTGTTCTATAACCATAAGTTGAATTCATCGAAGAAGTCTCATCACGATACAACGATCGGTTTGGCCCCGATCGGTTTGGTCTACGGGGCCCACAACCTCCGATTTTCGATTCAAACATTCCTATAAGTCCAACAAGGTCTAATTAACAAGTTCTGAGAGCTTGGCCTTAATTCAGCGGTCGGATCACTGTAGATCATACGATCGTACGGTGATCAATTTACTTAACCCTAGAATCATTGATTCGGTGTATCCGGGACTCTGATTCTTGATCAACCTGTTCCTACACAATCTGAGATGCACAAGGAACAAAATTTTTGAAATTGGGACCGATCGAATGGTCCAAACCCATCGAAACCGGGTATCGCATAATAAGCGTAATATCCTTTCGACTGTCAAACGATAACTAGCTCAATAGGCTGCCAGACAATGGCCCACGCGCCGCCCCCCATCGCTGCCAAAGGTGGGTGACTTGAGAGATTTTTCTGTCACAGAAAATATCCAAACCACTAGCCAAAACCTATGCCAATAGATTCATGCTAACTAGGGGATCGACTTTTGTTCTTGGACCACGGCCAAAAACTAGACAGGGGTAGCCGAATCAAAACCGAAACCGTTGGCGAAAGTGGATATATTGAACGATCAGTAAAACCTTAAAATTGATTCAAGGTATCAGCATAGACAGCTAGATCGAAGAAAACAACTGTCGGAATCTCCGAAAACGGCTTCAAAAATCTGCCCAGTTTTCAAGTCAATATCTTCAGTGCTACGCTGGTTTTCGATCGGAGAAAATGGGTCAGTCAAGTAAAGGAGATAGACGATTCTTTTGGAACAAGAATTGTCGAATTTAGTCGCTGAACAAAGATGAAATTGCAGTCTGAAACCGCGGCATCGCATGGAAAGGAGAGAGAGAGAGAGAGAGAGAGAAAGTGTGTCGTGAGAGAGAAGCTAGATATGGTTCTAGTGATCATAAATTACGATTGTGCCACTGCACTTCCGTAGATCATAACTTCTTCGTTTTAACTTTGAATTGAACTTGCCACTTGTCTACGAACTCGTATCATCGAGCTCTACACAACGGTGACACTCAATTCCCCAAAATCCTTTCCGAACAAAAAGTGACTAAAGTACCCTATGCCCAAGGGCAAAAATGTAATTTCACAATCAATAATTAATTGAACAGTACTTTTTGGGACGGGGTGTTACAGTTTTAGGAAGCCTTAATATGGTTCTAGTGATCCTTAATAATATGGCTCTGGTAAGCCTTGTTATGGTTTTGGTAGGCCTTAAATCATTTGTGGTGAGCTTTTTGGTGATCCTTAATATCATTTTTGTGACCATTAATACAATTATGGCAAGTCTTAATATGGTTTTGATGAGCCGTAGTATGGTTCTATTGAATCTTGAAGAACAAGAATTAAGACTCAGAGAAGACCAAGGCAAGAGAAACAGAAATGGAATAAATCAAAATAGAATTTAAGTAAAGCGTAAATGCATAAAATTCTTAACTCACAGATTGCATGAATGAAATACAATTAATCATTTAAGATAATGCTTAGGAACAAAAATAGGATCATAAAATTAACTTGATAATTTTGTTGACTTAATAAAAAACTTTGAAAACATGAAAATTAAAACTTACAGCAAGCAAGGCCAGGAAAGACCCTCACACTTCTACTGATCACTTACACTCGTGTTTAGAAAACTGGAAGATTACAAGTAAGGAAAGCTTGAAAGAAGTTCTGAAAAAGAAGTTATTCTTACAAATGACTTGGGGCATTAATTCAACGACTTGGCATCTAGAAGAAGACAAAATAACTTTTGAAAATAACTTGGGCATCTGTTGCTTTAACCTTGGGTAAACTTCTTTAACTTGGCATCTTTTGACTAAAGGCATCTGGCATTTGCTTTAACTCTGTGTAAACTGCTTTAACTTTGGGCATCTTTAGGAAAATTAACTTCTGCTTTCGGCTACTTTGTAGAAAACTAATCTGCATTCAAATCAAAGGGATCCTGACTGTCAGGGGCATAGTCGGACCATCGCTGCTTTGGCTTTTGGCTGAATGGAAGTTGACTGGGCTGCTGACTGGATTCTGATTTCGGACTAGCATCATCGCTATCATCATCATGCATTTGAGTGACTTGGGCGAGAATTTGCTCAGCTAATTCTTTTAACTCTCTTTTTGATTTGCCTTTGAAGGAAGTACTAGAACTGCTTGGAGAAGTAACTTTGACTGGAGGCATTTGGAGTGGTGGAAAATCTACATGAACTTGCTGGATAATTCTGTCAATTCCGAACTTATCCCAACATTTGACTGCAAATGTCGAGATAAAACTCGAGAATCCCAATTAACTTGATAATTCCATTTCATAATCCAAGGGACTTTGTATTTAGCTACAAAATGAAGGATTGTAGGAAAAAACTTTTCAAACTTGGATAAATTAAGCTTCTGGCTAAAATAATTGATTGACTGTTGGAGATTGGGGGGGATGATTTCCCAAGCGGGGCCATGAATATTCCACCATTGGAGAAACCAGAAAGGAAACTGAGCTTCAAACTTGGCATCAAAATTAAGGAACCATGAATGACTGAAATCTGAATGTTGATGATAAAAAATTGTGTACCATGCATCAATATAATCACCATAATTATAAGTAAGGCCTAATTGAAGGGGCTTTTGGTCATAAGGATTACGACTCCAGACTTGGGGCATGAGAATTTTGGCGTATGTAGAGGGAATGAAACATTGTGGCATTGGTTTCTTTGTCTTTAATGGGCTTAATATCTATAGACTGGGTTTCGTAAAGAGTATCCCTATGAAACTTATTTGGAAGGATGACTTGGAAAATAATGAAGAGTAGGAGGGAAAACCTTCTGGGCAATTTTAATTGGATCCCCTAGTTCTTCAAGGTAGGACTCAACTACGAAAAGATGACAATGGCTTCGTATGACATAATTAGACCTTTTGACTGGGCTTTGGCTCTGCGAAGAAACTGAAGCAGGCGGATAAATAATAAATGGATCATACTGAGAAGTTAATGCAGACTGATAATTGAGGCGTAAAGAAGGTTGACTCAAAGGATTAAATCTATTACCTACTGGAATTGGAGAATGACCTGGGTAGGGCACAATATGAGAAGGCATGGCTTGACAAGAAGACTCTTGGGTGGCTGGAAGTATCCTGGGTTGACTCATTTGGCTTGATTGGCTTTGACCATACTGCATTTTTTCTTTTTCTTTTTCTCTACTTGACATGATTCTGCTTGTTTGTCCTGCAAGAACTCTCTTGTAAGAAAATCAGGAATACTATTTTCACTACCTCTCAAATATTCAATCTCAAAATCAAAAACACTCAAAATGGCTTGCCAACGTGCAAAAATCTGTTTACTAGCTATATTTTTAACATCTTTTTCTAAAACATGTTTTGCAAATTTGCAATCAACTCTAACTAAAAAATTTTGATTTAAAGGATCATCTTGAAATTTACTAATGCATAATACTATAGATAAAATTTCTTTTTTAATAGTACTATAATTAACTTGAGACTGACTCCAAACTCCGGAATGAAATTGGACAATTTGCTCAGGTGACTCAGGGGAAACTCTTTGCTTTAAGATACCACCTTAACCAGACTCAGAAGCATCTATTTCGACAATTTTAAAAGAATTTACTGAAGGAATACCAAGACATGGAAGAGACTTGACATGAATTTTAATCTGTTTAGCTGTTTCTGTATGAGTCGGAGTCCAGGCAGGAGGATTGCTCTGGAGACGATCAAACAAGGGCTTGCATAATTTTCTTAAATTTTTGTAGAAATCAGAAACATAATTCAATGATCCTAGAAATCTCTATAATTGATTCTTATCTAGAATTTGATCTGGGAATTTATCAGCAAATTGAATAACTCTATCAATTGGGCTTATCTGGGCTTGACTAATATTAAATCCTAAGAATCTGACATTGGTTTGAAATAAGTTAATTTTCTTAGCTGGAAGAACTAAACCATTTTGCTTGATTATCTGGAGGAATTTATTTAAATGCTTCCAATGTTGCTCTATCAACTCTGAAAAAATCAAGACATCATCAATATAAACTATGGAAAATTGGCTATATTGATTAAAAATTTCATTCATTATATTCTAAAATTCACTAGGCGCATTTTTTAAACCAAAGGGCATGACATTCCATTCATAATGACCGAAAGAGGTTACAAAGGCAGTCTTATATCTATCTGATTCTTTAATTTGAATTTGCCAGAAACCACTTTTCATATCAAACTTGCTAAAAATAACTGCTTTCTCTAATCGGTTAACTAAATCTCTTTTATTTGGGATTGGATACTTAATCCATTCAAGAACTGTATTAAGGGGCTTATAATTGATTACTAGATGAGGGGCTCCTTTTTCTAACTCTGCATTTTTCTGAACATAGAAAGCTGTGCATGACCATGGTGACTTACTTTTCCTAACTATTCCTTTTTGGACAAATTCAATGACTTCCTGTTTACACAATTCCATTAACTCTTGACTCATCTGAATTGGACGGGCTTTAGTGGGAATATTCTTTTCACTAAATGTTTTAACGTAAGGTAAAGTAACTACATGTTGCTTTTGGTGCCAAAAAGCATTAGGTAAATCAGAGCAAACTTCATTTTTTAACTTTTCTTCAAATTCAATTATTTGAGACTGTAAAGACTTATTGGTTAACTGTTGTTCTACACGTTTGAATTTAATTTCTTGCTTGAAAAAATCAACTTGTTTTGTCTTATTTTGAATTAACCGCACTGACTTAGAAACTGGTGACTTCTGTAAAGACTTAAGACTGTGTAATTCTAGTTTGGTAAAAAATTCAAGTTTAACTTTTTCACCTAAATGACTAGACGTAACTCCATCATATTCTACCTGGAAAGGATAAAGTAAAGAGATAAAGGGTAAACCTAAAATAACTTCATCTATAATATTTTGAATTAAAACAAAAGACGTTTTAAAACATATTTTATTTTGGCATACATGGGCTTTGGGTAATTCATAATTTAATTTTAATGCTTTACCAGACGCTGTTCCTAAGACTTCTCTTGACTTCTTGTAAAACTGGGTTGGAACTAGACCTTCTTGAATGCAATTTAAATCGGCTCCTGAATCAAATAAAGCAATTGTATTTAATTCAAATTCATTAATGAAAATACTAACTCGGGAGTACCATTTTCTAAAATTAATTTGCTTAATTAGTTTAATAACTTTTTCGTTCTTGTCATTATCGGATGATTCAGGTTCTGACTCTGAACTGTGTTTACCGAAAGGATTATTGGATTCTGCTCTAGATTCTAACAATTTAACTAAGTCTTGTCTAATTTCATAATTCTCAGTTTGTAATTTCTAACTAACTTGTTTTAAGTCTAAAATTTCTTTTTTGACTGTTTTGACTTCTAACTGGAGATCCTGAAGGGTGACTTCTTTCTTTTTATTAAACCTTTCTAAAATGGTATTAAGACTAATCGTAGAGACTTGGTTCGGACTGGGTTCTTCTTGACTTATGACTTTCCTCAGTTTTCTTAAATAATCTGCTTTTAATTCCGGATTTTCTATTTTACTAATTAAATCTATCAATAATTCTTCTTGTTCTTCTTGCTTAGTTAGGACACTAATTGATTTATTTAAGACCCTGCAACACTTGTCTTTACAACCTATCTGAACTTTTGGTGAACTATACTGGGACCTATCTGAACCATAATGAATTGAACTAGCAGAAGACATAGGATCTGACTCGGCGTTAGCTAACTCAAGAACTTTAATTAATTTGGCTTCATCATCAGATTTTAACTTTAACTGTTTAATCATATCCTTAACTCTGCACTCATTAGCAAAATGGCCGAATCTTTTACATTTAAAACATTTAACTTTTGTTTTAATTGAGCTTTTCTTAAATTGACTCTTTTTACTTTGTCGGTAACCTTTCAAATAACCTTTTGACCATTTGCTTTTCCTAGGGGTAAACTTCTTTTTACTGTAAAACTCATCATTTGGTTTAAAAGAATGTTTTCTACGGGCATAATATCTACTTTTACTAAATCGACGATCTTTACTTCTTTTGACTTGTCTAGACGGGGGTATAGGAGCTAGACCATACTGTTCACAGAAATTTCCTAATTCATATTTAGCATTCTTCCTATCGGCTTGAATTGATTTACTAATTTTTAAATCTACACACATTTTCATTCCAACTTGATTAATTGTGCTAATTATGTTGCCATATGTTAATTCATCATAATTAATTCGTCCTGACTCATTACTTAAAACTGTTCTAATTTTGTGAGTAAATAAATTCGGAAGACCGTTTATGAATTTTTCTTTCAAAAACGATTGATTGCTATCATCTCTTAACATGACTCTAGAAATAAAAACATCTTTATACCATCTAAAATCACTTAATTTAGGGCATCGTAAATTACTTAATTGATCATGAATCCTAGTTGTTGTGCTACTGGTGTACCTATGAAATGCTCAATTATCGTATACAGAAGGACATTAACTCCGTTTTCTATACTCATTCCTATGCGTTCATCAAAGATAGGATAACCTTCATCATTTGTTTTATAGGCATGGATTATTCTTAATTTTGCATGTTCTGTGAGACGTTTATCCTACCAGAAACGAAGTGTTCCTGTGAAGCCTGTTTGTAAAAGGGAAACTATTTCGAATTGCTTTATTTGGTGATTAGTGGCATAACTATTGGCTACCATGGACATGTGTCGTAATTTGTTAAATATCTCCTGTTTGGACAAGCCATCTATATTCCACTCATATAGCTTACCAGAAGATACAGAAAACTGACCCTGGGTTCTTTCTTCATATTGGACATCTGGAGCCATAGGCTTAGGGTACCAATTTATGGTGAGACTTGTGGGATTAATTTTACCTGTCAAACGACTAACTTTAAGACACTGGGAATCCTGGTTAACTTGTAAATTGTTAAAGGCTCGTTCAATTTAGAAATATTACTAGTTTCTGACCCTTGACTAAGGCTTGAATCTAATGACATGGCTGACTCACTATCAGAATTGACTTCACACTGTAAAACTTTAACCGAAATTTCTTCTTCTTCTTTCTCTTTGTCTTTGTTTGGCTTAGGTTTAACTGGGGTTAATTCCTGAAACATTTCTTCAATCTTTTTCGTTGTTGAATTTACCTTAAGGGAAGACTCGGGTTTTAACTCATTGAACTTAACTAAAGGTTTTTCTTTCTTTGGCTTTAAAGTAATTTCACTGGGGGTTAACTTGTCAATTTTAGTTTCAATTTTATCTAACTGTTTACCTATGACTATTAGACTCGTGTTAGTGTAATTATTTTGTTCCATGACTCTTTTATCTAAATCATCTTTTGACTCAGCAACTTTATAAGGGCTAGCTATGATTTTGGCATTTTTATGATTGATTATTATTGACTCGACTGGAGGGTGTGTACTGATGACTTTGGTATTGTCGGCTTTTTTCCATTTTTCCTGAGTTAAAGTAACTAACTTTTGACTCATGTATTTACTTTCTACGTAATTGAGATAAGGTGATTCTGACTTAGTCTTTTTTAAGTATTCTTTCCATTCATTGAAAATTTCTTTTCTTTGAACTTTGGGGAAAGAAGCATGATAATTGGCTTTTCTAGATTCATTTTCCAAGGCTTGGAAATGGGCATCTAATTTTGACCAATGAATTTTAAAAATTTTATTAAGAGTTCTTAATTGGGCATCACAGGCTTCAAAGGTGGAACCTTCAAAATCTGTTCGTGTAGGTGACTTAGGTTGTACTGGTAAAACGGGCTCAGTTGGGACTTTTCTGTAACTTGGTTGAACTACCTGTTTTTGCTTTCTTAATTCATTAATTTTAAAATCAATTAGGGCTCTATCGACTTCTAAATCGCGTTCTGTAATTGAGGATGACTCTGCGGATGAATGTCTAGCAGGAATTTTAAAAGACTAACCAGGGGTTGGCAATTGTTCTAATTGGACTGTTGATTTAACTGGCCTATCAAAACTAATTTTAACCGTTCCATCTAAATAGGGCTGGATATAATTTAGATCGTTTAGACTACGTTGAATCGGCTTTGGCGGACATTCAGTTGTTAAATACCAATCCTGGGGTAATTTAACATTAGACCATCTAATCATTTGAGGTACTGTAACATTCGCATTTGACGTATGACTTTGAATTAAAAGTGTTTGATTCTTTGGGCTTTTGCTAAGGGCTTGGAAATTCATACCTGTGACTTTGTAATAAATTCTATAAATTAAAGCTAAAGGTTGACTACCTGGTAAAATATTATAACCATGCATTTTAATATTTAATGTTAAAACTTTTAATATATGGGGATCACTTAAACTGACTGTAAAATCTGGGTAGCAATCAAAATGAGCTGGACCATGGCATAAGCATGACTCTATGATTCCTTAGACTCCATCCTAGAAATCGTTAAATCTAGCATCTCTTAAACTTAAAAGAATTGCTGCTTTTAATCCTAGCTTAGTTAAGGGTTTAACTGCAACCTGAACTAATCCTATATGCAAAAAATTATTACCTTCTTTTCTATGCTTCTTAATTGACTCAAGATTAAGTAATTGGCATGTTTCATGTTCTTTTCCTAAGGCATAGACCTGTTCAAATGTTTTAACATGCGTAGTTGTCTTGAAAGCATTCATTGACCATTTTTGCTTATAAATTTCTTTACTAGGGCCTTTGGGAATATTCCAATCATTACAGTGTAATTCACTACTTGTTGATTCATATTCTAATTGTTCTTCATTAACTATGTCTGGGACTTGACTCAAACTAGTTCTAGAACTGGAAGAATTAACTGAATTGGTTCTAAGAAAACGACTCATACTTACAGGTGTTTGACTCAGTTTTAAAAGGTAGAAGATCTACAGGGATTCCTAATAGTTAACTCATTATTACCTGGAACCTAAGGCATTTTCTCTCTCACACTCGTGCCGCACCTCTCAAGCCTCTACCGCGGGACTTACTGTTCAGCTGTAGGTCTTACCGTGTTCTTTTGAGATAGTAAACCGAAAATGACAGACAACTATAAGATAACTGTTTAGAAATAAACAGAAATGGAATAAATCAAAATAGAATTTAAGTAAAGCATAAATGCATAAAATTCTTAACTCACAGATTGCATGAATGAAAATACAATTAATCATTTAAGATAATGCTTCGGAACGAAAATAGGATCATAAAATTAACTCGATAATTTTATTGACTTAATAAAAAACTTTGAAAACATGAAAATTGAAACTTACAGCAAGCAAGGCCACAAAAGACCCTCACACTTCTACTGTGTTTGAGTTTACAGCACTAGCCCCAGAACACTTGAAATTAGCAGACAAAACCTCTGTGTAGGTGATGACGCGTAGCATGATTACTAGATACTGTAAGAATGCTTGAAATAAGGCATGTGCTGGAAGGATGTTTCTGAAAACACCATATCTTACCGAAAAGTTATTGTAAAATACCTATATATCCGAGAACGCAACATCTTACCCATAATTTATTGTATGAATTTCCTATTTTTATGAAAACCACATATCTTACTCTGTAAGTTATAGTGTAAAGTGCCTATATATCTGAGAACGCAACATCTTAACATAAAATTTATTGAGTAAATAGCTTTTTTTTTTAAAACACCATATCTTACCGGTAAGTTACAGTGTAAAGTGTCTATATATATGAGAACGCAACATCTTAACCGTAACTTATTGAGTAAATAGCCTATTTTTCTAAAAACACCACACCTAACTAGTATGTTATTGTGTAAAATACCAATATATATGAGAACACAACATCTTACCAGGAATTTATTGAGTAAAGAGTTTATATTTCTAAAAACACCATATCTTAATGGTAAGTTATAGTGTAAAATGCGTATACATCTGAGAACGCAACATCTTACCCGTAATTTATGGAGTGAATTGCATATTTTTCTGAAAACACCATATCTTACCGAAAATTTATAGTATAAAATGCCTATATATCCGAGAGCACAACATCTTACCCGTAATTTATTGTGTAAATTTTCTACTCTTATGAAAACCCATATCTTACTCAGTAGGTTATAGTGTAAAGTGTCTATATATCTGAGAACGCAACATCTTACCCGTAATTTATTGAGTAAATTGCTTATTTTTTTAAAAACACCATATTTTACCGGTAAGTTACTATGTAAAGTGTCTATATATCTGAGAACACAACATCTTAACCATAACTTATTGAGTAAATAGCCTATTTTTCTAAAAACACCATATCTTACTGGTAAGTTATTGTGTAAAATGCCTATATATATGAGAAAGCAACATCTTACTTGTAATTTATTGAGTAAATAGCTTATTTTTCTAAAAACATTATATCTTAATGATAATTTATAGTGTAAAACGCCTCTATATCTGAGAACGCTACATCTTACCCGTAATTTATTGAATGAATATCCTATTTTTCTAAAAACACAATCTCTTCTTGGGGTGCCATGTGTGCAAGTGCATATGACGAACTCTTTCGTACCCAAGTTAGGTTTCTTCCCAAGTTAGGTGTCGTATTGGGCTAGAAATATATTTGGGCCTAACCTTTGATTTGTTGGGCCTCAACATTAGCTAGACGTGCTAGTAGATGGTGGGGATCCAATCTTGGTGTTGCAAATGCAATAAGCTTGTTGGGTTTTCATAAGGATGGATTGAGTTTTGATTCACCATTGTGTTTGAGTTTACAGCATTGGCCCAAGAACACTTGAAATTAGCGGACAAAACCTCTGTGTAGGTGATGACGCATAGCATGATTGCTAGATACTGTAAGAATGCTTTAAATAAGGCATGTGCTGGAAGGATGTTTGAAATAGGGCATGTGTGGGAAGGATGTTTGAAATAGGGCATGTGCTGAAAGGACGTTTGAAATAGGGCATGTGCTGGAAGAACAGAGCATGAAATTGGACCTTCCAGCAACGAGTAAGGATGTTTCTTGCTCTAGATCGATATGCCAGAGGAGAAAAAGGAAAGAGATGGAAGAATAGAGCTGGAAATTTGAGGGTTCCAGAAGTGAGAGAGTATGCTTGCTCTCCCTAGATCTCCAACGAATGGCCCCGGATGTGATAATTCGCTGGGTAAGAAATGCCCTTTTTATGGGCTCAAGGAATGCGCTTGAGTTTTGGTGCTCCCAAGTAGCCCAAAACTTCCACTCCTTGGACCATTAATAGGCCTCGTGAATACTCGTAACCATCCATACCACAACCCGCTCAACAAGCCCCAGGCATTCTCGTGGCTTGGGCCCACTTAAGCTTGTAGCATGTTGTGTTACTTATTTACTTAACGTGGCACGTGTGCAAGTGCATATGACGAACTCTTGCTTACCCAAGTTGGTTTTCTTCCCAAGTTAGGTGTCGTAATGGGCTAGAAATATATTTGGGCCAATCCTTGGATTTTTTGGGCCTCAACAATGGTCATGATGAGCCCTAATATGGTTGTCGTGAGCTTTAGTACAGTTCTGATAAGCCTTAGTCCTCGGTATGGTTCTAGTAAGCCTTAATATGGTTCCGGTTAGTCATAATATGATTCTAGTAAGCCATAATATGGTTCTGGTGTGTGTTAATATATTTTTGGTTAGCTTTTATATGATTCTAGTAAGCCTTAGTATGGTTCTAGTACACCTCATATGGTTTAAATAATTCATAACATAAATGTGATAAGCCATGTTATTGTTATGGTAAGCCATAATATAGTTCTAGTAAGTCACAAAATGGTTCTAGTAAGCTTTAATATCGTTTTCGTGAGCCTTAATATGGTTCTAACGAAGCCATAAAATGATTCTAGTGAGTTTTAATATTATTTTTGACAAAACCCGACCCAAATCCCACTTTGAAATCCGTGTGGAACCCCGTACTTGTCTAATACCTGACAAGTGTCGGGCATAAATAACCAAAATACCATTCTTACCCTAATCCAAAAACTGCTTTAGGGTCTGGCTTCTACCAGAAAACTACCAGAGTCTCCCCTGAAAAAGACCAAAAACCCAGAATTTTAACTGAAATAATTTCCCAACCTTTCAACAAATTCAACTTTACAAAACTGATCATAACAAACCAATCATAAACTTGCGGCTGCACCTTGGTTAGCGTACGTTGTCTATGTTCCCTTACTGAGGGATCAAGTCGCACGTAGTTCTGTATACAAGAAACAAAGTTCAACCCGTATGTAAGCACATGAACTAAATATTCCCTCACACTTTTCGAAAACCAAAAGCTTCAAACTCTAATCAATTCGCTGAAACAAACTCATCTCTTAAGAAAGTAGTTGTGAATTGTATAACATTCTTAAACTTAGAAAACTCTCAATCATTGTCTCATAAATCTGGTGGAAGAGAATAGAACTGCTGGGTCGTTAGCTGTGGCGACTAGCCCTCTCAAACCTCCCATTGTGGCTGTAAGTATTATTATGCCTTAGCATTTTCTTTATGTAGTTACTTTTGTGCAGAACTAACATGAAGCTCATTGTTGCAGATCCCTATCCATTCTGTTCCAGGCTCTTCAACCAAGGCCTCCTTTGCTGATCCAGAATTGGCAGAGTTTGAAGCTATGGATTTAGATGCTCAGTTGGACAGACTTGAGAAGCTGGGAGCCACTCCAAGTAAAGCTAAGTCCAAGGCAGTTGATGAAGCAGTGGAAAGGATAAGGATCTGGCAGTCAACTGAACTGGATCTGGATGAGAACAAAAGAGCTGTTGACCAGTTGATGAAAGATCTAGACCTGCTGCACAGTGAGAACATGGCTCCCAGGCCTATCCTTGAGTGCAACTTGCATCGTACCAGCTTGACATACTCCCATTGCATCACGGCCCACTATACTATTTATATATTAAAAAAGAATGCGCCAATGCATAGGTGTCACGTGTCAAACAAGTATAGCCGCCCGGCTATACTATTTCTTATTAAAAAAAAACCGAGTATAGCAGCACGGCTATACGATTTGTTTCACAAAATAAATAAAAAATCTAGTATAGCCGGCCGGCTATACTATGCTGGGACTGTGCGCCACGTGTCAAACCAGTACACGGCTATAGTATTTTTGTTTTAAAAATTCAAAAAAAGGAATATAGTCGCACGACCATACTATTTTTAAAGGCAATAATTAGGTGAAAACTGAGTATAGCCGGCCGACTATATATATATATATTATTTTTATTCGATAATACGTGAGAATTATGTGTATAATATGTGAATTTTGTGTGTGTTATTGAAATTTTGTAAAAAATAGGTGTATTAAACATGAGAAAATAACATGTATAATACATTACAAAACGTGAAGGCGCTAGAATCTTTATACGGGTAATAACTCTGAAAAAGGAAAAAATGAAAAATGGACAATAGAAACTCAAGTAATGGCCTAATAGTAATGGATAGGGCTCTTGGGCTATGGAGAAAATTAATTAGGACACCCAAACGATTTCACAAAAGACTTAGTAAATAGATTATAATTTTTTTCTATTAAATAACAAATAAAATATCATTACTAATTAAAGTAATTCAAAAAGGATAAGATATTACATAATTGCATATATTGAATTAAAGAAGTAGGAAAAAAAAAGAAGTAAAGAACTAATTTTATGGTTTTGAAATTTAAAATAATAATAATAATAATAATCTTATCCTTTTTAAAATAATCTTTTTAAAACGGTATAGCCGGGTGGCTATACTATTTATATATTAAAAAAAGATGCGCGAATGCATAGGTGCCACGTGTCAAACAAGTACAGCCGACCGGCTATACTATTTGTTGCAAAAAAAACAAAAAAAGGATCTAGTATAGCTGGCCGGCTATATCATGCTGGGCATGTGCGCCACGTGTCAAACAAATACAGCCGACCGGCTATACTATTTTTGTTTTAAAAATTCAAAAAAAAGGTATAGCCGCATGGCTAAACCCTTTAAAAAAATAAATATATATATACCCTTTAAAATATATATATATATATATACGTATCTATATTATTTTTATTCAATAATATGTGAGAATTAGGTGTATAATACGTGAATTTTGTGTGTCTTATTGAAATTTGTAAAAAATAGGTGTATTAAACATAAGAAAATACATGTATAATACATTATTAAATGTGAAGGCGCTAGTATCTTTATACGGGTAATACTCTGAAAAAGGAAAAAATGAAAAAGGGATAATAGATACTCGAATAATGGCTTAATAGTAATGGATAGGGCCCTTGGGGTATGGAGAAAATTAATTACGACACCCAAACGATTTCACAAAAGACTTAGTAAATAGAAATAAACGTAAACAAACATTCTATAATACATTATTAAATGTGAAGGTGCTAGTATCTTTATACGGGTAATACTCTGGAAAAAGAAAAAATGAAAAAGGGACAATAGATACTCGAGTAATGGCTTAATAGTAATGGATAAGGCCCTTGGGCTATGGAGAAAATTAATTACGACACCCAAACGATTTCACAAAAGACTTAGTAAATAGAAGTAAATGTAAACAAACATTCTACAATTAAAGTAAATAATAAACAAAATATCATTACTAATTAAAGTAATTCAAAAAGGATAAGATATTACATAATTGCATATATTGAATTAAAGAAGTAGGAAAAAAACAAAAGTCAAGAAACTAAAACCACAAACCTTAACAATGAATTTCCTTGTGCTACTTTTCGCTTCACCGCTCCCTGGCAACGGTGCCAAAAACTTGTTGCGTCTACCCAAGTGCAAGTAGTCACACATAGTAATAATCTTGGAAGTCCAAGTATCGTATCCTCAAGGAGCAGGTAGGCAAATATCTACACACAAAGAAATAATTAAACGTAGCACAATAAAAGTGACAAGCAAAATGGAAAAGTAATTTGATTTGATTGTTGTGGAAATTGAGTTTAAAAATGAAATATCAATAATGGAAATACTAAGGCATCAAGGTTCAATTCTTTAAAGAAAATATGTTTCATGCTCTTTGTTAGTGCCGTAACTGACAGAGCAACTAGCCAAACTAGAACATCCACGTGTCATGCTTTGAGAGGTCATCACCTTATCCAAAGAAGCATTACCACAAGTCACAACTCTAAGCAAAGCAAGACGAGTCCCACATTGGAAAACTACAAGAGATGGAGACTCCCCCTCACCTATAAAAGAAGACCACTCTCCACTTAGAAAAGGGTCTTGGATCTAGACCCTTAGGCCTTGGACTCTTGAGTCTGGACCCCATCTCTGGGCTGGGCTTCTCACTTGTTATCTTTATATTTGGGTCTAATCCCCTTGTACAAATGTAAACAAACATTATCATAATGAGAACATCCTTCTCCCTGGACATAGCCCATCATTCGGGTGAACCACGTATATCTTGTCTTCTATATGTTTATCGCTTGCCCAAATCCTCACACAAATGCTGAAGGTTCTCACCTTCACCCATCAGCCACCATTCCACATCTATCTAAGTTGACCTCCCAAAAAGAGCATCAACAGTTTGGCACCGTCTGTGGAAATCGACACAAGAAGCCCTTGTCAGTTATCCATTCTTCAGTGCCTTTCGGCACCCTTACAATCAACACAAATCCAAGGACCCAACTCAAACCCACACTTCTACCCATGGCCGGCCACAGGAGAGTGCAAGTCGAAACCAACACTGTGGTTGCTGCTCAAATTTCAAGCCTTCTTTGAGGCTTGCTTCTTGTGATTAGGAGGCGAAGAAGGTAGGACAAAGAATGTATTTACTAAAATCCTTTGTTTGATGACACAAAACTTAACAAAAACAAAAACATGAAAAATGTACTAGAAATCACACATAAACTAAAAACAAAAGCAAAAACAAAAGTTGAGAATGATTGGGTTACTTCCCAAGAAGGTTTTCTTTATAGTCATGAGCAAGACTTTTCGAATGCCTATGGTGGTGCGGAAGTAGCAAAGAATGCTACTTCTTCCATGTACTGCTTGGGTTGTTGTCCATACTCCTTGCGAACAATAGCCTTGTCAAGTAATATCTTGGTGTGATCCTTGGCAAGGAGATGCCACAAGAGTCGGCTCATGTTGGAGAAGCTTTTGATAAAACATTGATAAATTCTGGCACGTCCAAGAGAAGTGCGAATGCTTTTCAAGACTAGAGGGGGTGGCGACTTGGCTTTCAAGACATCCGTAGAGGTGTTTTCCAAGTAGTTGACATGTACAATTGGGTCAAGAAGATCTATGCGGTCGCACTCTTCCAAGTCCCTCAGCTTTTTAACAGCCTCGAACACCTTAAACTCAATGGATTCGCCCTGAACTCTCAAAGTTAAAGTTCCTTGTTGTACATCTTTCAATGTACCAGCAACAGTAAGGAAGGGCCGACCTAGCAAGAGTGGGATGTCGTGGTCTTCCTCCATATCAAGAATAAAGAAATCAGCAGGAAACACAAATTTCTTCAGTCTAATCAACACGTCTTCAATGATTCCTTTAGGATATGTGACTGATCTATCCGCAAAGTCAAAGTATCGAATTTCGTATTTCGTAATATGAATGACTTGACCAACAAAGTCAACAGATATGCGTCCCTTTTGAAAAAAGAGGTTCATAAGAAAACGCCCACAAAAGGCCATCCTAGTTATGCAGAAGCTGAAAAACACGGCATAACCAATGATGTCGAGGCATAGGTCAGTTAAGCCAAAGTTAACATAGACAAGCACTTCATGTGCAAGGAGCTTGTTAAGGTCGACAACAGTAAAACGAAGCTTCCAGACAACAAGTTCAAGGCCCGAGAGACCAAAAACTTACACCTTTGAGTTGACTAGAGCTAAAGGAATTTTTGATTTACTGTTGGCTAAAAGAACGTCACTCTATCATTCTGCCACAAAATCCCTAAGGACCAAGAGCTCAAAGGAAATACATTCTGTAAGTATCACAGTTTTTAGTCTCATAGTACTAAAGAGAATTGAACTTCTTTTTCAGTTTTCTGCCTGAGATATTCTTGGAAGATAACACAAGCTCTATATTCATGCTGCCGAAAGCTATATCTTGGTTCAACTCAACCATTCGATTATCCGTATAGCAAGTCCAAGCTAATCATGCCAAGCCAAGTCACGTTCTTCCAGCACCTGTTCCATGTGAAACAAAATATTTTCCAGCACATGCCCTATTTCAAACATCCTTCCAACACATGCTCTATTTCAAACGTCCTTTCAGCACATGCCCTATTTCTAACATCCTTCCAGCACATGCCCTATTTTAAACATCCTTCCAGCATATGCCTTATTTCAAGCATTTTTCCAGTATCTAGCAATCATGCCGCGTGTCATCACCTCCACAGAGGTTTTGTCCGCTAATTTCAAGTGTTCTGGGCCTAGTGTTGTAAACTCAAACACAATGGTGAATCAAAACTCAATCCATCCTTAGGAAAACCCAACAAGCTTATTGCATCTGCAACTCAAAAATTGGATCCCCGCCATCTACTAGCACGTCTAGGTAATGTTCAGGCCCAAAAAATCAAAGGTTGGGCCCAAATATATTTCTAGCCCAATACGACACCTAATTTGGGAAGAAACCCAACTTGGGTATGCAAGAGTTCATCGTATGCGCTTGCCCATGCCACGCCAAGAAAAGATTGTGTTTTTAGAAAAATAGGCTATTCACTCAATAAATTACGAGTAAGATGTTGCGTTCTCAGATATAGAGGCGTTTTACACTATAACTTACCATTAAGATTTGATGTTTTTAGAAAAATAAGCTATTTACTCAATAAATTACAGGTAAGATATTGCGTTCTTATATATATAGGCATTTTACACAATAACTTACCAGTAAGATATGGGGTTTTTAGAAAAATAGGCAATTTACTCAATAAATTACGGGTAAGACGTTGTGTTCTCAGATATATAGACACTTTACACTATAACTTACCGAGTAAGATATGGGGTTTTCATAAAAATAGGAAATTCACACAATAAATTACGTGTAAGATGTTGCGTTCTCGGATATATAGGCATTTTACATTATAAATTTTCGGTAAGATATGGTGTTTTCAGAAAAATATGCAATTCACTTCATAAATTACAGATAAGATGTTGCGTTCTCAGATGTATAGGCATTTCACACTATAACTTATCGGTAAGATATGGTGTTTTTAGAAAAATAGGCTATTTACTTAGTAAATTACGGGTAAGATGTTGTGTTCTCAGATATATAGGCACTTTACACTATAACTTACCGATATGATATGGCGTTTTGAAAACAATAGGCTATTCACTCTATAAATTACGAGTAAGATGTTGCGTTCTCAGACATATATGCATTTTACGCTATAACTTACTTTTATTGGTGTTTTTAGAAAAATAGACTTCTCACTCAATAAATTACGAGTAAGATATTGCATTCTCAGTGATACATGCGTTTTACACTATAACTTAAAGGTAAGATATGGTGTTTTTATAAAAATAAGCTATTCAGTCAATAAATTACGGGTAAGATGTTGCGTTCTCAGATATATAGGCACTTTACACTAGAACATACTGGTAAGATATGGTATTTTATAAAAATAGGCTTTTCACTCATGAAATTACTGGTAAAATGTTGTGTTCTTAGATATATAGGCATGTTACACTATAACTTGTTGGTAAGATATGGTGTTTTTTGAAAAATAGGATATGTACCCAATAAATTACGGGTAAAATGTTGCATTCTCAGATATATAGGTGTTTGACACTATAATTTACCGGTAAGATATGGTGTTTTTATAAAAATAGGCTATTTACCAACTAGGGTCACTACTAGATGGAGAATGTGTATTGATTATCATAAATTGAACTCAATCACAAGAAGGGATAATTTTCCTTTACCATTTCTTGACCAAATTTTGGAAAGAGTTGCAGGGCATATGTATTATTGTGTTTTAGATGGCTATTCAGGATAGTATCAAATTGAGATTTCATTAGAAGATCAAGAAAAAACAACTTTGACTTGCCCATTTGGAACTTTCGCTTTTAGAAAAATGATTTTTGGTCTTTGCAATGCACCAGCCACATTCCAACGTTGCATGATAAGCATATTTAGTGACATGGTAGAAAAATATTTAGAAGTTTTCATGGATGATATTACGTACTGTGTTTGGTGATTCATTTTCTGATTGTTTATCTAACTTGGAGAATGTTCTTATCAGGTGTAAAGAGAAAATTTTGGTGCTTAACTGGGAGAATTGCCAATTCATGGTCACATCTGGCACAGTACTTGGACACATTGTTTCTCACAAAGGAATTGAAGTGGATAAGTCAAAAATTGATTTAATTGCTAATTTGCCTATTCCTAAAATTGTTAAAGAAATTAGATCTTTTTTAGGACATGCAGGTTTCTACCGGAGATTCATACAAAATTTTAGTGTAATTACAAGGCTATTGAATAATCTCTTGGAAAAAGATGCTAAATTTGATTGGAATTATGCATGTCAAGAAGCACTTGAGAAATTGATTAAAATGCTAACATCAACTCCTGTAATGCAGCCCCCAGATTGGTCTATGCCATTTGACATAATGTGTGATGCTAGTGATGGTGCTATTGGGGCAGTGCTAGGCCAATGAAAAGACAAAAAGCCTGTTGTTATCCGCTATGCAAGCAGAACTTTGAAAAGTGCACAGAAATATTACACTACAACTGAAAAAGAATTGCTTGCTGTAGTTTTTGCATTGGAAAAGTTTAGGTCATACATTTTGGGCTCATAAATTCTTGTTTTTGCAGATCATTCGGCCTTGAAGTATTTATTGACAAAGAAGGGAGCCAAATCACGATTGATTAGATGGATTTTGCTTCTCCAAGAATTTGACCTTACAATCAAGGACAAGAAATGAGTGGAGAATGTTGTTGCAGATCATCTTTCTAGGATATCTTTTGAGGAGCCTTCTGAATATTTGCCTATAAAAGATTCATTTCCTAATGAACAATTTTTTGGTGTTTCTAAGTTACCATGGTTTGCTAACATTGTGAATTTTCTTGCCACAGGTCTTATCCCACCTCATTGGACCTCGCATGAGAAAAAGAAATTTATGGTTGAGGTGAGAAAATTCTTTTGGGATGACCCATATCTCTTCAAATATTGTCCCGACCAGGTAATCCGTAGATGGGTTCCTGATGATGAAATATTTAGTGTCATATCTTTTTGTCATTCTGAGGCTTGTGGAGGTCACTTTTCTTCCAAAAAGACTTCGGCCAAAATTCTTCAATGTGGTTTTTATTGGCCTAGAGTTTTCAAAGATGTGTATGAATTTTGCAGGACTTGTCCAAGCTGTCAAAAGTTGGGCAAAATTACTCAACGTAATATGATGCCTCTTAACCCAATTTTAATTATTGAAATTTTTGACTGTTGGGGCATTGATTTTATGGGTCCTTTTCCTCCATCTTTTGGTTACTTATATATCCTTGTTGCTGTGGATTATGTTTCAAAATGGATTGAGGCCATACCATGTCGGAAGAATGATCATAAAACTGTTTTGAAATTTTTGAAAGAAAATGTATTATCCAGGTTTGGTACTCCTAGAGCGATCATTAGTGATGGAGGATCACATTTTTGCAACGGACCATTTGAAGTTTTGAAGAAAAAATATGGGATAACCCATAAGATTTCCACTCCATACCATCCACAGACAAATGGCCAAGCAGAACTTGCAAATAAGGAAATCAAGCAAATTTTGGAAAAGACGGTGAATCTAACCCGGAAGGATTGGTCATTGAGACTAACTGATGCTTTGTGGGCATACCGTACTGCATACAAATCACCTCTTGGTATGTCTCCCTATGGGCTAGTTTACGGTAAACCTTGTCGTTTACCTGCTGAATTAGAACATAAAGCAGATTGGGCTATCAAATTGTTTAACTTTCGTTTGGAGATGCAGGTACCTTGAGAAAACTCCAATTGAATGAACTTGAGGAAGTCAGGAATGATGCATATGAGAACTCACGAATTTACAAAGAACGTATTAAATTTTTGAGCCTTCTCAACTTGTTCTTTTGTATAATTCTAGACTTCATTTGTTTCCTAGAAAATTAAGAACTAAATGGACAGGGCCATTCATTGTTAAAAGAGTTTTCCCATATGGGACTGTAGAAGTTGAAGATCCCAAGAATGGAAATATTTTTAAGGTTAATGGCCAACGACTTAAACCTTACTTGGGGAGATGTGTTCCTGAAGATGAGACAGTTTCTTGGAATGAACTTGTTTACCAGGATTGATTAGACTTCCCTTAGTCCATCTGTTGCATATAATTAGTTTAGAAATTTTTGTTCACTTAAAACATATTAAGATTCATCAGAACCATACTACGGCTGATCAAAACCATATTAAGACTTGCTATAACTATATTAAGGGTCACAAAAATGATATTAAGGATCACCAACAAGGTATCAGGGCTCACCACAAATGATTAAGGCCTACCAAAACCATAACAGGGCTTACCAGAGCCATATTATTAAGGATCACTAGAACCATATTAATGCTTCCTAAAACTGTAACACCCCGTCCCAAAAATGACTGTTCAATTAATTATTGATTGTGAAATAACATTTTTGCCCTTGGGCATAGGGGTACTTTAGTCACTTTTTGTTTGGGAAGGATTTTGGGGAATTGAATGTCACCGTTGTGTAGAGCTCGATGAAATGAATTCATAGACAAGTGGCAAGTTCAATTCAAAGTTACTCACGACACTCTCTCTCCCTCACTATTTTCCCTCTCTCTCTCTCTCTCTCTCTCTCTCTCTCTCTACCTCTCTCTCTCTCTCTCTCGATTTTGTGAGGATATGTGTTCTTGGGTTGATTATGTGTCCCCTGACTTCTGCAAAGATATGTCGATCACAGTACGATCATGCGATCTAGAGTGATCCGTTAATTAGACCTTGTTGGACTTATAGGAATGTTTGGATTTGTGGGCCCCGTTGACCAAATTGGTCAAATTCCACAATCGGGGCCAAACCGATCGTTGGATCGTGATGAGAGTTCTTGGACGAGTTCAACTTATGCTTATGGACCAATAGGAATTACCATATAACAAATTGAGGATGTGGGGCCTACGAGCTCTGTTGAGTTAGATAGTGGTCTATGTCGACTCGGTTGAGGCTATTTAGTAGTTCTAATTGTAATTGGAGGTTTGTTTTAAAATGGTATTATGTTATGAGAGTTTCATTGAATGCTTATGAATTATTATACAATCGCTTTTACCTTCCAAGCATGTTATATTATGTTTAATTGTGTGGAGTTGGGAATGGCTTGGATAACAGGGTTTTGGAATGAATAAGAAATTAATTAAATGCCTGATTATATGTCTATATTTGAATATATGCTTAATGGCTTGAAATCGATGAATTATGAACACTAGTTTTCTCAATAGTATATTGCCTGTATTTAAATGTAGTTTGAGAATAGTTTTGAGAGATTTTGCATGGTCAAATTCAAATTAAGGAATTTTGGGATTGATCTCGTTTTAAAAAAGGGATTTTTGGTTATTTATTTAAGAACTGATTTTTGGAGAGTTGGGAAAGGATTTGGAAATGGATTTATGAAAGTGGATTTGTAGAAAATGAGGAAATTTATTATAAGTTTCAGAAAATGGGTTTCAAACCCACCGTAGGAGTTGCGTTTCAAGCTTATCACTCAATTTTGTGAGGATATGTGTTCTCGGGTTGACTAGGTGTCCCCTGAGTTCTGCGAAGATATGCATTCTCGGGTTGACCATGTGTCCCCCGAGTTCTGCGATGATCTAACATATATGGTACTTGTTTTGACCGAATATTATTGGAATTGACGGATTATGATTGGGGGTACGCCTGGGTGGAGAGTATTTGAGTTTTAAGATGTTTTAAACTAAAATTAATGATTTTATCTTCGTACTTGTTGGTGAAGGTTTTAATACATGTTTTCAGATTTATGAGACAATGATTGAGAGTTTTCTAAGTTTTAAGGATTTCATACAATTCATAACTACTTTCTTAAGAGATGAGTTTGTTTCAGCGAATTGATTAGAGTTTGAAGCTTTTGGTTTTAGGAAAGTGTGAAGGAATATTTAGTTCATGTGCTTACATATGGGTTGAACTTTGTTTCTTGTATAAAGAACTACATGTGGCTTGATCCCTCAGTAAAGGTATGTAGGCAACCTAGGCTAACCTAGATGCAGCCGCAAGTTTATGATTGGTTTGTTATGATCAGTTTTGTAAAGTTGAATTTGTTGAACGCTTGGGAAATTATTTGAGTTTGCTTTGCAGGTAAAATTCTGGGTTTTTGGTCTTTTTTAGGGGAGACTCTGTCAGTTTTCCAGTAGAAGCCATACCTAAAGCAGTTTTTGGATTAGGGTAAGAACGGTATTTTGTTTAATTGTGCCCGACACCTGTCTGGTGTTGCAAACATACGGGGTTCGACACGGATTTCAAAGTAGGATTTGGGTTGAGTTCTATATTAAAACTCACTAGAATCATTTTATGGCTTCGTTAGAACCATATTAAGGCTCACCCAAACGATATTAAAGCTCACTAGAACCATTTTGTGACTTACTAGAACCATATTATGGCTTACCATAACAATAACATGGTGTATCAAATTTATATTATGAATTATCTAAACCATATGAGGTGTACTAGAACCATACTAAGGCTTACCAGAATCGTACAAAAGCTAACCAAAAACATATTAACGCACACTAGCACCATATTATGGCTTACTAGAATCATATTATGACTAACTAGAACCATATTAAGGCTTACAAGAACCATACTGAGGTTTAGTAGAATCGGACTAAGGCTTATCAGAACTGTACTAAGGCTCACCACAACCATATTAGGCTCATCATGACCATTGTTGAGGCCCAAAAAATTCAAGGCAGGGCCCACATATATTTCTAGCTCAGTAAGACACTTAACTTGGGAAGAAACCCAACTTGGGTACGCAAGAGTTTGTCATATGTGCTTTCACATGTGCCACGCCAAGCACTATGTGAATTTTGTGTGTCTTACTAAAAATTTTGTTAAAAATAAGTGTATTAAACATGAGAAATATGTGTGTACGTGTATAATACTATATTGAACATGAAAGTGCTAAAATCTTTATACGGGTAAAGACTTTGGAAAAGTTAAAAATAAAAAAGGGACGGTAGATTCTCGAGCAATGGCAGAATAGTAATGGATAGGGTACTCGTCCTTGGGGGTTGCAAGATTTAGATTTCTATAATCCATGCAAACCGTTAGAGCTCCAGTATTATTCAACACTAGCACAATGTTGGCCAGCCACTCAACGGATCAGGCGGTATGGATAAAGCCGGCTTTGAGAAGATGTTAAATTTCTTCTTTGACTTTTAGTTGTACCTTCGGAGAAAATTGCAGGTGGTGGTTGTTGGAAAGGTTTGATCCTGTCTTTGATTTTCAATTTGTGTTCTACTAAACCTCTGGGTAATCCAAGCATCTCATGATAGTCCCAAACAAAACAATCTTTACATTCGCAGAGGAGGCCGATAATTTCGACACTCAGCTTCAGGTTCAAAAGATTATTAACAAAGAGAGGTCGTGGTTCTCCCTTAGTTCCTACATTGATTTCTAACGAAGAATCTTAGACCTCGGGATGGTTGTCTTCCATCTCAGTAGGTGCAGGATCTAGGTCGTCAATGGTTAATACATCATCGTCGTCTGACCCGTGTTGGAATTCGATCAAATTAATTTGCGAGTTCGGCAGTAAAGAGTCCTCGGCCCAATATTCCAACAGTCGTTCCCAGTTGATCGAAAACAGCACTGGATGTGGTCCATTGATTCAGCCAATCTGTAGATCTGTGGTCAGCCAAGCTCGTAGGCTCGGCCATTTTTCTCTTATGTTCTCTTGAGCTCGACTGGCTGATTTTTGCATCGGTCACAGATCACGGGTTCAAGCTTGAGCTCCTTCTCTTTTCTTCTCCTTGGCATTTTGGATTTAGACTTTCTTGCCTGCTTACCCTTTTCTCGGCCCTTGACGATCTGACCTCAGGCCATAAAGCCCTTCTTTGTCGAGCCTGTTTGGGTTGGAAATAAGCTTCGACCATGTTGATAACAGGTGGTAGGAATTGCTCGGCATCTACTTTCATAGCCGGTTTCTCTGTGAATTGATGCTTATTTTCGTCTATCAATTATGTATGTCCTTACTACTGCTGGTACATTGAAAGAAAGGGTGGAGACTTTGACGGTACTAGACCTAGTGAGCTTTTGCCTAATCAGACAGAAGGGGTACAAGGACAGTTGGCCCAAGGAGGTAGAAATCATAGTTGGTAAGTACGTATTCTCAGAATTATTTATTTGAAAGTTGTGATGAGGTTCGAGGAACGAGGGAAGTGAAGTTCTCGTCATTGCATGTCGTTGAGGCACAGATGAGTACCAAGTACCTTTATCGCTTCAAATGACAGGTATGTAAATTTCGAGGACGAAATTTTTATAAGGGGTGTAGATTGTAACGACCCGGTCCTAAACTAATAATTAAATACTAAATTATTAAAGAAAAAGACAATGTTACCCCAGAATATTTTAATAGGTTTACATGTTGACTTTTTGACCGGGGAGACTTTGGTGAAATTGTTACATTCTGGCCCGAAAAAGTGTTAAAATATTTAAAGTAAAAGAGAATAAATTTAAAAAAGAGTAAATAAATTGAAATAAACATTAAAATAAAATGATTTGAATTAATTAAGGTTCTTGAGAAATTAAAATATTATTTAATATTATAAGGGGTAAAAATGTCATTTTAAGTTCGGAAAGGAATTTGGAAATTCCTATTGTACTGTTGTGTAGAGCACATCGAAATGAGTCCGTAGACACGTAGTGGGCTCAAATCGGAGTTGTAACGAAGAAGTTAAGATTAAAAGAAGTTCAATGGCATAATCGTAAATATTTCAAAGTTTAGTTTTAAAACCCAGATTTTCTCCTTCCCCTCAGAAGCTTCACGATCAGCCAACTTCTTTCCTCCACCACCGCCACCACACACCTTCGTTCTTGGCGGCATCGAACCCGTTAGAACTGCCTTACTTCCCCCTTCGATTCCCGGCTGGTCCTAGTCTTGATCCGCCGGCGTGGTCGCCAGAATTAGCCCCGGAACAGGCGGTGTTGGACAGTTTTTTAGTAAACTTTCAGGAGCTCGTTCGGAAGCCTCCGGCCACCAAATCTTTCGAATCTTGTATGATTTTCTATCCTTTCAACGTGTTCTAGCTGCTGGTTGTGTTATTTTTGAGAAAGTTCTGCGTTTAATTGGTTGATTAAGCGTAGGGTACTCGTCCTTGGGGGTTGCAAGATTTAGATTTCTATAATCCATGCAAACCGTTAGAGCTCCAGTATTTTTCAACACTGGCACAATGTTGGCCAGCCACTCAACATATCCAGCGGTATGGATAAAGCCGACTTTGAGAAGATGTTAAATTTCTTCTTTGACTTTTAATTGTACCTTGGCAGAAAATCGCAGGTGGTGGTTGTTCGAAAGGTTTGAACCTGTCTTTGATTTTCAATTTGTGTTATACTAAACCTCTGGGTAATCCAAGCATCTTATGATAGTCCCAAGCAAAACAATCTTTACATTCGCAGAGGAGGTCGATAATTTCGACACTCAGGTTCAGGTTCAAAAGATTACTAACAAAGAGAGGTCGTGGTTCGCCCCTAGTTCCTACATTGATTTCTAACAAAGGATCTTAGGCCTCAGGATGGCTGTCTTCCATCTCAGTAGGTGCAGGATCCAGGTCGTTAATGGTTAATACATCGTCATCTGACTCGTGTTCGACAGTAAAGAGTCATCGGCCCAATATTCCGACAATCGTTCCCTAGTCGATTGAAAACAGCATTGATTGGTCCATTGATTCGGCCAATCTGTAGATCTGTGGTCAGCTAAGCTGGTAGGCTCGGCCGTTTTTCTCTTATGTTCTCTTGAGCTCGACTGGCTGATTTTTGCATCGGTCACAGATCACGGGTTCACGCTTGAGCTCCTTCTCTTTTTTTCTCCTTGGCTTTTTGGATTTAGACTTTCTTGCCTGCTTACCCCTTTCTCGGCCCCTAACGATCTGACCTCAGGCCATAAAGCTCTTCTTTATCAAGCATATTATCCTTCGACCATGTTGATAACAGGTGGAGGGAATTGCTCGGCATCTACTTTCATAGACGGTTTCTCTGTGAATTGAAGCTTATTTTCGTTTATCAATTCTGTATGTGATCACGCTTGAAAATACAGTTGTTAGTACTATGAGAC
Organism: Prunus mira; assembly: GCA_020226265.1. NCBI lineage: Eukaryota > Viridiplantae > Streptophyta > Magnoliopsida > Rosales > Rosaceae > Prunus > Prunus mira. The sequence goes on from JACJFO010000033.1 coordinate 434,651, forward strand.
CAAAAACTGTGATACTTACAGAATGTGTTTCCTTTGAGCTCTTGGTCTTTAGGGATTTTGTGGCAAAATGATAGAGTGACCTTCTTTTCATCCAACAGTAAATCAAAAATTCCTTCAGCTCTAGTCAACTCGAAGGTGTAAGTTTTTGGTCTCTCAGGCCTTGAACTTGCTGTCTGGAAGCTTCGTTTTACTGTTGTCGGCCTTAACAAGCTCATTGCATATGAAGGGCTTGTCTATGTTAACGTCGGCTTAACTGACCTATGCCTCGGCATCATTGGCTGTGCCGTGTTTTTCAGCTTTTGCATAACTATTATGTCCCTTTTGTGGCCATTTTATCAAAAGCTTCAGCAAGATGAGCCGACTCTTGTGGCATCTCCTTGCCAAGAATCACACCAATACATTACTTGACAAGGCTATTTTTTGCAAGGAGTTCGGACAACAACCCAAGCAATACTTGGAAGAAGTAGCATTCTTTGCTACTTCCACACCACCATAGGCATTCAAAAAGTCTAGCTCATGATTGTAAAGAAAAGCTTCTTGGGAGGTAACCCAAGCATTCTCAACTTTTGTTTTCTCTTTTGTTTTTAGTTTATGTGTGATTTCTAGTACATTTTTCATGTTTTTATTTTTGTTAAGTTTTGCGTCATCAAACAAAGGATTTTAGTAAATACATTCTTTGTCCTGCCTTCTTTGCCTTCTAATCACAAGAAGCAAGCCTCAAAGAAGGCTTGAAATTTGAGCAGCAACCGCAGTGTTGGTGTCGACTTGCACTTTCCTATGGCTGGCCATGGGTAGAAGTGTGGGTTTGAGTTGGGTCCTTGGATTTGTGTTGCCATACAACACTTATGTCAAAGTTAATTCCATAATTTACTCTTAATTATGAATTATGATTTAACCATTCAATCACTATTAGAGTCTTACTAATTTAACTTGGTCAATTGCTTGGTCAAATATGTTGACTCTGACTTTATCGTTGACTTTGACCTTTGACTTTTGACTCCTAGTTTCTTTTCTCTTCATTTATTTCTCTAATCTCATTTCTCGGTGTGCGATCCATGGTTCCTATTAGCAACACAGTGGGAGGGCTCCACTTCTATGAGTTGACTTGTGAATTAAATCTCACCATTTAATTCTTCATATTGGTGAAAGTCAATTGAGTTTAATCCTTTCAGCACTTCCACAAATCATGGTTGAAGCCTACCAGCGTGTCATGGTTATCCAAGCTAAATAGGGTGTAGGGCATAATCTAATTAAATTGGAATGACCATGCAATTGAATCCTTCTCTTATACAATACTCCTATTCACATTATTAGATAAAGGAATCTAATGTCAAATACCATCATGTGAATTATTCCTTTATATGATTATTCTGATAAGAATTGAATACCTCTTCTTTCAAATCTTATCTTCTACTTTGTGCAAAGATTTGATCAATCATATCTTTGGAGTATTCACTCTCTTTACTAAGAGTAGAGATCCCTTGTCATACATTCATTTGCCTCCATGACTTTATTGAGAGTTCTGATAAACACCCTTAAGTCATGTCTTCTTCAACACAACGGCACAGTGATCTCAAAGACAAACAACATAGCCATAAGAAATCTATGATGTCTCAGGTCGAAGGATTACTTTGCACCATTGCAATCCATGAGATCTAGTTTGACATGTGAGTAAAGACTTCCATTGTAGAATCATGTATTTGATCGCATTCAGTGTACTTATTCTCCTGCAAGCACCTACATACATGTCTTGGTATCGGCACACTCAATGACTTGAGACCTCGTCATTTGGGAGAAGATACTACGTATGCTGATCGTAGCGGAATATCAATGCCCAATTAATACTCATATGACCAGGAACATATTTAGGATTAGGGATCATGATAAGTCTTGATGTATGCAATCTCATTACATAATTCTCATGTTCACTTATATATATATATATATATTCCTAGGACTATAATTGTCTTGTATTTCATAAGATAACATATAGTCATGAATTAAAACAACCGGTGTTGCCCATAAATAACTTAACAGTCATTACAAACGATGTCCTCAATACTAACTATTACATAATTACTTCGTAGGTCATATATCCAACTTAAACAGTACTATATTAAGACTCAATAGAAACATATTAAGATTCAATAGAACCATACTACAACTCATCAAAACCATATTAATACTTGCCATAACTATATTAATGGGCACAAAAATGATATTAAGGATCACCGAAAAGGTATCAGGGCTCACCACAAATGACTTAAAGCCTACCAAAACCGTAACAGGGCTTACCAGACCCATATTATTAAGGATCACTAGAACCATATTAAGGCTTCCTAAAACTGTAACACCCTGTCCCAAAAATGATTGTTCAATTAATTATTGATTGTGAAATTACATTTTTGCCCCTAGGCATAGGGGTACTTTAGTCACTTTTTGTTCGGGAAGAATTTGGGGGAATTGAGTGTCACCTTTGTGTAGAGCTCGATGATACGAGTTCGTAGACAAGTGGCAAGTTCAATTCAAAGTGAAAACGAAGAAGTTATGATCTACAGAAGTGCAGTGGCGCAATAGTAATTTATGATTACTAGAATCACATCCAGCTTCTCTCTCTTGCGACACTCTCTCTCCCCGACTATTCTCTCTCTCTCTCTCTCTCTCTCTCTCTCTCTCTCTCTCTCTCCTGTGCGATGCCATAGTTTCAGACTGCAATTTCGTCTTTGTTCGGTGAATAAATTCGACAATTCTTGTTCCAAAAGAATCGTCTCTCCCTCCTTTACTTGACCTACCCATTTTCTCCGATCGAAAACCAACGTAGAACCGAAGATATTGAGTTGAAAATTGGGCAGATTTTAGAAGCTGTTTTTTGAGACTTCTGCAGCTGTTTTCTTCGATCCAGGTATACATCCTCATCCCCTCCACTTGCTCTAGCTGTCTATGCTGATACCTTGAATCGATTTTGAGGTTTTACCGATCATTCAATATACCCACTTTCGCCGATGGTTTCGGTTTCTGTTCGGCTAGCTCTGTCTAGGATTTGGACAATGGATTTATGCAAATGGATTTGTAGAAAAAGAGGAATTTTATGATAAGTTTCGGAAAATGGTTTTTAAACCCACCGTAGGAGTACCCCCTCCCCTCCCCCCCTCGACAGTTGCCTTTGGAATAGTCCAGTCATTTATGACAGCACCTCAAGAGTGTCGAGGATGCCTGAACTGTGTGGTGTGAGGATTTGCATTCAGGTTGATTATATCTTCCTAAGTCCTGCGAGGGGAATTGATGGATATGCGTTTCAGGCTGGTCACTCGATTTTGCGAGGATATGTGTTCTCGGGTTGACTACGTGTCCCCCGAGTTTTGGGAAGATGTACCAATCACCGTACATTCGTGCAATCTAGAGTGATCCGACCGCTCGATTGAGACCAAGCTCTCAGAACTTGTTAATTAGACCTTGTTGGACTTATAAGAATGTTTGGATCAGAAATCGGAGGTTGTGGGCCCTGTAGACCAAATTGGTCAAATTCCACGATCGGGGCCAAATCGATCGTTGGATCGTGATGAGACTTCTTGGATGAGTTCAACTTGTGGTTATGGACCAATAGGAATTATCATATAACAAATTGAGGATGTGGGCCCTACGAGCCCGTTGACTTAGATAGTGGTCTATGTCGACTCGGTTGAGGCTATTTAGTTGTTGTAATTGTAATTGGAGGTTTATTTTAAAATGGTATTATGTTATGAGAGTTTCATTGAATGCTTATGAATTATTATACAATTGCTTTTACCTTCCAGATTACTGGGTTTTGAAATGAATAAGAAATTAATTAAATGCCAGATTATATGTGTATATTTAAATATATGCTCAGTGGCTTGAAATCGATGAATTATGAATACTAGTTTTCTCAATAGTATGTTGTACATATTTGAATGTAGTTTGAGAATAGTTTAGAGAGATTTTGCGTGGTCAAATTCAAATTAAGGAATGTTGGGATTGATCTCGTTTTAAAAAAGGGATTTTTAGTTATTTATTTACGAACTGATTTTTGGAAAGTTGAGAAAGGATTTGAGTTTTAAGATGTTTTAAACTAAAATTGATTAGAGTTTGAAGCTTTTGGTCTTCGAAAAGTGTGAAGGAATATTTAGTTCACGTGCTTACATATGGGTTGAACTTTGTTTCTTGTATAAAGAACTACGTGCAGCTATCCCTCAGTAAGGGTACGTAGACAACCTAGGCTAACCTAGGTGCAGCCTCAAGTTTATGATTGGTTTGTTATAATCAGTTTTGTAAAGTTGAATTTGTTGAACAGTTGGGAAATTATTTGAGTTTGTTGTGCAGGTAAAATTATGGGTTTTTGGTCTTTTTCAGGGGAGACTCTGTCAGTTTTCCGATATAAGCCATACCCTAAAGCAGTTTTTGGATTAGGGTTATTTGTGCCCGACACCTGTCAGGTGTTGGACACGTATAGGGTTCGACACGGATTTCAAAGTTGGATTTGATTCGGCTTCTGTCAAAAACGATATTAAAACTCACTAGAATCATTTTATGGCTTCGTTAGAACCATATTAAGGCTCACCAAAACGATATTAAAGCTCACTAGAACCATTTTGTGACTCATTAGAACCATATTATGGCTTACCAGAATAATAACATGGCTTATCAAATTTATGTTATGAATTATCTAAACCATATGAGGTGTACTAGAACCATACTAAGGCTTACTAGAATCGTATAAAAGCTAACCAAAAACATATTAACGCACACCAGAACCATATTATGGCTTACTAGAACCATATTATGACTAACCAGAACCATATTATGGCTTACAAGAACCATAGTGAGGTTTAGTAGAATCGGACTAAGGCTTATCAAAACTATACTAAGGCTCACCACAACCATACTAGGGCTCATCACGACCATTGTTGAGGCCCAAAAAATCCAAGGCTGGGCCCAAATATATTTATAGCCTAGTACGACACCTAACTTGGGAAGAAACCTAGCAAGAGTTTGTCATATGCGCTTGCACACGTGCCACGCCAAGTAAATAAGCAACACAACACGCTACAAGCTTAAGTGGGCCCAAGTCACGCAAATGCATGGGGCTTGTTGAGCGGGTTGTGATATGGATGGTTACGAGTATTCACGAGGCCCATTAATGGTCCAAGAAGTGGAAGTTTTGGGCTACTTGGGAGCACCAAAACTCAAGCGCATTCCTTGAGCCCAAACATATAGGTAAGAATGAGAGAAAATCCAATAGCCCATCACCTTAAGAAAAGGCCCAAACATCTTAGAAAAAACATCCAATAGCCATAGCCCACAACACTTGGAAATATCCCACATCAGTCAAAATATCCAACACCTTGTCAAAACGAAGGCAAACCCACGTGAACACAAGCTGCTCCCAGCACCTTGTCAAGATCAAGGTAAACCCATATGCATAGGCTATTGGAAGTAAATCAACTTTTGGCCAACACCCTTACCCATTCTTTCCTCTGCATGCTCTAGTGGGAAAACAATAAGGAAAAGCAAGAGGCTCCTTACCTAGATGGAGGAGTGCAGCAGCAAGAAGGTCTTGGAACCCCAAAAAGCTCTGCTTTTATATGCTAGGGTTGGGGAGATTTCACCAAAGAGGATTGAACGGAAGAAAGTGAGGAAAAATGGAGAAGAAGACTTGATAAAATTGGGGGCTTCTAGAACCTATAAAAAGGGCATTTCCTACCCAGCAGATTATCACATATGGGGGGCATTCGTTGGAGATCTAGGGAGAGCAAGCATCCTCTCTCACTACTAGAACCCTCAAATTTCCAACTATATTCTTCCATCTCTTTCCTTATTCTCCTTTGGCATACCGATCTAAAGCAAGAAACATCCTTACTCGTCGCTGGGAGGTCTAATTTCATGCTTTGTTCTTCCATCTTCTTCCTCTCTTTCCCATAAACACATCCAGAGAGAGCAAACATCACCTCTTACATATGGAACCCTTCAATTTCAAGCCATGTTCTTCAATTGCTTCCCTTTTTATCTTCTGTCAAGCCACCAAGGAGCCTGACGAAGCTTTCGTCAATCTGGTGGAAATCTGCTAAAGCCACCCTGCTTCCATCTTCTTCCTCTCTTTCCTATAAACACATCCAGAGAGAGCAAGCATCACCTCTCACCTCGGGAACCCTTCGATTTCAAGCCATGTTCTTCCATTGCTTCCCTTTTTCTCTTTTGTCAAGCCAGTCAAGAGCTTGATGAAACTTTCGTCAAGCTGCTAGAAACTTGCTCAAGCCACTCATTCCTCTTCCTTCATTCTCTCCTCTCTTCCTTCAACAAATCCTCTCAAAATTTTCTCTCCCCATTACTTCGAGCCTCTATTTCTCATAGGAAACCCAAGTCTTCTCTCTCTCATGCTAAACTCATGAATGCTCAGCTCTCATGCCACAAGTTTCTCATGCCAAGCCATAATATTTATCTGTAAGCAACTGTTGGTTTTGTTGGTGAAGGAAGCCAAGGTGTTTACTAAGGCTCCAAGAACCTTTTGGAGCACTCCTGGGGCTTGATAATTGAACTCAGACACAGGGCCAAGTCCACCCATTTGCTCTTTACGACAGCCCAGGCCCATCAGTAGCTGCCAGAAAGAAAAAGCCCCTCATAAATTGGCGACTTCACTGGGGATCATGTCATTATCTTCCCCAACGCCTCAAAAGAAGAAGACTAGAAGCACTAAACTAGAGAAAATAAAGAGATAAGAACATTTCCTCTTTTTTTTTTCTTTTGTTGGCTATCTACTTTGCAGAATAAACATAATATGGATTGCTGACATGCGCCCTTTGTTTGTGTCTTAGATCTCCATTCCCAATCAAAACAAGACCTTGTAAGAGAGCCGGGGGCTTTGGCAAATCCATTATTCATGCCATTGAGCAAACTACACATGCAAACCCCAAAATACTTGGGAACTTCGTGCCAAGCAAATTTTTCCAAAAAGAAAAAGAAAGAGCCAAACACAGGCCAAGCATCTGATAAACAGAATTGAACTTCTTTTTCAGTTTTCTGCCTGAGATATTCCTGGAAGATAACACAAGCTCTATATTCATACTGCTGAAAGAGTGAACCTTCACGCTAGACCAAGCTATATCTTGGTTTGACTCAACCATTAGATTATCCGCATAGCAAGTCCAAGCTAATCATGCCAAGCCAAGTCATGTTCTTCCAGCACCTATTCCATGTCAAACAAAATATTTTCCAGCACATTCCCTATTTCAAACATCCTTCCAACACATGCCCTATTTCAAACATCCTTCCAGCACATGCCTTATTTCAAGCATTCTTCCAGTATCTAGCAATCATGCCGCGCGTATCACCTCCACAGAGGTTTTGTCCACTAATTTCAAGTGTTCTGGGGCTAGTGCTGTAAACTCAAACACAGTAGAAGTGTGAGGGTCTTTCGTGGCCTTGCTTGCTGTAAGTTTTAATTTTCATGTTTTCAAAGTTTTTTATTAAGTCAATAAAATTATCGAGTTAATTTTATGATCCTATTTTCGTTCCTAAGCATTATCTTAAATGATTAATTGTATTTTCATTCATGCAATCTGTGAGTTAAGAATTTTATGCATTTATGCTTTACTTAAATTATTCTATTTTGATTTATTCCATTTCTATTTCTTTTGCCTTGGTCTTCTCTGAGTCTTAGTTCTTGTTCTTTTTCTTCTGGTTCTTCCCCCTTTCTGGCATCAGAGCCGTAAGAGTTGCGGTTGTGTCTAGGTCTGCTACTCATATCGCCCAAGTGGCTGATTTAGGTTTTCTGAGTTAGCAAGTTCTTCTGTTATTTCTAAACAGTTATCTTACAGTTGTCTGTCATCTTCGGTTTACTATCTCAAAAGAACACGGTAAGACCAACAGCTGAACAGTAAGTCCCGCGGTAGAGGCTTAAGAGGTGCGGAACGAGTGTGAGAGAGGGAATGCCTTAGGTTCCAGGTAATAATGAGTTAACTATTAGGAATCCCTGTAGATCTTCTACCTTTTAAAACTCTGAGTCAAACACCTGTAAGTATGAGTCGTTTTCTTAGAACCAATTCAGTTAATTATTCCAGTTCTAGAACTAGTTTGAGTCAAGTCCCAGACATAGTTAATGAAGAACAATTAGAATATGAATCAACAAGTAGTGAATTACACTGTAATGATTGGAATATTCCCAAAGTCTCTAGTAAAGAAATTTATAAGCAAAAATGGTCAATAAATGCTTTCAAGACAACTACGCATGTTAAAACAGTAGAACAGGTCTATGCCTTAGGAAAAGAACATGAAACATGCCAATTACTTAATCTTGAGTCAATTAAGAAGCATAGAAAAGAAGGTTATAATTTTTTGCATATAGGATTAGTTCAGGTTGCAGTTAAACCCTTAACTAAGCTAGGATTAAAAGCAGCAATTCTTTTAAGTTTAAAAGATGCTAGATTTAACGATTTCCAGGATGGAGTCTTAGGAATCATAGAGTCAAGCTTATGCCATGGTCTAGTTCATTTTGATTGCTACCCAGATTTTACAGTCAGTTTAAGTGATCCCCATATATTAAAAGTTTTAACTTTAAATATTAAAACGCATGGTTATAATATTTTACCAGGTAGTCAACCTTTAGCTTTAATTTATAGAATTTATTACAAAGTCACAGGTACAAATATGAATTTCCAAGCCCTTATAGCAAAAGCCCAAAGAATCAAACACTTTTAATTCAAAATCATACGTCAAATGCGAATGTTACAGTACCTCTAATGATTAGATGGTCTGATGTTAAATTACCCCAAGATTGGTATTTAACAACTGAATGTCCGCCAAAGCCGATTCAACGTAGTCTAAACGATCTAGATTATATCCAGCCCTATTTAGATGGAACGGTTAAAATTAGTTTTGATAGGCTAGTTAAATCAACATTCCAATTAGAATAATTGCCAACCTCTGGTCAGTCTTTTAAAATTCCTGCTAGACATTCATCCGCAGAGTCATCCTCAATTACAGAACGAGATTTAGAAGTCGATAGAACCCTAATTGATTTTAAAATTAATGAATTAAGAAAGCAAAAACAAGTAGTTCAACCAAGTTACGGAAAAGTCCGAACTGAGCCCGTTTTACCAGTACAGCCTGAGTCACCTACACGAACAGATTTTGAAGGTTCCACCTTTGAAGCCTGTAATGCCCAGTTAAGAACTCTTAATAAACTTTTAAAAATTCATTGGTCAAAATTAGATGCCCATTTCCAAGCCCCGGAAAATGAATCCAGAAAAGCCAATTATCATGCTTCCTTCCCCAAAGTTCAAAGGAAAGAAATTTTCAATGAATGGAAAGAGTACTTAAAAAAGACTAAGTCAGAATCACCTTATCTCGATTACGTAGAAAGTAAATACATGAGTCAAAATTTAGTTACTTTAACTTAGGAAAAATGGGAAAAAGCCGACAATACCAAAGTCATTAGTACACGCCCTCCAGTTGAGTCAATAATAATCAATCATAAAATGCCAAAATCATAGCTAGCCCTTATAAAGTTGCTGAGTCAAAAGATGATTTAGATAAAAGAGTCATGGAACAAAATAATTACACCAACACGAGTCTAATAGTCATAGGTAAACAATTAGATAAAATTGAAACTAAAATTGACAAGTTTACCCCCAGTGAAATTACTTTAAAGCCAAAGAAAGAAAAACCTTTAGTTAAGTTCAATGAGTTAAAACCCGAGTCTTCCCTCAAGGTAAATTCAACAATGAAAAAGATTGAAGAAATGTTTCAGGAATTAACCCCAGTTAAACCTAAGCCAAACACAGACAAAGGGAAAGAAGAAGAAGAAACTTCAGTTAAACTTTTACAGTGTGAAGTCAATTCTGATAGTGAGTCAGTCATGTCATTAGATTCAAGCCTTTGTCAAGAGTCAGAAACTAGTAATATTTCTAAAATTGAACGAGCCTTTAACAATTTACAAGTTAACCAGGATTCCCCGTGTCTTAAAGTTAGTCGTTTGACAGGTAAAATTAATCCCACAAGTCTCACCAAAAATTGGTACCCTAAGCCTACAGCTCCAGATGTCCAATATGAAGAAAGAACCCAGGGTCAGTTTTCTGTATCTTCTGATAAGCTATATGAGTGGAATATCGATGGCTTGTCCGAACAGGAGATGTTTAACAAATTACAACACATGTCCATGGCAGCCAATAGTTATGCCACTAATCACCAATTAAAGCAATCCAAAATAGTTTCCCTTTTACAAACAGGCTTCACAGGAACACTTTGTTTCTGGTGGGATAAACATCTCACAGAAGATGCAAAATTAAGAATAATCCATGCCTATAAAATAAATGATGAAGGTTATCCTATCTTTGATGAACGCATAGGAACGAGTATAGAAGACGGAGTTAATGTCCTTCTATATACGATAATTGAGCATTTCATAGGTACACCCAGTAGCACAACAGCTAGGATTCATGATCAATTAAGTAATTTACGATGCCCTAAATTAAGTGATTTTAGATGGTATAAAGATGCTTTTATTTCTAGAGTCATGTTAAGAGATGATAGTAATGAATCGTTTTGGAAAGAAAAATTCATAAACGGTCTTCCGAATTTATTTGCTCACAAGATTAGAACAATTTTAAGTAATGAGTCAAGACAAATTAATTATGATGACTTAACATATGGCAACATAATTAGCACAATTAATCAAGTTGGAATGAAAATGTGTGTAGATTTAAAAATTAGTAAATCAATTCAAGCCAATAGGAAGAATGCTAAATATGAATTAGGAAATTTCTGTGAACAGTATGGTCTAGTTCCTATACCCCCGTCTAGACAAGTCAAAAGAAGTAATGATCATCGATTTAGTAAAAGTAGATATTATTCGCATAGAAAACATTCTTTTAAACCAAATGATGAGTTTTACAGTAAAAAGAAGGTCTGGTCTTCATTGGTATTTGCTTTTTGCTCACCGACTATGTTTTTTTCTTTTTAGTTCTTCCCCCGCCCGGTCGAGCTGTCTGAGGTCGATGGTGCATCCGGTAAGCTCTTTCGGTATTCATCTCCCCTAGGAAAAGCAAAGGTCAAAAGGTTATTCGAAAGGTTACCGACAAAGTAAAAAGAGTCAATTTAAGAAAAGCTCAGATAAAACAAAAGTTAAATGTTTTAAATGTAAAAGATTCGGCCATTTTGCTAATGAGTGCAGAGTTAAGGATATGATTAAACAGTTAAAGTTAAAATCTGATGATGAAGCCAAATTAATTCAAGTTCTTGAGTTAGCTAACACCGAGTCAGATCCTATGTCTTCTGCTAGTTCAATTCATTATGGTTCAGATAGTTCCCGGTCTAGTTCACCAAAAGTTCAGATAGGTTGTAAAGACAGGTGTTGCAGGGTCTTAAATAAATCAATTAGTGTCCGAACTAAGCAAGAAGAACAAGAAGAATTATTGATAGATTTAATTAGTAAAATAGAAAATCCGAAATTAAAAGCCGATTATTTAAGAAAACTGAGGAAAGTCATAAGTCAAGAAGAACCCAGTCCGAACCAAGTCCCTACGGTTAGTCTTAATACCATTTTAGAAAGGTTTAATAAAAAGAAAGAAGTCACCCTTCAGGATCTCCAATTACAAGTCAAAACAGTCAAAAAAGAAATTTTAGACTTAAAACAAGTTAGTCAGAAATGACAAACTGAGAATTATGAAATTATACAAGACTTAGTTAAATTGTTAGAATCTAGAGTAGAATAATCCTTTCGGTAAACACAGTTCAGAGACAGAACCTGAATCATCCGATAATGACAAGAACGACAAAGTTATTAAACTAATTAAGCAAATTAATTTTAGAAAATGGTACTCCCGAGTTAGTATTTTCATTAATGAATTTGAATTGAATACAATTGTTTTATTTGATTCAGGAGCCGATTTAAATTGCATTCAAGAAGGTCTAGTTCCAACCCAGTTTTACAAGAAGAGAAGTCTAGTCCCACTAAAGCCCGTCCAATTCAGATGAGTCAAGAGTTAATGGAATTGTATAAACAGGAAGTCACCGAATTAGTCCAAAAAGGAATAGTTAGGAAAAGTAAGTCACCATGGTCATGCCCAGCTTTCTATGTTCAGAAAAATGCAGAGTTAGAAAGAGGAGTCCCTCGTCTAGTAATCAATTATAAGCCCCTTAATACAGTTCTTGAATGGATTAGATATCCAATCCCAAATAAAAGAGATTTAGTTAACCGATTAGAGAAAGCAGTTATTTTTAGCAAGTTTGATATGAAAAGTGGTTTCTGGAAAATTCAAATTAAAGAATCAGATAGATATAAGACTGCTTTTGTAACCCCTTGCGGTCATTATGAATGGAATGTCATGCCCTTTGGTTTAACAAATGCGCCTAGTGAATTTCAGAATATAATGAATGAAATTTTTAATCAATATAGCCAATTTTTCATAGTTTATATTGATGATGTCTTGATTTTTTCAGAGTTGATTGAGCAACATTGGAAGCATTTAAATAAATTCCTCCAGATAATCAAGCAAAATGGTTTAGTTCTTTCAGCTAAGAAAATTAAGTTATTTCAAACTAATGTCAGATTCTTAGGATTTAATATTAGTCAAGCATAGATAAGCCCAATTGATAGAGTTATTCAATTTGCTGATAAATTCCCATATCAAATTCTAGATAAGAATCAATTACAGAGATTTCTAGGATCATTGAATTATGTTTCTGATTTCTACAAAAATTTAAGAAAATTATGCAAGCCCTTGTTTGATCGTCTCCAAAGCAATCCTCCTGCCTGGACTCCAAGTCATACAGAAACAGTTAAACAGATTAAAATTCATGTCAAGTCTCTTCCATGTCTTGGTATTCCTTCAGTAAATTCTTTTAAAATTGTCGAAACAGATGCTTCTGAGTCTGGTTATGGTGGTATCGTAAAGCAAAGAGTTTCCCCTGAGTCACCTGAGCAAATTGTCCGATTTCATTCCGGAGTTTGGAGTCAATTTCAAGTTAATTATAGTACTATTAAAAAAGAAATTTTATCTATAGTATTATGCATTAGTAATTTTCAAGATGATCTTTTAAATCAAAAAATTTTAGTTAGAGTTGATTGCAAATCTACAAAACATGTTTTAGAAAAAGATGTTAAAAATATAGCTAGTAACAGATTTTTGCACGTTGGCAAGCCATTCTTAGTGTTTTTGATTTTGAGATTGAATATTTGAGAGGTAGTGAAAATAGTATAACTGATTTTCTTACAAGAGAGTTCTTGCTGGACAAACAGGCAGAATCATGTCAAGTAGAGAAAAAGAAAAACAAGAAATGCAGTATGGTCAAAGCCAATCAAGCCAAATGAGTCAACCCAGGATACTTCCAGCCACCCTGATGCCTATCAAACAAGAGTCTTCTTCTCAAGCCATGCCTTCTCATATTGTGCCCTACCCAAGTCATTATCCAATTCTAGTAGGTAATAGATTTAATCCTTTGAGTCAACCTTCTTTACGCCCCAATTATCAGTCTGCATTAACTTCTCAGTATGATCCATTTGTTATTCATCCGCCTGCTTCAGTTTCTTCGCAGAGCCAAAGCCTAGTCAAAAGGTCTAATTATGTCACACGAAGCCACTGTCATCTTTTCGTAGTTGAGTCCTACCTTGAAGAACTAGGAGATCTAATTAAAATTGCCCATAAGCTTTTCCCTCCTACTCTTCATTATTTTCCGAGTCATCCTTCCAAGTCTATTAAATTTTATAGGGATACTCTTTATGAAACCCAGTCTACAGATATTAAGCCCATTAAAGACAAAGAAACCAACGCCACAATGTTTCATTCCCTCTACATACGCCAAATTCTCATGCCCCAAGTCTGGAGTCGTAATCCTTATGACCAAAAGCCCCTTCAATCAGGCCTTACTTGACAGGACCCGATCCAAATTCCGCTTTGGAATCTGAGCCGGACCCTGTGCGTGTCCGACACCTAGCGGATGTCGGGCACGAATGACCTATTTGCCCTTCTATACAAAGCACGATAAAATAACAAGGTTGATTGCTACCGAAAAATCGGCAAAGTTTCCCTTGTAACTGGCTCAATACCAACACATTTACACCTGCCAAACAAGTATATATATATATATATATATACAACCAACTGCCAGCATACATATATATACATTCCAACAGTTTAATTCTAAGTCTAGGGCAAAACATCAGAGCGGTTACTAAGAATTTACAAAGGAGTCAATCTTTTTTACAAAACAAAAAGTCCTACATCAAAGGAATGTGCGGAAGGTGGAAAACGGCCCGGTGGTGGATTCCTGTGCACGTCTATTGCCTGGGGGGCAAAACATTAAAAAGGGTGAGTGGACCAAAAAATAAAGTTTAAAAAATAGCATATGAACATACTAACCCCACTGTAAAAACAGTTAGACAAATTAAATTATTCTCTTTATTCCTGAAATCAATGCACTTATATAATTATACATGTATATAAGCCAAACATACTAATGGTCAACATTAATTCCTTAAGGCATTGAAAACAGTTGAAAACTACCACCTAGGTGTAGCCCTTTATTTCCGTCAATTCCTTGCATCACCATGGGTGACACATACTCGCAGGTCTCAGTGACATAAAGTCAGTCCGAGCCGCAACTCGCAGGATTCAGGGGACCGTAGTCCACCTGATCCGCATTACTCGCTCCACACGAGTTCGAGTATCAAAGAACTCGTGGGGCAACTGTCAAGCATGATGACTAAACCGAAGGCAACCAATATGATCCGAAAGCAACATTTAATCTCTGAGTACAAGGTGATTTAGGAAAATATACAATTTCTAAAGAAAATCTGCTGGATAACTGAATTCCTGTAACCTTTAAAATTCTGCTGCCATTTATCTGATAATTAACTAGAATTTCTTTTCTTATATCCGTTAAAGGAGATTTTACTCGGCAGCATGCAAAATAAAATATTTAAAAACATATAACAGCTTTGAATAACACTTATTCAAGATCAAATACTGTAACTGAACTGTTTAAATTCATTTATAAAAACAAAGAGTCCACTCACTGGTAGTCCGTGCTTGCTGGACCTCTTGAAGGTCCCACCTGCGGGTCAACTGGTGCCCGGGTGCCTAATTCAATGACCATAATATTCTATTAATACAATATAGTATTAATTTAAAAATCCTGACCCCCAGTTCCTAGAAGTACGTGCGTCAAATTAAAGTTATCCCTATGCCCATAAAAGCTTAGAATAGTTTAACAGTATCTTGGGACTCAAAAAGCGCTAAAGTCTCAAAAAGTAAACCCAGGACCCCGCGAGTCCATGACCTCCCAATATGATTTGGAAGCCGCTAGAAGGTCCAATATAACTAGGACACATGTCCCGAGGGTTTGGTCTCTATCGGACTGTCGGATTGATCACGATCGTACAATCGCACAATTTCTAAACTCTAGCCCTAGGGTTTGCGATTTCGGAGTATCCTGGACTCCGATTCACAATCCGTCGAATCCTACACGATTCTGAAATTGACTAGAGTAACATATCTGAAACTGATTACGATCCAACAGATCCATAGTATTGAACCCGGAAATCGCATAATATGGAAAATCAGTTAGAGGCACAAACGGCATCCAAATTGAGATCCGTGAATTCCTACGCGCTCGTGACAACCTAAGGATCTCATCGAGACATAGTGCCACTTCACTACCCTCGCCCACACGCTGCTGCACGCGCCAGCAGCGTTGGGTGTCCAAAGTGATTATGCATCGCCGGAAAATCTCAAAACCACGGCTCCAAACTCCTACCCTAGGTATAACACCCTATTTGGAACCACTTTTGTTCTTGGACCTACCCCAAAAACTGACTGGAAGTGGCCGAACTCGGAGGCCGAAAACCGGCCGAATTCCAATTCGAAAATCGAGCTACTTACGGTCAAAATCGATGCAATCCTACCTAACCATCAGCTAGAGCATGGAAAATAGGTAGAAATTCATACCTTACTCGTCAAATTTGGAGAAGAAATGAGGGAGAACGAGTGGTTTGAAGATTTGGAAACAACCACCGGATTTCTGCAAATTCCGGCGACACCGGCGGCGGAGTGGAGCGGCCGAGGGCTGAAACTTGTAGAGGAGGATGAGCTGGTTCTTTTGGGACCGGTACCTACGAAGCTGGCGGCCGGACGTGGTGGCGGCAAGGAGAGGACCG
This sequence comes from Prunus mira, assembly GCA_020226265.1. Taxonomy (NCBI): domain Eukaryota; kingdom Viridiplantae; phylum Streptophyta; class Magnoliopsida; order Rosales; family Rosaceae; genus Prunus; species Prunus mira. The sequence goes on from JACJFO010000033.1 coordinate 450,816, forward strand.
ATCGGCTATGTGTAAAGGGGGGGAATTGTGGTGACAAGAGAGAGAGAGAGAGAGAAAAAAAAAACTGAGGGAGAAGAGAGAAATGAGGTTTTGTAAAAAAAATCTGATTTTTCAAGTTACCGTTTTGCCCCTCGTTGTATTTTAACCATATTTCCTTCGTTAAAGCTCCAATTCGAGTCCACTTCGTGTCTACGAACTCGTTTCGTTGTGCTCTATGCAACGATGTATGTGGAATTGTCAAATTCTCTCTCGGTCAAAAAGTCAACTTTTCTTTACTACATTATTCCAAGGGAAAAATTGTCTTTTCCTCTTAATAAATTACTAATTAAATATTAATTTAGGTTTGGGTCATTACATTACTTATAATTATGGTGATTATATTGATGCATGGTACACAATTTTTTATCATCAGCATTCAGATTTCAGTCATTCATGGTTCCTTAATTTTGATGCCAAGTTTGAAGCTCAGTTTCCTTTCTGGTTTCTCCAATGGTGGAATATTCATGGCCCCGCCTGGGAAATCATCCCTGCCAATCTCCAACTATCAATCAATTATTTTAGCCAGAAGCTTAATTTATCCAAGTCTGAAAAGTTTTTTCCTACAATCCTTCATTTTGTAGCTAAATACAAAGTCCCTTGGATTATGAAATGGAATTATCAAGTTAATTGGGATTCTCGAGTTTTATCCCGATATTTTGCAGTCAAATGGTGGGATAAGTTCGGAATTGACAGAATTATCAAGCAAGTTCATGGTGGGATAAGTCCGAAATCCGAATCTTCATCCAGTCAGCAGCCCAGTCAACTTCCATTCAGCCAAAAGCCAAAGCAGGATGGTCCAACTATTCCCCTAACAGTCAGAATCCTATCCCCGACAGTCAGGATCCCGTTGATTTGAATACAGATTAATTTTCTACAAAGTAGCCGAAAGCAGAAGTTAATTTTCCCAAAGATGCCCAAAGTTAAAGCAGTTTACCTAGAGTTAAAGCAGATGTCAGATGCCTTTAGTCAAAAGATGCCAAGTTAAAGAAATTTACCCAAGGTTAAAGCAACAGATGCCCAAGTTATTTTCAAAAGTTATTTTGTCTTCTTCCAGATGCCAAGTCTTTAAATTAATGCCCCAAGTCATTTGCAAGAATAACTTCTTTTTCAGAACTTCTTTCAAGCTTTCCTTACTTGTAATCTTCTAGTTTTCTAAACACGAGTATAAGTGATCAGTACAAGTGTGAGGGTCTTTCGTGGCCTTGCTTGCTGTAAGTTTTCATTTTCATGTTTTCAAAGTTTTTTATTAAGTCAATAAAATTATCAAGTTAATTTTATGATCCTATTTTCGTTCCTAAGCATTATCTTACATGATTAATTGTATTTTCATTCATGCAATCTGTGAGTTAAGAATTTTATGCATTTACGCTTTACTTAAATTCTATTTTGATGTATTCCATTTCTGTTTCTCTTGCCTTGGTCTTCTCTGAGTCTTAATTCTTGTTCTTCAAGATTCAATAGAACCATACTACGGCTCATCAAAACCACTTGTTAGGACATTACATGATTATTTGCATCCTGCTCGTACAAGTGTGCCATCTTGCATCATTTTTCCGTTAAATGGTCAAACTTTTGATTTTAAACCGAGCATGATACAACTTCTACCAACTTTTCATGGAATGGAATTTGAAAATCCATATTCACATGTGCGTGAGTTTGAGCAAGTTTGTGGAACTTTTCCAATACAAGGGTGTAGGCTTGATACAGTTTTGTTAAAAAATTTTCCATTTTCACGATAAAGCGAAAACTTGGCTTTATTCTCTAAGGCCAAGAACAATTGGAACATGGCTTGAAATGCAAACTGAATTTTTCAAGAAATTTTTCCCAATTCAAAAGACAAATTCTTTGAAAAGACAGATGACCACATTTTCTCAAAAAGATACTGAGTCTTTACCTCAAGCTTGGGAAAGATTTAAAGATTCGTTAATGTTATGTCCTCACCATGGTTTTGAAAGATGGAGGGTGGTAAGTCATTTTTGTGATGGCTTAACACCTAAAGATCGACAATTTATTGAGATGATATGCAATGGAAATTTTATGTATAAAGATCCTGAAGATGCTTTTGATTTTCTTGATGAAATTGCAGAGAAATCTCATATTTGGAGCACTCCCAACACATTTGAGCCTAATTCCCAAAAGGCAAAATCTTCTATTAATCATTCTAGTGGCGGTATTTATCACCTGAAGGAGGAAGATAGTCTCAAAGCTCAATTGGCAACAATGGCTAGGGAAGTTGAAACCCTTAAATCAAAATTGCCTCAAAAAGTTCATTCAATTGCAAGTCAAGAAATTTTTGAGATTTGTGAAGTTTGCTGGGTCATGGGACATGTAACAAAAGAGTGTCCAACACTTCTAGCTTGAAGAGAAATGTTGCATGATCAAGCAAACTTTGTGAATCAATTTAAAAAACCATCTACTTCTGCTGAAACTTATAATCCGGGATGGAGAAACCACCCATATTTCAGTTGGAGAAATAATACTAATAATAATGTGCCTTAACAAAAATCTAATTCTTTTTATTATTCTCCACAGGTGGAAGGACAATCATCGTCATCAAATTTGGAAGATGTTATGAAGCAATTCATACAAAGCCAAACTGCCACAAATCAAAAGAATGCACAAGAGATTTGTGAGATTGACAGCACTCTTTCCAAACTCACTTCTTCGCTGTCAATTCAAGAAAAGGGTAAATTTTCTTCTCAAGTCCAACCTAATCCACATGCACAGTTAGAGGTAACTACCCCTTCTTCTTCTTCTTTGAATGAAAATAAGCATGAATATGTGAAGGTTGTCACTACTCTTCGCAGTGGAAAAATAATTGGGAAAGATGATTTTGTAACAGTTGAAAATAAAAAGAATTTAGAAAAATCCAAAAATAATGAAAAAGAAAATGATGATTCTGAAATTGTTAAGTGCCCTTTTCCTGCTCCATTCACACAAGCACTTAAGGCGGTAAATAAAAATAAAAATCCTAAAATTTTGGAGGTTTTTAAACAAGTGAAAATCAATATACCTCTTTTGGATGTGATAAAACAAATTCCTTCATATTCAAAATTTTTGAAGGATTAATGCACTATCAAAAGAAAGCACAATGTTGATAAGACCGCATTTTTAACTGAAAATGTAAGTGCAATTCTTCAAACTAATACTCCACCCAAGTACAAAGATCCAGGTTGTCCCACAATTTCTTGTATTATTGGGAATTTTAGCATTGAACAAGCTTTATTGGATTTGGGTGCTAGTGTTAATTTGTTGCCTTACTCGGTTTATAAGCAATTGGATCTTGGTGAATTAAACCCCACCTCAATAACATTGCAATTGGCTAACCGTTTAGTCAAAATCCCAAGAGTTATGGTGGAATATGTGCTGGTTCAGGTAGACAAATTTTATTTTCCACTTGATTTTATAGTTTCGGATACTAAACCAGTTGTGCATTATGATTCTCATATTCCTGTTATTCTTGGAAGACCATTTCTAGCTACATCTAATGCTCATATAAATTGCAGGAATGGACTTATGCAACTATCATTTGGGAACATGACATTGGAGCTCAACATGTTCAACATATGCAAGCAACCCGCAAACAATGAAGATGCCGACAAAGAAGTTTACATGATCGAGACAATTGTTCAAAATTGCTTTAATTCTTCTTTTTCTTCTGATCCATTGCAATTTTGTTTAGTAAATAGGGATTGTAATTTTGGACAAGATTTTGAAATACAATATCTTTGTTCTTTGTTGGATTATGCGTAGGTACAAGAACATAATGGCTGGATACCAAAATATGAGGAGCTGCCAACTGTGAGTGATGAGACAAAATCACACTACTACAAAAAGTGAAAAAGACGACTAGAAAACAACGACGGTCTAAGTGAAAACCGTCGTGGTTTTTAAAAAGACGACGGTTCTAAAAACACCGTCGTGTAATACCACCTTAGACAACTAAAAATGGAGATTCAAATGGCTGTTCAAAAACAACGACGTACCTAATTAAAAAACCGACGTCTATTTGAAACAGATTTCCGCAGTGTAAAATCAAAGCCAACAAAGAACGGCAGAAGTTATGAATCGACCGACGTAGAAAGTAAAGACGACGATTTCAATAAAAGCCGCCGTTTTTACTCATAAAATAACACGACGAAATTTTCGTATAAGACGCCGTATAATTACAAACAAATCGACGGCTTTAAAATACAAAATGTCGCCGTATTAAATTAATGTACAACGACGGAAAATATAAATATATCGACGTCATTCTTGTATAGTTCTACGACGTTATCTTTAAATCGTACTATAAAATTTAACGTCATATTTATTCATTTTATACGTCGTAACTTTAATTTAAACCATCGTCTTAATAAGAATTTTTGTTAACAATTTTTTCCTTTATTTTCTTATCCTACGTCGGTAGATCTACTTAATGACAAGAATTGAAATCTGTCATCCAAAAAAGAAACTTTACATATTCCAGAACATTAATTTCCTTCATTTTAAATTTCCTCCGGAAAAAAAACTCTATTTATAACGCACTGTAATTGAAAAATAAACTGAAAGGTCACGGGAAAAAAATTTCTATTCATAATTTAACAATTCAAATCCACGTCGGTTATATTAAACCTAACGACGTTAAATGAAAAGATTCCACGTCGCAAAACAAATATTGCGTCGTGTTAGTTTAGGGTTTCTTTAACAGTTTGGTCCTTTATCTTTCTGCAGGACTTGTATAGTTCAAAGCATTGACTTGTATAGTTCAGTGTATAGTTCAAAGCACTGATTCGATTGCTCATGCTTTATCGCATTCATGAAGCCATTTCTATTCTTTATCGCATTCTTGAAACCCATCTTCTTCTTCTGAAGCTCTACGGATAAAGGAAGAGGCTATCACAAATCTGACGGATCTTCTTAGCCAAGAAAATCAAGCAGAGGATCAGGCACATCTGATCTTCAGATTTACCTGAGAAGCAAACTTTCCTTCGACAGCGAGTGGAGGCCAGGCTTGCATCTCTTTTGATGGAAAGCAAGGAGTATTCAGAAGCACTAAGTGTCCTATCAGGCTTGATCAAGGAAGTGAGAAGGCTAGTTGACAAGCTTCTTCTTGTGGACATAGATTTGATGCGAGTAAGCTCAATTTCTCTTTGAGAAAGACATCCAAATTACTGTCTTTGAGATGTGAGAGACAGTGTCTCTGAGAGAGGAAGAACTTGGAACCCTAAATGTAAACCGAAAATGAATGAAAGCGACAAATTTATAGAATAAATTTTTAAAACCAACGGCGGTCCTTACAAAAAAACAGCCGTTTAAATTGTAAAATCAACGTCGGTATGACCGACGTATATTACAGAAATCCACGTCGGTACATTAATAAAACCGACGTGTTAAATGATCTACCATGACGCAAGTTATTACTTATGTACTTTAATTTTTGAGTTTACTACGACGATACCTACAACACTACTGTCGTACTTATTTACCACGTCCGAAGTTAAACGTACTGTCGTATTTTGTAATTTATACGTCGTAGTTATATGTAACCGCCGTATTATTTTTTTGAAATGGTTTTATATGTAAGCAACTTTTCGTCTACCTGACTTACACATGCACTGTTTCCAAACCCGATTAAAAATTTCAATCTCCCAGAGAAAACTTTTAGACTTTTTTCCTTGTCAGAGCACTTTCAGAGTATCTCATCGTCTTCCTCTCGTCTTCTTCGTCGTCTCTGAACTTAAACATCGATCGTCTTCCTCTTGCTTTCATTGCATGCAAAAGGTAAGCTTTCATTTTCACTATTTTGGTTGCTGTTTTGCATGCTCATACGTTTTTTGTTTGAAAAATCTTTTTACCTTTTTTCTGGCCAAAATCATTTTACTTCTTTCCAAGTTCGATAAAATATACAGACAAAGAGGGAAAGTTTCCAACTTTGAAGACAACTACCTCAACTAAATAAGACGACGGTAGCTTCTTATTTACGTGGTTAAATATGTAGACCACGACGGTTCGTCAGTCGTTCTAGCGTCGTCTGAAAATTGACAAAGTTGTTTTTAAAATTATAGTCTTTTTTTTATTTGCTTGTTTAATTGCAGGTTTGATTTCTCTGAACAATGGTTTTTGTTTTTCCCTAATTTGATAAAATATAAAGAAAAAGAAATTAGAGTTGGTATCTAATATAGACGACAGTATCTTATTGTTTTACGTCGTGTGAATGTTAATTCCACGACGTCATATTAAAATACCGTCGTCTATATAAGATTCCAAAACTTTCTTTCTTGGCCTTGTATTTTATCAAATTAGAAAACAAAAACCATGGTTCAGAAAAATCAAATCTGCAATCAAACATTCACAGAGAAAGAAAGAAGGGTTTTGGATCCTTATATAGACGACGGTATATTAATACTGACGTCGTGTGAACATCAATACCACGACGTTATATAAATATTCCGTCGTTTATAGTTAATTATTACGTCGTTTGTAGTTAATTATTTCGTCATTGTTTAATTACCTTGGTTTTAAACATTTATTACGTCTGATATTATTTCATTGCGTCGTTTAAAATCATATCATACGTCGTCTTTTATTAATAACCGTCGTTTGTGTTCTTAATCTTTTCTTGAAATATTTTCACTTGCAGTTTTGTCTGTAAAAATGGTTTCTCACCAAGACCAAAGTAAGGATTCTGGCTCCAAGAAAAATGGAGGTAAGGAGCAAGTACCTCCTCAAGAGAAGTCTTCGAAGATAATGAAGTCTTCGAAGAAGATGAAGTTTGCTTCATCATCTGCTGATACAGAACCAACCAGCGCGACAACAATCTCTGATGATTCAAAGGCTGGTCGAGGTATGAGCACAATGCCTCGTGTTGTGAAGAGAAAACTTCAGAAACTGAGGCCAATTGTTGAGTACAATAAAAGGGGGAAAGGAATTGGCCAAGCACACAGTGAGATGCAGTCCTATATTGGTGTGTTGGCACGCTCCAGAGTTCCACTTGTGGACTTGAAATGGGCTCAAATCCCCAAGGATATAAAGGAGCAGATTTGGGAAGCAGTTGACATTGCTTTTGTAGTAGGTCAAGGGGGCAAGAACTCTGTCTTAGCTTCTGCTGCCAAGAAATGGAAGGATTTCAAGTCTACACTAACGAGGCATTATATCCTTCCATATACCAATGACAGGGAGAGATTAAGCCAACCCCCTGAAACATATAAATTCATAGAGAAAGCACAATGGGATGCCTTTGTAGCTTCAAGGTTATCCAAAGATTTTGAGTCTGTGCATTCTCAACATGCACAGATTAGGGAGAAACTCGAGTACAATCATCGATTGTCTCGAAAAGGATATGCTGGTTTGGAGGATCAATTAGAGGAAACCATGCCTGGGGTAGAAATTGATCGATCTACCTTATGGAAGAGAGCTAGACAGGACAAACATGGTAACATCCCTGATCCAAAGGTGGCAGAGAAAGCAAAATTAATTGTAAGCCTACTCACTCTGTTTTAAATTTTTATTAAACTGTGAATAATTCTTATTACGTCTTATGTTATATTTTGCGTCGTGTGAATGATATTACCACGTCGACATTTTTTAAAACACGTCGTTAAAGGTCTAAATAGGAATCACAACTCTGTTTTCTGTAATTATAGCATAAGATGTCGGTGGTTCAATTTCGCGTCGTCTGTATTAAATTACTACGTCGAAATGTTTTAAACAACGTCGTTAAAGGTGTGAATATTGAATCATCCCTCTGTTACATAAGACGTCGGTGGTTTATTAATTTCGTCGTTTTAAAAAACTAACCACGTCGGTATAACTACCGTCGTGATAAATTATAATAACGTCGATTTAATGTTATTGCGTCGTGTGAAATTATATAATACGTTGTTTGTATATAAATAACCGTCGTGTGTTTTTGTTCTTACTTTTTTATATATCTTTGTTTTAGGATGATTTGCAAAAACAAGTCTCGGAAGGCAAAGTCACCGTCTCTGGCAGCAATGATGTGCTGACCATGGCTTTGGGCCCCGAGCATCCAGGCAGGGTCAGAGGAGTAGGTGCTGGGATCTCACCAAAGCAATATTTCAATTTACCCAAACCACAGAGAGTGAGCTTTGAAGGACAGTTTAAGAGTTCTCCTTCAAGAAGAGACTAAAAAGATGGAGGCTAAGGCAAGGGAAGAGGCTTTAAGGATGGAGGCTAGAACGAAACAATTGGTAGAGGCTGAGAGGGAGCATTTCCTGAGTCAGCTTTCCCAATTAATTCCCAATTTTGATCCAAGCATGCTTAAACCCAGAATTAGCCAAAGTCCCAAAAATCCAATGTCTGACAAAGCAAGCTGCTCTGGAGGTGATGTGAGATCCCAGCATTTTGAGGATGATACTGCCAAAAATGGGAAACATCAGGAAGAAAAGGTAACATATCTGAACTTTGAATTCTCTGTTTTTTTAAAAACCATTAGACGTCGTTATTATTAATAAAACCGTCGTCTGAAATACATACCACGACGATTTTAAAAATAAACCGTCGTTTGTATTTCAATACCACGTCGTATTTAGTTTACTTGTTTTACACGCCATTTAACGTCGTTATTTTTAAAACTTTGTGGTTTTTAGACGACGGAGTTAATCATTCCCGACGTCATAGATGAAGAAAATAAAGAAGAAAAACAAGATGAAAAGGAGAAAGAAGATGACGACCAGGTATGTTCACATAACTTTGCTTTTTTTGTTTGTTTTTCAAAATTCCAGACGTCGATATTTTTCTTTAAACCGTCGTTTGTTTACAACTTAGACGGCGGAATTGTTTTCTAAGACGTAATAAATAATTCACCACGACGGTTTTTTCACCGTCGTTTAAATTCTTTTCAGACGACGTTTTATTCCTTAAACCGTCGTTTTTATTTCTTTAAACAGGTTATTAAAGTTGTTGATTATTCAAATATGGAGGCGCCATCTTCTTTAAAAACCCTTTGTCGTTATGTGGAAACGACACTCGTGCCTCAGGATAAGACCCTGCACTTTACAATTGATAAGGAGGTGTTTGGTCTAGAGCGCGATACCTTCCTCCTGCCTGAAGATATTACACAATTTGCAGGCATGGAGGAAATAGGAGCTACAGTCATTGCTGTATATATGAGGTTTGTCATTCTAAAATAATACGTCGTTGGTTTATTTATTGCGTCGTCTTAACTAACTAACCACGTCGTTGGTTTATATATATGAGTATGTACCGTCGTGATAAATATATTATAACGTCGTTGTCTATTTCAGTACGTCGTGTGAAACCTTATAATACGTCGTTTTGTTATACATAACCGTCGTGTGTTTTTTTTGCGCTGACTTGTTTATATTATTTTATATATTTAGGTACTTACACGATGTTTTGAAACAAGCAAATATGTGCACAATGGTTGGATTTATCGACCCTGCTACAGTTAGTGCCAGCTCTGGCACAATAGCTGACAGATCACGACTGGTAGCATCTCGACTTCAGAGGACTGACGGTGAACAGATTTTCCTGATGCCTTACAATCTAGGGTTAGTCTCCTTAACAGGATTTTGTTTTTATGATTTTCAATAAATGACAGCGTATAAACTAACCACGTCGGTGTTTTATTTTATTGAGTCGTTTGAAACGACTAACCACGTCGGTAGTTATTTATCGTCGTGATAAATATATAATGTCGTCGATTGCTACTTTATTTCGTCGTGTGAAATATTATAATACGTCGTTTTTGTAAATAACCGTCGTTTTTATATTAATTTTGTGCAGCCGTCATTGGATCTTGCTGATTGTAAGAGCAAAGAGGGAAACAGTCTATTTTCTGGATCCTCTGCCAGGAAATCGTGTGGTCGATGAAGAGGCCAAAAACATCGTGAACAGTGCTATAAAAATTTATAATTCCCACATAGCCAGATCAGGCCGTAAGGCAGTCATTTGGAAAACTCTGTCAGGCACACCAAAGCAACCCAGCAATGTCGAATGCGGGTATTACGTGATGCGCTTCATGAAGGACATCATCATGGATCCTTCCTTGGGGTTTGAGAAGAAGGTAAGAAGAAATAACCTTCAAACATTTTACGTCGTTTTTTGTATTATCAACGACGGTCATGTAAAATTACCGTCGTTGAATAGATATACTACGTCGGTTATGGTCGTCTGTGATTGAATTTCCTTTTATTTATAAACCCTAATAGTCATTGTTTTTATGCAGTATGCGAAGGGAAAACAGGAAGAGCCATACCCCCAAGAAGCAATTGATGAAGTCCGGAATGAATGGGCAGAGTTTGTTTGCCTTCACCTGGAATAGGGGAATTATTGAACACTTGATATTTATGTATAATGTACAAATTTTGTCTATAATATATAATGTAAAAATTTGTTGAGGTTTTCTTAAAGTAAAAAAAAAAACAAACATACAAAATGCGTAACCGACGTGTAATAATTTTCCAACGACGTAATAAAGTCAAAAGCCGTCGTTTTTTGTTGTTTCGTTTTAAACAAATCCGGCGTAAAAGGATATTTAGACGACGTTCTTTGAACAATGGAGTCGTTTATGGTTTACAACGTCTTCAATTTCTTAAGGATTCAGGGTAGTACTTTGTAACGACAGCGGTTAAGTCGAGGAATATATATTTTACGTCGGATAGTTAAATATCCGCCATCGTTTCTCATTTAAACAACGTCATTTTAACAACTTAGTCGTCTATTACAATTTACAACGTCTACAATTTATTAACACCGACGTGGTTTGTTGTTGTGATAAGAATATTTTATTATTTTTATATCAAAATATTCAAAATAAATTTAAATTAAATCAGAAAAATGCAAAGTCAAATCCTATGAAGTCATTGATATATTTTCTTCCCCCTAAACCTTGAAAAAATTCATTTTGAATAACAAAAATTTAAAATGAACATCCAAAACAAAATTGTTTTGATGAGTCATAAAATCACTTCTAGTTTTATGGTTTAGGGTTTAGAGTCTAGGGTTTAGAGATTAGGGTTGTTATTTATTAGGGTTTATTTTTAAAGTATAATTTTTGGGTAGTCTAGGGTATATATTAGGCTGTAAAACCATAAACCCTTTTATAAACTTAATTTTTAAAATTATATAATTTAGTTTTAAGGGTTTAGGGTATTAATTGTTAACGATGGTGGTTGAGTCGTGGAATACATATGTTACGTCGTGCAGTAAATTATCCGACATGGTTTCTACTTTAAACGACGTCATTTTAATATGTAAGTCGTCTATTATAATTTACAACGTTTTCAATTTCTTAACCCCGACGTGGTTTTTCAGTCGTCTTTATATCAAAATATTCAAAATAAATTTAAAATTAATCCGAAAAATGAAGTGTCAAAATAAACGGCGTTACGTTCAGTGTTTCCGTCGTGGAATATTACATTTACGTCGGTTCTTGTAGAACTTTCGCCATGGTTTTTCTTTCGACGTTTTAAAGAGCGCGCGCTCTAAAAATTTTCGCGCGTCCTAAATTTTTTTATATTTGGCTCTTATTCTTATACTTCTAACCCTGAACCCTAAAATTTTCAGATTTCGCGCAACATAACATTTCGCTCTCTCACTTCTGCTCTAATTAAAAGTTGCTCTCTCACTTCTGCTCCGTCGAATCTGTGAGCTCGTCCAACCTGTAAGTACAAACCCTATCTTCCCCTTGTAAATTCATTGAATGATATTAGGTTATTTTGTTAAAGGGTTTTAGGTATATGCTTTGCGATCTGTTAATAATGTGCTTATAAGTATGGGTTCATGGATTTTCTGTTTAATGGGTTCATGGATTACATTATCTGTTATGTTGAATTGGGAATGGATTTAATTTTGTCGGATCTTTTAATCACCCTATGTTATGTTGAATTGGGAATGGATTTATTGTTTTCATGCTTGGTTTCATGTATATGTTGTTTTCTTGCTTGGTTTCATATATATGTTGTGTTCTTAATGGGTTTTGGGTTCTTGAAAATAAACTGAGACACGACGCCTTTTTAGGCATACGACGACGATTACACGACGGTTTATGAAAAACCCGTCATTGTATTACTTATACACGACGGTTTTTTCATAAACCGTCGTTTGTATTACTTATATTAGACGACGTCTGTTGAAAATCCGTCGTCTATATATGCAAATACGTCTGTTTTTGTTTAAAACCCGTCGTCTTTGTTGTGTATTACTTGCTATTAGATCTTTGTATAATCTGCTATAGTGATGGTCATTGCCTGTATTTTCACTTTATTATAGATAATAGGTTATAGTGTCGGAGATGGATAAGTCATGGATGCACTCGGATAGAAGATCGAAGGCATATGAGTTTGGGGTGGAAGCATTTTTGAACTTTGTTGTAGAAAATCTTCTAACTACAACACATATCCGTTGTCCATGTGTTAAATGTGTTAATTTGAAGTTGTTTGGGGTTGGAATTATAAGGGATCACTTATACTTTAATGGAATTGACCAAAGCTATAAGAATTGGACATTTCACGGAGAACCTTGAGAAGCAACTACTAATGCTAGTAGAAATGTTGAAGAAGATGATGGCCATAGTAGGTACAGTTTTGTGTCTGAAGAAATTGATATGGATGATAATGATTTTGGTTCCGATCCGTATGAGTTTGCCAATGTGATTGGGGATGGAGATCAACCAGTGTACCCTGGTTGTAGAAAGTACACGAAGTTATCGGCATTAGTGAAGTTGTATAATTTGAAGGCAAAACATGGGATGAGTGATGTCTGTTTTACAGAATTATTGATACTTCAAGGCGATTTGCTTTGTGTGCATTGGGGCTGAGTTATGAGAAAATGCACGCATGCCCCAATGATTGCATCTTGTATAGGAAGGAGTATGAGGATTCAACTAATTGTCCTACTTGTGGTATCTCAAGGTGGAAGGAAGGCAAAGATTCAATCTTGAAAGAGGGTGTGCCAGCGAAGGTGGTGTGGTATTTTCCTCCAATTCTAAGGTTTAAAAGGATGTTTCAATCACATGAGACAGCTAAGAGTTTGACTTGGCATGCTGCTAGAAAATCAATTGACGGTCAGATGTCTCATCCGGCGGATTCCCCGTCTTGGAAACTTCTTGATGATAAATGGCCTGAGTTTGGTAATGAGCCGAGAAACTTGAGATTGGCTCTTTCATCTGATGGATTCAATCCCCACAGTTCTCTAAGTAGCAGATATAGTTGTTGGCCGGTTATCTTAGTTACATATAATCTCCCTCCATGGCTGTGCATGAAACGAAAGTTCATGATGTTAACCTTATTGATTTCCGGTCCTAAACAACCCGGAAATGATATAGACGTCTACTTGGAGCCTTTGATTGATGATTTAAAATCTTTGTGGGATGGGATTAGAGGAGTGTATGATGCACATAATGGAGAATACTTTACACTCAGAGCTGCATTAATGTGGACAATTAATGATTTCCCCGTCTATGGAAACTTATCTAGTTGTGTTGTTAAAGGATATAAAGCTTGTCCAATATGCGGCGATGATACACCTAGTCACAGGTTGAAAAATGGCCACAAAATTTGTTACATTGGGCATAGAAAATGGTTACCAATCAATAATCCGTATTTAATGGGAAACCTGAATATGGCATACCTCCCGAGCCATTAACCGGAGAAGAAGTGCTGCATATGGTTGAAAATGGTGACAGAGTTTGTTGGAAGAAGAAATCAATATTCTTTGATCTCGAGTATTGGAAATACCTTCCTGTGAGGCATGCCCTAGATGTTATGCACATTGAGAAGAATGTTTGCGATAGTATCATTGGTACATTGCTGGAGATCCCTGGAAAAAATAAAGATGGGATTGCTGCTCGATTAGATTTATTGAACATGGGGGTCAAAACTGATTTGCAACCCGAGTATGGAGAAAGACGTACTCGTTTGCCTCCTGGGCCTTGGAATTTGTCAAGAGCAGAAAAGAGAGAGGTTTGCAATTCTTTCTATGGTATGAAGGTCCCTGAAGGTTATTCTTCAAATATTAAAAATCTTGTATCTTTACAAGATTCAAGACTTCTTGGCCTTAAATCACATGATTGTCATACCTTAATGCAACAATTGCTCCCTGTGGCAATTCGTTCTGTTTTGGAGAAGCCTGCAAGGTATGCAATAACTCGTTTGTGCTTCTTCTTCAATGCTATATGTGCAAAGACTGTTGATGTTTCCAAGCTAGATAAGTTGGAAGAAGATGTAGTAGTTACTCTGTGTTTGCTTGAGAAGTACTTTCCCCCTTCATTCTTTGATATCATGGTTCATCTAGTAGTACATCTTGTCAGAGAAGTTCGTCTATGTGGGCCAGTATATTTTAGGTGGATGTATCCGTTTGAAAGATATATGAAAGTGCTGAAGGGGTATGTTCATAATCGTACTCGTCCCGAAGGTTGCATTGCTGAGCGGTATATAGCTGAAGAAGCGGTAGAGTGTTGTGCTCAGCATTTATCTGATGTTAGTACAGTTGGAGTGCCTTCAAGCCAAAAGATGGGACTTTCAAAGCCATTATCAGGTTGCACAGTGAGCGTAGTTGATCAGGACCTGTTGAATCAAGCACATCTATATGTCTTGGAGAATACGGAGGAAGTCCTACCTTATATCGAGTACGTATGAGCTTTATTCTTTAAGTTTCCATTTTAAATTATTTCTTATGTTTATCTTCTATATTTAGGACCGTAATGCTTGAATTTTTCGTGTCATGTAGGCAACATATGATCCACATCAAGACTGCTTATCCAAAATTTAGAAAGAGAACAAAGTGGCTGCAGGATAAGCACAATAGCACTTTCATTCAATGGCTACGCTTCAAGGTATATGTTGTTGAATAACATATTTCTCTTTTAATTTTCTTCTTATTTATATGTTAGATTGAATTAAGATATGATTAATTTGCAGGTTCAAAGTGAACTTGAGGAAGACAATCATGGCGTATCAGAAAATTTAAGGTGGCTAGCAGCTGGTCCAAACATGTCAGTGCCATTATATAGGAGCTATCTTATTAAAGGTATTAAATTCAATATCAAGGCACAAGATGATGTGCGGACAACTCAAAATAGTGGAGTTTATTTACTTGCACATACCATGCAAGTTGCTAGTGCCAAGGATAAAAACCCAATTCTCTCAAATATGGGTTTCTATGGTGTCATTCAAGAAATTTGGGACCTTGACTACCAAAAGTTTACAATCCCAGTCTTTAGGTGTGATTGGATAGATAGTTCTGGTCTTGTAGTCGACGAACTTGGATTTACCCTTGTAGATTTGAGTAAAATTGGACATAGGAATGACCAATTTGTTTTGGCTTCTCAAGTCAAACAAATATTTCTTGTTGACGACCCGATGCATCGTGGTTGGTCGGTAGTGTTATCAATGCCTAATAGAGAATATAATGATGTTATTGGTGATGAAGTCTTAGGTGATGTGATAATTGAGTGTGAGCCATTTACTAGAGGGATGCCAAATGTTGACACATTTGATGAACTGGTGGGTGAGTTAGGCGGTCAAAATATTCGAGATGGGTGTGAAGATATATGGATTGAATGATGCTTATGTAATTGGCAGTGTATGACATTAATTTTGTAATATATTGTAATGTGATTTCTTCACTTTCTACGTTCAAATAAAACACGACGTTATTGTGAACCAGTTATTCAGCATATTTACCGACGTCTTAAAGCAACGTAATAATGAAGAACCACGACACTATTGTGAAGCAATTATTCAGGATATCACGTCGGGGAAGGATTAAGAACCGCCATGTAATTCAAAATAACACGACTCCAATCCCATAATACCGATGTCTAAAAAACGAGATATATAATCTGAACGTTAAAAAATACGACGTCATCATACATTTTCCACGTCGACAGTTCTTTTATAAGCGAAGAGGAACGAAATGAATTCCGACGGAAATTCATTATAACCGCCGTCTAATAACAATTAAACGACTTTATTTGTAATACGGCTCTCATCATAATCTACGCCGTCTATATGTTCTGTAATACGGCTCTCATTTATTTGGAACCGACGTTGTTTAGAAGTTCAACGTCGTCTATATTATTAAGTGCGTCGTGAGTAATGAATACATATAAATACAACGTCGACTATATAAATGCCACCGACGTTGTTTCGCATTTCAACGTCATCTATATAAATACATACGTCGTAAATAATGACATTGACAACTATTTCCACGTCATCTTTTTTAGAAAAATCGAAGTGGAAAATTTATTTCACGCCTGTTGTTTGTAAATAAGAGACGTAGTAGATTTCAATAACGTCGTCTTCTCATGTATTTAAAGACGTCATATTTTTTCTTGTCGTGTAAATTATATTTAACGGCGTAGTATTTTAGTTGTCGTCGTTGTATGTATATCTTGCGGCCTTGTTCTTTTAATATGTGTCATACTTTTCCTTTTTAACGACGGTGATTTGTTTGAGTTGGTCGTCTATTCTCATCCTCGACTATTTTCTAGAACTTTAGCAGACTAAACACGTCTGTTTTTATTTTTTTCCGACGTTGTTTTATTTAACAACGTCTAATATTTATCGTCGTTGTTTGTTTCTGAAAATAGGACGTATAAATTTTGTAATACGACTCTCATATATTTGTAACCGACGTTGTTTCGTTTTTCAACGTCTACTCTATAAATACATACGTCGTAAATAATGACACTGACAACTATTTCCACGTCATCTTTTATCGAAAAATCGAAGTGGAAAATTAATTTTACGACGGCTGTTTTTATATATGCGACGTAGTAGGTATCAATAACGTCGTCTTCTAATGTATTTAAAGACGTCGTATTTTTTATTGTCGTGAAAATGATATTTAACGGCGTCGTATTTTTATTTTCGTCGTTGTATGTCTATCTTGCGGCCTTGTTCTCTTAATATGTGTCATATTTTTCCTTTTTAACGACGGTTGTTTTAGAGAGTTGGTCGTCTATTCTCATCCTCGACTGTTTTTTTAGATCTTTTTGCAGTACAAAGACGTCGTTTTGTATTTGTTGATGACGTTGTATATTTTAACAACGACGGTTATTTAGCGTCGTGGTTTATGAGGGAAAAGATGACGGTGGATTCCACGACCATTGAAAAACCCAATACACGACGGTGATTTACCGTCGTCTTTTTGCTTTTTTGTAGTAGTGTCATCAAGAGAAAAAGCCCCAAAGTGTGAATTGAAGCCTCTTCCTGCTGGACTTAAATATGCTTTTCTGGGAGAAGATGAGACCTATCATGTGGTAATATCTTCTAAACTAGAGCTTTTGCATGAAGGTATGGCACTTAAAGTTTTGAAAGATCATAGGACTGTTATTGGATGGACTTTATCTGATATTAAAGGTATTAGTCCTTTGGTTTACACACACCCAATATTTTTTGAAAAAGATGCGAAACCAGTTTGGCAAGCTCAACGTAGACTTAACCCAATAATGAAAGAAGTTGTGGAAAAAGAAGTACTTAAACTTTGGGATGAAGGTGTCATATATCCAATTTCTGATAGCAAATGGGTGAGTCCTACATAGGTTTTTCCTAAAAAAATCAGGAGTCACAGTAGTTGAAAATGATAACGGAGAAATGGTACCAACTAGGGTCACTATTGGATGGAGGATGGTGTATTGATTATCGTAAATTGAACTCAGTCACAAGAACGGATCATTTTCCTTTTCCATTTCTTGACCAAATTTTGGGAAGAGTTGCAGGGCATATGTATTATTGTTTTTTAGATGATTATTCAGGATATTATCAAATTGAGATTTCATTAGAAGATCAAGAAAAAACAACTTTTACTTGCCCATTTGGAACTTTCGCTTTTAGAAAAATGCCTTTTGGTCTTTGCAATGCACCAGCCACATTCCAACGTTGCATGATAAGCATATTTAGTGACATGGTAGAAAAATATTTAGAAGTTTTCATGGATGATATTACTGTGTTTGGTGATTCATTTTCTGATTGTTTATCTAACTTGGAGAATGTTCTTTTCAGGTGTAAAGAGAAAATTTTAGTGCTTAACTGGGAGAAATGCCAATTCATGGTCACATCTGGCACAGTACTTGGACACATTGTTTCTCACAAAGGAATTGAAGTGGATAAGTCAAAAATTGATTTAATTGCAAATTTGCCTATTCCTAAAACTGTTAAAGAAATTGGATCTTTTTTAGGACATGCAGGTTTCTACCGGAGATTCATACAAAATTTTAGTGCAATTGCAAGGCCATTGAATAATCTCTTGGAAAAAGATGCTAAATTTGATTGGAATTATGCATGTCAAGAAGCATTTGAGAAATTGATTAAAATGCTAACATCAACTCATGTAATGCAGCCCCCAAATTCGTCCATGCCATTTGAAATAATGTGTGATGCTAGTGATGGTGCTATTGGGGCAGTGCTAGGCCAAAGAAAAGACAAGAAGCCTGTTGTTATCTGCTACGCAAACAGAACTTTGAATAGTGCACAGAAAAATTACACTACAACTGAAAAAGAATTGCTTGCTGTAGTTTTTGCACTGGAAAAGTTTAGGTCATACATTTTGGGCTCACAAATTGTTGTTTTTACAGATCATTCAGCCTTAAAGTATTTCTTGACAAAGAAGGTAAGAAAATCACGATTGATTAGATGGATTTTGCTTCTCCAAGAATTTGATCTTACAATCAAGGACAAGAAATGAGTGGAGAATGTTGTTGCAGACCATCTTTCTAGGATATCTTTTGAGTAGCCTTATGAATATTTGCCTATAAAAGATTCATTTCCTGATGAACAATTTTTTGATGTTTCTAAGTTACCATGGTTTGCTAACATTGTGAATTTTCTTGCTACAGGTCTTATCCCACCTCATTGGACCTCACAAGAGAAAAAGAAATTTATGGTTGAGGTAAGAAAATTCTTTTGGGATGGCCTGTATCTCTTCAAATATTTTCCCGACCAGGTAATCCATAGATGTGTTCTTGATGATGAAATAGTTAGTGTCATATCTTTTTGTCATTCTGAGGCTTGTGGAGGTCACTTTTCTTCCAAAAATACTTTGGCCAAAATTCTTCAATGTGGTTTTTATTGCCCTAGACTTTTCAAAGATGTGTATGAATTTTGCAAGACTTGTCCAAGTTGTCAAAAGTTGGGCAAAATTACTCAACGTAATATGATGCCTCTTAACCCAATTTTATTGAAATTTTTGACTATTGGGGCATTGATTTTACGGGTCCTTTTCCTCCATCTTTTGGTTACTTAAATATCCTTGTTGCTGTGGATTATGTTTCAGAATGATTATAAAACTGTTTTGAAATTTTTGAAAGAAAATGTATTATCCAGGTTTGATGCTCCTAGAGCGATCATCAGTGATGAAGGATCACATTTTTGTAACCGACCATTTAAAGCTTTGATGAAAAAATATGGGATAACCCATAAGATTTCCACTCCATCCCATCCACAAACAAATGGCCAAGCAGAACTTGCAAACAGGAAAATCAAGCAAATTTTGGAAAAGAGGTGAATCCAACCCGGAAGGATTGGTCATTGAGACTAACTGATGCTTTGTGGGAATACCGTACTACATACAAATCACCTCTTGGTATGTCCCCTTATAGGCTAGTTTATGGTAAACCTTGTCATTTACCTGTTGAATCAGAACATAAAGCATATTGGGCTATCAAATTGTTTAACTTTAGTCTTGGAGATGCAAGTACCTTGAGAAAACTCCAATTGAATGAACTTGAGGAAGTCAGGAATGATGCATATGAGATATCACAAATTTACAAAGAATGTACTAAAGTTTTTCATGATAAAAATATTTTGAGGAAAAATTTTGAGCCTTCTCAACTTGTTCTTTTGTATAATTCTAGACTTCATTTGTTTCCTGGAAAATTAAGAACTAAATGGACAGGGTGTTTGGGCCTAAATTTGGCACGCCAAAATTCAGAAGACAGGCCCATGATGAAATTACCTGCCCAGCCCAAAAACTTGATAACGAAATCAGGATCCAGATAGGTTGAAAGACCAAACGTGGAAACTGTCATATGGGCTTCAAGGATCAGCCCATAACTTTTGTTGGGTTCAAACCCAAGGGAATTAAAAACACACCCACATGATTGCCTCAGCTTTGAAAAGTCAGCAATTCCAACTAAATTAAAAATACGAGAGGGACATCTCTGAAACACTGCCAGCAGAAGATCAAAACCCATCTGTAATCGGAGATTTTGCTCCAAAAAGCAATACACCATCTTCCAAGGAATTCACGAGTCACGCTTTCTAAATTAGAACGGGAAACAGGGAGCTGTTCAGAAAATACAAAAGAAAAACCAAACTACCATAAAAAGCCTACACAGACAGTGGCGTCGGTTGAAATAGAAAGCTGCCACCCAGGAAACCAAGGAAGGGACTGCTTTAGGAGGTGACTACTGAGAGCCTATCTACCATGATTGATAAGAATCCATTTTTTTACTTTACATTATAGGAGATCTTTTTACCGCCCATTATTTAGAACTAAAATCACCTCCCCAAGAGGGTCTCCTATAAAAACGAAAGTAGGCAAGGAAACAAACACACACAAAAAAAAACACTCAATTCATCAATCAATCAAAAAAACAAACAACAAGAAAACAACCAAAAGCTCACTTGGATTCCAAGAGAAACCAGCTTTAGACCAGAATTCCAAAGTTCAGACTTAGAAAATAAGTCTTCTAAAACGAGATCTCTCTCGTTACAAATTTGGTTCAGCAAAAGCCAAGGCAAGTAGAGTTTGAGTTTTCACAAATGTGGAGACCTCAGCAAACTTATGAAGAGTCCTGCTCAAGCATAACAACGCTCGTAGTGCAATCCCTAGCCTACCAGACCTTCGAGAATAGCCACTTCTGCCCCTTCAAACTGAAGAAGCTGCAGTTCTGCCCACTCAAATGCCTCACGAAGCATGAAGTAAACATAAAGCTCTGCCAAAACCGAATTTTGGTATCGATTTATAGCTCAACCTAGCATCTGAAGTCACGAAGCAGTACGGACCAACCCTGGCGCGTCCAGTCCAGCCCAAGCCAGAGCCTTCTATCCAAGCAGAAACGGAGTTCCGGCCGTCTTTTAACCTTCCTAGCGTCGATATGCATATTTATTATTTTGTAAAAGGCAGTTCTGCCTAAAACAGCCCAACTTCTATCAAATTTTTCTAGCCAGAACAGCCGTTTGATACTGAGATAAATTTTGAAAGTCCTCACCAGTCTGAGGCAAGAAAAGAACTTACTTGGGAGATATTCCTCATCCAAATTCACAATCATTTGTTTTAGAAGTCAGTAACTTAGGGCGCAAGTTATCCACTCTAAAAAGAAGTCTGCTAGGATTTACATTGCTAGCAGTGGCACGCTCACACACCAAAGAAAGCTGACTTGTCGACCAACAAATGGTCTCCAAGCCAGTGGGGAACTTCGCCCTTCCACCTCAGGAGTAAACACGAAAACGGGTGAACACAGGGCATTTCATTGTTAAAAGAGTTTGCCCATATGGGACTGTTGAAGTTGAGGATCCCAAGAATGGAAATATTTTTAAAGTTAATGACCAACGACTTAAACCTTACTTGGGGAGATGTATACCAGAAGATGAGACAGTTTCTTTGAACGAACCTGTTTACCAGGATTGATTAGACTTCCCTTAGTCAATCTGTTGTATATAATTAGTTTAGAAATTTTTGTTCACTTGAAACATATTAAGATTCAATAGAACCATACTACGGCACATTAAAACCATATTAAGACTTGCCATAACTGTATTAAGGGTCACAAAAATGATATTAAGGATCGCCAAAAAGGTATCAGGGCTCACCACAAATGACTTAAGGCCTACCAAAACCATAACAGGGCTTACCAGAGCCATATTATTAAGGATCACTAGAACCATATTAAGGCTTCCTAAAACTGTAACACCCCGCGCCAAAAATTACTGTTCAACTAATTATTGATTGTGAAATTTCAATTTTGCCCTTGGGCATAGGGGTACTTTAGTCACTTTTTGTTATGGAAGGATTTTGAGGAATTGATGTCACCGTTGTGTAGAGCTCGATGATACGAGTTCGTAGACAAGTGGCAAGTTCAATTCAAAGTTAAAACGAAGAAGTTATGATCTACGGAAGTGCAGTGGCACAATCGTAATTTATGATCACTAGACACACATCTAGCTTCTCTCTCTCACGACACTCTCTCTCCCCGACTATTTTCTCTCTCCCTCTCTCTCTCTCTCTCTCCTTTCCTGCAATGCCGCTGTTTCAGACTGCAATTTTCTCTTCGTTCGGCGACTAAATTCGACAATTCTAGTTCCAAAAGAATTGTCTCTCTCTCCTATACTTGACCTACCCATCTTCTCCGATTGAAAACCAGCTTAAGATATTGACTTTAAAACTGGGCAGATTTTCGAAACCCTTTTCAGAGATTCCGGTGGCTGTCTTCTTCGATCTAGGTATACATCTTCATCCCCTCCACTTGTTCTAGCTGTCCATGCTAATACTTCAATCAATTTTGAGGTTTCACCGATCATTCAATATACCGACTTTCGTCGATGGTTTCAGTTTCGATTCAGCTAGCTCTGTCTAGTTTTTTGCCGTGGTCTGAGAACAAAAGTCGATCTCCTAGTTAGTATGAATCTATTGGCATAGGTTTTGGCTGGTGGTTTGGATATTTTCTGTCGCTGAAAAATCTCTCAAGACACCCACCTCTGCCAGCGACAGGTAGCGGCCCGTGGGCCATTGTGTGGCAGCCCATTGAGCTAGTTATAGTTTGACTGTCGAAAGGATATTGCACTTATTATGCGATACCCAGTTGCGATAGGTTTGGACCATTCGATCGGTCCCAATTTCAAATACTTTGTTCCTCGTACCTCTAGGATTGTGTAGGAACTGGTTGATCGAGAATCGGAGTCCCGGATACACCGAATCAATGATTCTAGGGTTAAGTAAACCGATCACTGTATGATCGTGCGATCTACAGTGATTCGACTACTCGATTGAGACCAAGCTCTCAGAACTTGTTAATTAGACCTTGTTGGACTTATAGGAATGTTTGGATCGGAAATCGGAGGTTGTGGACCCCGTAGACCAAATTGGTCAAATTCCACGATTGGGGCCAAACTAATCGTTGGATCGTGATGAGACTTCTTGGATGAATTCAACTTATGGTTATGGACCAATAGGAATTATCATATAATTGTAATTGGAGGTTTGTTTTAAAATGGTATTGTGTTATGAGAGTTTCATTGAATGCTTATGAATTATTATACAATTGCTTTTACCTTCGAAGCATGTTATATTATGTTTAATTGTGTGGAGTTGGGAATGGCTTGGATAACTGGATTTTGGAATGAATAAGAAATGAATTAAATGCCAGATTATATGTCTTTATTTAAATATATGCTCAGTGGCTTGAAATTGATGAATTATGAAAACTAGTTTTCTAAGTAGTATGTTGTACATAGTTGAATGTAGTTTGAGAATAGTTTTGAGAGATTTTGCATGGTCAAATTCAAATTAAGGAATGTTGGGATTGATCTCGTTTTAAAAAAGGGATTTTTGGTTGTTTATTTAAGAACTGATTTTTGGAAAGTTGAGAAAGGATTAGGAAATGGATTTATGAAAGTGGATTTGTAGAAAAAGAGGAATTTTATGATAAGTTTTGGAAAATGGTTTTTAAACCCACCAAAGGAGTACCCCCCCTCCCCTTCCCCGGCAGTTGCCTTCGAAATAGTCTAGTCATTTATGACAACACCTCAAGAGTCTCGAGGACGCCTGAACTGTGTGGTGTGAGGATTTGCATTCAGGTTGATTATATTTGTGCAAAGTTGGACACGTATGGGGTTCGACAAGGATTTCAAAGTGGGATTTGGGTTGGGTTCTGTCAAAAATGATATTAAAACTCACTAGAATCATTTTATGGCTTTGTTAGAACCATATTAAAGCTCACTAGAACCATTTTGTGACTTACTAGAACCATATTATGGGTTACCAGAACAATAACATGGCTTATCAAATTTATATTATGAATTATCTAAACCATATGAGGTGTATTAGAACCATACTGAGGCTTACTAGAATCATATAAAAGCTAACCAAAAACATATTAACACACACCGAAACCATATTATGGCTTACTAGAATCATATTATGACTAACTAGAACCATATTAAGGCTTACAAGAACCATACTGAGGTTTAGTAGAATCGGACTAAGGCTTATCAGAACTATATAAGGCTCACCACAACCATATTAGGGCTCATCACGACCATTGTTGAGGCCCAAAAAATCCAAGGCTGGGCCCAAATATATTTATAGCCTAGTACGACACCTAACTTGGGAAGAAACCTAGCAAGAGTTCTAATTTCTTTTCTCTTCATTTGTTTCTCTAATCTTATTTCTCGGTGTGCGATCCATGGTTCCTATTAGCAAGATAGTGGGAGGGCTCCACTTCTATGAGTTGACTTTTGAATTAAATCTCACCATTTAAATCTTCATATTGGTGAAAGTCAATTGAGTTTAATCCTTTGAGGACTTCCACAAACCATGGTTGAAGCCTAGCAGCGTGTCATGGTTATCCAAGCTAAATAGGGTGTAGGGCATAATCTATTTAAATTGGAATGGCCATGCAATTGAATCCTTCTCTTATACAGTACTCTTATTCACATTATTAGATAAAGGAATCTAATGTCAAATACCATCATGTGAATTATTCCTTTATATGATTATTCTGATAAGAATTGAAGACCACTTCTTTCAAATCTTATCTTTTACTTTGTGCAAAGATTTGATCAATCATATATTTGGAGTATTCACTCTCTTTACTAAGAGTAGAGATCCCTTATCGTACATTCATTTGCCTCCATGACTTTATTGAGAGTTCTGATAAACACCTTTAAGTCATGTCTTCTTCAACACAACGGTACAGTGATCTCAAAGACAAACAAAATAGCCATAAGACATCTATGATGTCTCAGGTCAAAGGATTAGTTTGCACCATTGCAATCCATCAGATCTAGTTTGACATGTGAGTAAAGACTTTCATTGTAGATTCATGTATTTGATCGCATTCAGTGTATTTGTTCTCCTACAAGCACCTACATACATGTCTTGGTATCGGCACACTCAATGACTTGAGACCTCGTCATTTGGGAGAAGATACTATGTATGCTTATCGTAGCGAAATATCAATGCCCAATTGATACTCATATGACCAGGAACATATTTAGGATTAGGGATCATGATAAGTCTTGATGTATGCAATCTCATTACATAATTCTCATGTCCACTTATATATATATATATTCCTAGGACTATAGTTGTCTTGTATTTCATGAGATAACATATAGTCATGAATTAAAACAACTGGTGTTGCCCATAAATAACTTAATAGTCATTACAAAAGATGTCCTCAATACAAACTATTACATAATTACTTGGTAGGCCATCTATCCAACTTAAACAATACTATATTAAGACTCAATAGAAACATATTAAGATTCAATAGAACCATACTACGGCTCATCAAAACCATATTAAGACTTGCCATAACTGTATTAAGGGTCACAAAAATGATATTAAGGATCACTGAAAAGGTCTCAGGGCTCACCACAAATGACTTAAGGCCTACCAAAACCATAACAGGGCTTACCAGAGCCATATTATTAAAGATCACTAGAACCACATTAAGGCTTCCTAAAACTGGAACACCCCGTCCTAAAAATGATTGTTCAATTAATTATTGATTGTGAAATTACATTTTTGCCCTTGGGCATAGGGGTACTTTAGTCACTTTTTGTGCGGGAAGGATTTTGGGGAATTGAGTGTCACCGTTGGGTAGAGCTCGATGATACAAGTCCGTAGACAAGTGGCAAGTTCAATTCGAGGTTAAAACGAAGAAGTTATGATCTATAGAAGTGCAGTGGCACAATCATAATTTATGATCACTAGAAGCACATCCAGCTTCTCTCTCTCGTGACACTCTCTCCCCGACTATTCTCTCTCTCTCTCTCTCTCTCTCTCTCTCTCTCTCTCTCTCTCTCTCTCTCTCTCCGCGAGTGCCGCTGTTTCAGACTGCAATTTCGTCTTTGTTCGGCGACTAAATTTGACAATTCTTGCTCCAAAAGAATCGTCTCCCCCTACTTAACTTGACCTACCCATTTTCTCCGATCGAAAACCAACGTAGCGCCGAAGATATTGACTTGAAAACTAGGCAGATTTTTGAAGCCGTTTTCGGAGATTCCAGCAGCTATTTTCTTCGATCCAAGTATACACATTCATCCCCTCCACTTGCTCTAGCTGTCTACTATGACCCCTTGAATCGATTTTTATCCACTTTCGCCGATGGTTTTGGTTTCTGTTCGGCTAGCTCTGTCTAGGATTCAGAAAATGGTTTTCAAACCCACCGTAGGAGTACCTCCCGATAGTTTCCTTTGAAATAGTCCAGTCATTTATGACAACACCTCATGAGTGGCTTGAAATTGATGAATTATGAATACTAGTTTTGTCAATAGTATGTTGTACATATTTGAATGTAGTTTGAGAATAGTTTTGAGAGATTTGCATGGTCAAATTCAAATTAAGGAATATTGGGATTGATCTCGTTTAAAAAAAGGGATTTTTGGTTATTTATTTACAAACTGATTTTCGGAAATTGAGAAAGGATTTGGTAAATGGATTTATGAAAGTGGATTTGTAGAAAAAGAGGAACTTTATGATACGTTTCGGAATAGTCCAGTCATTTATGGCAACACCTCACAAGTCTCGTGGACGCCAGAACTGTGTGGTGTGGGGATTTGTATTCAGGTTGATTATATCTTCCTAAGTCCTGCGAGGGGAATTGATGAATATGCGTTTCAGGCTGGTCACTCGATTTTACAAGGATATGTGTCCTCGGGTTGACTACGTGTCCCCCAAGTTCTGTGATGATGTAACATATATGGTACTTGTTTTGACGGAATATTATTGGAATTGACGGATTATGATTGGGGGTACGCCTAGGTGGAGAGTACTTGAGTTTTAAGATGTTTTAAACTGAAATTGATGATTTTATCTTGGTACTTATTGGTGAAGATTTTAATACATGTTTTCAGATTTATGAGACAATGATTGAGAGTTTTCTAAGTTTTAAGGATTTTACACAATTCACAACTACTTTCTTAAGAGATGAGTTTGTTTCAGCGAATTGATTAGAATTTGAAGCTTTTGGTTTTTGGAAAGTGTGAGGGAATATTTAGTCCATGTGCTTACATATGGGTTGAATTTTGTTTCTTGTATAAAGAACTATGTGCGGCTTGATCCCTCAGTAAGGGTACGTAGGCAACGTAGGCTAACCTAGGTGTAGCCGCAAGTTTATGATTGGTTTGTTATGATCAATTTTGTAAGGTTGAATTTGTTGAAAGGTTGGGAAATTTGTGCAGGTAAAATTCTGGGTTTTTGGTCTTTTTCAGGGGAGACTCTGTTAGTTTTCCGGTAGAAGCCAGACCTAAAGCAGTTTTTAGATTAGGGTAAGAATGGTATTTTGGTTATTTATGCCCGACACCTGTCAGGTATTGGACACGTACGGGGTTCCACACGGATTTCAAAGTGGGATTTGGGTCGGGTTCTGTCAAAAACAATAATAAAACTCACTAGAATCATTTTATGGCTTCGTTAGAACCATATTAAGGCTCACTAAAATGATATTAAAGCTCACTAGAACCATTTTGTGACTTACTAGAACCATATTATGGCTTGCCATAACAATAACATGGCTTATCAAATTTATGTTATGAATTATTTAAACCATATGAGGTGTACTAGAACCATACTAAGGCTTACTAGAATCGTATAAAAGCTAACCAAAACCATATTAACGCACACCAGAACCATATTATGGCTTACTAGAATCATATTATGATTAACCATAACCATATTAAGGCTTACAAGAACCGCACTGAGGTTTAGTAAAATCGGACTAAGGCTTATCAGAACTGTACTAAGGCTCACCACAACCATATTAGGGCTCATCATGACCATTGTTGAGGCCCAAAAAATCCAAGGATTGGCCCAAATGTATTTCTAGCCCATTACGACACCTAACTTGGGAAGAAACCCAACTTGGGTACCCAAGAGTTCGTCATATGCGCTTGCACACGTGCCACGCCAAGTAAATAAGCAACACAACACACTACAAGCTTAAGTGGGCCCAAGCCACGTGAATGGCTGGGGCTTGTTGAGCGGGTTGTGGTATGGATGGTTACGAGTATTCACGAGGCCCATTAATGGTCCAAGGAGTGGAAGTTTTGCGCTACTTGGGAGCATCAAAACTCAAGCGCATTCCTTGAGCCCATAAAAAAGGGCATTTCCTACCTAGCAGATTATCACATTCGGGGGGCATTCGTTGGAGATCTAGGGAGAGCAAGCATCCTCTCTCACTACTGGACCCTCAAATTTCCATCTCTATTCTTCCGTCTCTTTCCTTTTTCTCCTCTGGCATACCGATCTAGAGCAAGAAATATCCTTACTCGTTGCTGGAAGGTCCAATTTCATGCTCTGTTCTTCCAGCACATATTTCAAACGTCCTTTCAGCACATGCCTTATTTCAAACATCCTTCCCACACATGCCCTATTTCAAACATCCTTCCAGCACATGCCTTATTTCAAGCATTCTTCCAGTATCTAGCAATCATGCCGCGCGTCATCACCTACACAGAGGTTTTGTCCGCTAATTTCAAGTGTTCTTGGGCTAGTGCTGTACACTCAAACACAGTGGTGAATCAAAACTCAATCCATCCTTACGAAAACCCAACAAGCTTATTGCATTTGCAACACCAAGATTGGATCCCCACCATCTACTAGCACGTCTGGCTAATGTTGAGGCCCAACAAATCAAAGGTTAGGCCCAAGTATATTTCTAGCCCAATACGACACCTAACTTGAGAAGAAACCCAACTTGGGTACGCAAGAGTTCGTCATATGCGCTTGCACACATGCCACGCCAAGACGAGATTGTGTTTTTAGAAAAATAGGATATTCACTCAATAAATTACGGGTAAGATGTAGCGTTCTCAGATATAGAGGCATTTTACACTATAAATTACCATTAAGATATAATGGTTTTAGAAAAATAAGCTATTTACTCAATAAATTACAGGTAAGATGTTGTGTTCTCATATATATAGGCATTTTACACAATAACTTACCAATAAGATATGGTGTTTTTAGAAAAATAGGCTATTTACTCAATAAGTTACGGTTAAGATGTTGTGTTCTCAAATATATAGACACTTTACATGGTAACTTACCGGTAAAATATGGTGTTTTAAAAAAAATAAGCTATTTACTCAATAAATTACGAGTAAGATGTTGCGTTCTCAAATATATAGACACTTTACACCATAACTTACCGAGTAAGATATGGGGTTTTCATAAGAATAGGAAATTCACACAATAAATTACGGGTAAGATGTTCCGCTCTCGGATATATAGACATTTTATACTATAAATTTTCAGTAAGATATGGTGTTTTCAGAAAAATATGCAATTCACTCCATAAATTATGGGTAAGATGTTGCGTTCTTAGATGTATAGGCATTTTACACTACCTTATCGGTAAGATACGGTGTTTTTAGAAAAATAGGCTATTTACTTAGTAAATTACGGGTAAGATGTTGCGTTCTCAGATATATAGGCACTTTGCACTATAACTTACAAATAAGATATGGCGTTTTGAGAAAAATAAGCTATTCACTCAATAAATTATGAGTAAGATGTTGCGTTCTCAAACATATATGCATTTTACACTATAACTTACTGGTAAGATACGGTGTTTTTAGAAAAATAAACTTCTCACTCAATAAATTATGAGTAAGATATTGCGTTCGCAGTTATATAGGCGTTCTACACTATAACTTACAGGTAAGATATGTTCTTTTTAGAAAAATAAGCTATTTACTCAATAAATTATAGGTAAGATGTTGCGTTCTTAGATATAGAGGCGCTTTACAGTATAACTTACCATTAAGATATGGTGTTTTTAGAAAAATAAACTCTTTACTCAATAAATTCCTGGTAAGATGTTGTGTTCTCATATATATTGGTATTTTACACAATAACTTACTAGTTAGGTATGGTGATTTTAGAAAAAATAGGCTATTTACTCAATAAGTTACGGTTAAGATGTTGCGTTCTCAGATATATGGACACTTTACACTGTAACTTACCGGTAAGATATGGTGTTTTTAAAAAAATAAGCTATTTACTCAATAAATTTTATGTTAAGATGTTGCGTTCTCAAATATATTGGCACTTTACACTATAACTCACAGAGTAAGATATGCGGTTTTCATAAAAATAGGAAATTAATACAATAAATTACGGGTAAGATGTTGCGTTCTCGGATATATAGGTATTTTACACTAACTTTTCGGTAAGATATGGTGTTTTCAGAAAAATATGCAATTCACTCCATAAATTACGGGTAAGATGTTGCGTTCTTAGATGTATAGAAATTTTACATTATACCTTACGGTGTTTTAGAAAAATAGGGTATTTACTTAGTAAATTACGGGTAAGATGTTGCGTTCTCAGATATATAGATACTTTACACTATAACTTACCGATAAGATATGGCATTTTGAGAAAAATATACTAAGGCTCACGAAAACCATATTAGGGCTCATCATGACCATTGTTGAGGCCCAAAAAATCCAAGGCTGGGCCCAAATATATTTCTAGCCCTGTAGGGCACCTAACTTTATAAGAAACCCAACTCGGGTACGCAAGAGTTCGTCATATGCGCTTGTGTAATAACCCAAACCTAAATTAATATTTAATTAGTAATTTATTAAGAGGAAAAGACAATTTTGCCCTTGGAATAATTTATTAAAGAAAAGTTGACTTTTTGACCAAGAAGGAATTTGACTATTCCACACACACCGTTGCGTAGAGCACTACGAAACGAGTCCGTAGACACGAAGTAGGCTCGAATCGGAGCTTTAACGAAGGAAATACGGTTAAAATACACAGAGGGGCAAAACGATAATTTGAAAAATCAGATTTTAAAACCTCATTCTCTCTCTTCTCCCTCACTCTCTCTCTCTCTCTCTCTCTCTCTCTCTCTCTCTCTCTTCCATCGCGAAGAGCTCCCTTCCCCTTAAACAGCCGATCGGTTTTCTCCTCACCACCACCACGTCCGGTCGCCATCTTCGTCGGTACCGGTCCCAAAAGAACCAGCTCATCATGCTCTACAAGTCCCAGCCCTGGGCCGCTCCGCTCCATTGCCGGTGTCGCCGGAATCTGCAAAAAATCGCGTCGGTTTTTCCAAAAATTCAAACCGCTCGTTCTCCCTCATTTCTTCTCCAAATTTGACTAGTAAGGTATGGATTTCTACCTAATTTCCATGCTCTGGCTGATGGTTGGGTAGGATTACATTGATTTTTAGCCTAAGTCGTTCGATTTTGGATTTAGGGTTCGGCCGATTTTCAGATCTCGATTCCGGCCACTTCCGGTCTGTTTTTGGGGTAGGTCCATGAACAAAAGTGGCTCCAAATAGGGTGTTATACCTAGGGTAGGAGTTTGGAGCCGCAGTTTTGCGATTTTTTGGCGATGCGTAATCGCTTTGGGCACCCAACGCTGCAGGCACGTGGGCGAGGATAGTGAAGTTGCACTGTGTCTCAATGAGATTCTTAGGTTGTCGCAAGCGCGTAGAAATTCACGGATCTCAATTTGGATACCGTTTGAGCCTCGAACGGATTGTTGCATATTGTGCGATTTCCGAGTTCAATATGGTTGAGCCGTTGGATCGTAATCTTTTTTAGATATGTTACTCTAGACAATATCAGAGTTGTTTAGGATTTGACGGATCGTGAATCGGCGTCTCGAATACTCCAAAATCTCAAACCCTAGGGCTAGGGTTTAGAAATGGTGCGATTGTACGATCGTGATCAATCCGACCGTCTGATCGAGACCAAACCCTTGGGACATGTGTCCTAGGTATATTGGAACTTCTAGAGGCTTCCGGATCATAATTGTGAGGTCATGGACCCGCGGGATCCCAAGTTGACTTTTTGGGACTTTAGCGCTTTTTTAGTCCCAAGATACTGCTAAACTATTCCAAGTGGAAGGAAAGCTTTTATGGGCATTTAATTTGACGCACGTACTTTTAGGGGCCAGGGGTCAGGATTTTTAAATTAATACTATATTGTATTATGGTCATTGAATCAGGCACCCCGGCACCAGTTGACCCGCAGGTTCAAGAGGTCCAGCGAGCACGGACTACCAGTGAGTGGACTCTTTGTTTTTATAAATGAATTTCAGTAGTTTAGTTTCAGGTTCAGTATTTGATCTTGAATAAATTTTATTCAAAGATTAGTGTTATAAGCTGTTCTATGCTTTTGAATATTTTATTTTGCATGCTGCCGAGTAAAATCTCATTTAAAGGATATAGGAAAAGAAATTCTAGTTAATTATCAGATTATCAGATAAATGGCAGCAGAGTTTTAGAGTTTACAGAAATTCAGTTATTCAACAGATTTTCTTCAAAAACATTATATTTCCTAAACCACCTTAGGTACCCAGATATACAGATGTTGCCTTCGGTAAATAAGTTGCCTTCAGATTAAATGTTGCCTTCGGATTGTATTGGTTGCCTTCGGTTTAGTCAGCATGCTTGACGGCTGCCCCACGAGTTCTATGGTACCCGAACTCGTGTGGAGCGAGTAATGCGGATCAGGCTGACTACGGTCCTCTGAATCCTGCTAGTTGCGGCTCGGACTGACCATGTGTCACTGAGACCTGCGAGTATGTGTCACCCATGGTGATGCAAGGAATTGACGGATATAAGGGGTACACCTAGGTGGTAATTTTAAACTATTTTCAATGCCTTAAGAAATTATTGTTGACCATGAGTATGCTTGGCTTATATACATGTATAATTATATGAGTGCATTGATTTCAGAAATAAAGAGAATAATTTAGTTTTTATAACCTTTTTTTTACAGTGGGGTTAGTATGTTCTTATGCTATTTTCTAAACTTTGTTTTTGGGTCCACTCACCCCTTTTAATGTTTTGCGCCCTTAGGCAGTAGGCATGCACAGGGATCCACCACTGAGCCATTTTCCACCTTCCGCGCCTTTCTTTTGATGTAGGACTTTTTGTTTTGTAAAAGGATTGACTCCTTTGTAAATTCTTAGTAGTCGCTCTGATAATTTGCCCTAGACTTAGAATGTAACTGTTGGAATGTATATATACGTATGCTGGCAGTTGGTTGTATATATATATATATATGTATACTTGTTTGGCAGGTGTAAATGTTTTGGTATTGATCCAGTTACAAGGGAGACTCTGCCGATTTTTCGATAGAAGTCAACCTTGTTATTTTATCGTGCTTTGTATAGAAGGGCAATTAGGTCATTCGTGCCCGACATCCCAGGTGTCGGATACGCACAGGGTCCGGCTCGGATTCCAAAGCGAAATTTGGGTCGGGTCTTGTTAGCTTGCACACGTGCCACGCCAAGTAAATAATCAACACGTGTATTAAACATGAGAAATACGTGTGTACATGTATAATACTATATTAAATGTAATAATGCTAAAATCTTTATACGGGTAATAACTTTGGAAAAGTTAAAAATCGAAAAGGGACCATAGATTCTCGAGTAATGGCTAGGGTACTCATCCTTGGGGGTTTCAAGATTTAAATTCTATAATCCGTGCAAACCGTTAGAGCTTCAGTATTTTCAACACTGGCACAATGTTGGCCAGCCACTCAACGTATCAGGCGGTGTGGATAAAGCCGGCTTTGAGAAGATGTTAAATTTCTTCTCTGACTTTTAATTGTACCTTGGCAGAAAATCGCAGGTGGTGGTTGTTGGAAAGGTTTGAACCTGTCTTTGATTTTCACTTTGTGTTCTACTAAACAACTGGGTAATAAAAGCATCTTATGACAGTCCCAAGCAAAACAATCTTTACATTCGTAGAGGAGGTCGATAATTTCGACACTCAGCTTTAGGTTCAAAAGATTACTAACAAAGAGAGGTCGTGGTTCGCCCTAAGTTCCTACATTGATTTCTAACAAAGGATCTTTCACCTTGGGATGGCTATCTTCCATCTCAGTAGGTGCAGGATCCAGGTCGTCAATGGTTAATACATCGTCGTCGTCTAACTCTTGTTGAAATTCGATCAAATTAATTGGCGAGTTTAGCAGTAAAAAGTCCTCGGCCCAATATTCCAACAGCCGTTCCCCAATCAATCGAAAACAGCACTGGATGTGGTCCATTGATTCGGCCAATCTGTAGATCTGTGGTCAGCCAAGCTGGTAGGCTCGGTCGTTTTTCTCTTTTGTTCTCTTGAGCTTGACTGGCTGATTTTTGCATCGATCACATATCACGGGTTCAAGCTTGAGCTCCTTCTCTTTTCTTTTCCTTGGCTTTTTGGATTTAGACTTGCTTGCCTGCTTACCCCTTTCTCGGCCCCTGATAATCTGACCTCAGGCCATAAAGCTCTTCTTTGTCAAGCCTCTTCGGGTTGGAAATAAGCTTCGACCATGTTGATAACAGGTGGAGGGAATTGCTCGTCATCTACTTTCATAGCTGGTTTCTCTGTGAATTGAAGCTTTTTTTCGTCTATCAATTCTGTATGTCGTCACGCATGAAAATATAGTTGTTAGTACTATGAGACCAAAAACTGTGATACTTACAGAATGTATTTCCTTTGAGCTCTTGGTCCTTAGGGATTTTGTGGCAGAATGATAGAGTGACGTTCTTTTTAGCCAACAGTAAATCAAAAATTCCTTTAGCTCTAGTCAACTCGAAGGTGTAAGTTTTTGGTCTCTCGGGCCTTGAACTTGTTGTCTAGAAGCTTCGTTTTACTGTTGTCAGCCTTAACAAGCTCCTTGCACATGAAGTGCTTGTCTATGTTAACTTCGGCTTAACTGACCTATGCCTCAACATCATTGCCTGTGCCGTGTTTTTCAGATTCTGCATAACTAGTATGTCCCTTTTGTGGTCGTTTTCTTATGAACCTCTTTTTTCAAAGGGGACGCGTATCTGTTGACTTTGTTGGTCAAGTCATGCATATTACGAAATACGAAATTCGATACCTTGACTTTGCAGATAGATCAGTCACATATCCTAAAGGAATCATTGAAGACGTGTTGATCAGACTGAAGAAATTTGTGTTTCTGGCTAGGCCACATATTCTTGATATGGAGGAAGACCAGGACATCCCACTCTTGCTAGGCCGGCCCTTCCTTACTGTTGCTGGTACATTGAAAGATGTACAACAAGGAACTTTAACTTTGAGAGTTCAGGGCGAATCCATTGAGTTTAAGGTGTTCGAGGCTATTAAAAAGACGAGGGACTTGGAAGAGTGTGACTGCATAGATCTTCTTGACCCAATTGTACACGTCAACTACTTGGAAAACACCTCTACGGATGTCTTGAAAGCCAAGTTGCCACCCCCTCTAGTTATGAAACGCATGCGCACTTCTCTTGGACGTGCCAGAATTTATCAATGTTTTATCAAAAGCTTCTCCAAGATGAGCCAACTCTTGTGGCATCTCGTTGCCAAGGATCACACCAAGATATTACTTGACAAGGCTATTGTTCGCAAGGAGTTCAGACAACAACCCAAGTAGTACATGGAAGAAGTAGCATTCTTTGCCACTTCCGCACCACCATAGGCATTCGAAAAGTCTAGCTCATGACTATAAAGAAAACCTTCTTGGGAGGTAACCCAAGCATTCTCAACTTTTGTTTTCGCTTTTGTTTTTAGTTTATGTGTGATTTCTAGTACATTTTTCATGTTTTTGTTTTTGTTAAGTTTTGCATCATCAAACAAAGGATTTTAGTAAATACATTCTTTGTCCTGCCTTCTTCGCCTCCTAATCACAAGAAGCAAGCCTCAAAGAAGGCTTCAAATTTGAGTAGCAACCACAGTGTTGGTTTCGGCTTGCACTCTCCTATGGCTGGCCATGGGTAGAAGTGTGGGTTTGAGTTGGGTCCTTGGATTTGTGTTGATTGTAAGGGTGTCGAAAGGCACTAAAGAATGGAGAATTGACAAGGGCTTCTTGTGTTGATTTCCACAGACGGCGCCAAACTGTTGATTCTCTTTTTGGGAGGTCAACTTAGATAGATGTGGAATGGTGGATGATGGGTGAAGGTGAGGACCTTCAGCATTTGTGTGAGGATTTGGGCAAGCGATAAACATATAGAAGACAAGATATATGTGGTTCACCCGAATGATGGGCTACGTCCAGGGAGAAGGATGTTCTCCTTATGATAATGTTTGTTTACATTTGTACAAGAGGATTAGACCCAAATATAAAGATAACAAGTGAGAAGCCCAGCTCAGAGATGGGGTCCAGACTCGAGAGTCCAAGGCCTAAGGGTCTAGATCCAAGATCTTTTTCTAAGTGGAGAGTGGTCTTCTTTTATAGGTGAGGAGGAGTCTCCATCTCTTGTAGTTTTCCGATGTGGGACTCCTCTTGCTTTGCTTAGAGTTGTGACTTGTGGTAATGCTTCTTTGGATAAGGTGATGACCTCTCAAAGCATGACACGTGGATGTTCTAGTTTGGCTAGTTGCTCAGTCAGTTACGGCACTAACAAAGAGCATGAAACATATTTTCTTTAAAGAATTGAACCTTGATGCCTTAGTATTTCCATTATTGATATTTCATTTTTTAACTCAATTTCCACAACAATCAAATCAAATTACTTTTCCATTTTGCTTGTCACTTTTATTGTGCTACGTTTAATTATTTCTTTGTGTGTAGATATTTGCCTACCTGCTCCTTGAGGATACGATACTTGGACTTCCAAGATTATTACTACGTGTGACTACTTGCACTTGGGTAGACGCAACAAGTTTTTGGCACCGTTGCCGGGGAGCAGTGAAGTGAAAAGTAGCACAAGGAAATTCATTGTTAAGGTTTGTGGTTTTAGTTTCTTTACTTTTGTTTTTTTCCTACTTCTTTAATTCAGTATATGCAATTATGTAATATCTTATCCTTTTTGAATTACTTTAATTAGTAATGATATTTTGTTTAGTACAAAAAAAAAAAAAAATTTAGAAAGTCCACAAAATAATTAATTTCTATTTACTAAGTCTTTTGTGAAATCGTTTGGGTGTCGTAATTAATTTTCTCCATAGCCCAAGGGCCCTATCCATTACTATTAGGCCATTACTCGAGTATCCATTGTCCCTTTTTCATTTTTTTCTTTTTCCAGAGTATTACCCGTATAAAGATACTAGCGCCTTCACATTTAATAATGTATTATACATGTATTTTCTTATGTTTAATACACCTATTTTTTACAAATTTCAATAAGACACACAAAATTCACGTATTATACACATAATTCTCACGTATTATTGAATAAAAATAATATATATACATGTATATATTTTTAAAGGGTTTAGCCGTGCAGCTATACCTTTTGTTTGAATTTTTAAAACAAATATAGTATAGCCGGTCGGCTGTAATGGTTTGACACGTGGCGCAGAGGCCCAGCATGGTATAGCCGGCCAGCTATACTAGATCCTTTTTTTTTGTTTTTTGAAACAAATAGTATAGCCGTGCGGCTATACTCGGTTTTTTTTTTAATAAGAAATAGTATAGCCGGTCGGCTGTACTTGTTTGACACGTGGCAGGCGTCTATACTGTTTTAAAAAGATTACTTTAAAAAGGATAAGATTATTATTATTATTTTTTTTTTAAATTTCAAAAACATAAAATTGGTTCTTTACTTCTTCTTTTTCCTACTTCTTTAATTCAATATATGCACCTATTTTTTATAAAATTTCAATAAGACACAAAATTCACGTATCATACACGTAATTCTCACGTATTACCGAATAAAAATAATATATATATTTATATAGCTGCCGGCTATACTCAGTTTTCACCTAATTATTGGCTTTAAAAGTAGTACAGCCGTGCGGCTATACTCCTTTTTTTTGAATTTTTAAAACAAAAATAGTATAGCCGGTCGGCTGTACATGGTTGACACGTGGCGCACAGGCCTAGCATAGGCCGGCTATACTAGATCCTTTTTTTATTTTTTGAAGCAAATCGTATAGCCGTGCGGCTATACTCGATTTTTTTTTTTTAAAATAAGAAATAGTATAGACGGGCGGCTGTACTTGTTTGACGCGTGGCACCTATGCATTGGCGCATTCTTTTTTAATATATAAATAGTATAGTGGGTGGTGATGCAATGGGAGTATGTCAAGCTGGTATGATGCAAGTTGCGCTCAAGGATAGGCCCGGGAGCCATGTTCTCACTGTGCAGCAGATCTAGATCTTTCATCAACTGCTCAACAGCTCTTTTGTTCTCATCCAGATCCAGTTCAGTTGACTGCCAGATCCTCACCCTTTCCACTGCTTCATCCACTGCCTTGGACTTAGCTTTACTTGGAGTGGCTCCCAGCTTCTCAAGTCTGTCCAACTGAGCATCTAAATCCATAGCTTCAAAGGAGACATTGGTTGAAGAGCCTGGAACAGAATGGATAGGGATCTGCAAGAATGAGCTTCATGTTAGTTCTGCACAAAAGTAACTACAGAAAGAAAATACTAAGGCATAATAATACTTACAGCCACAATGGGAGGTTTGAGAGGGCTAGTCACCACAGCTAACGACCCAGCAGTTCTATTCTCTTCCACTTGAGAAGACAGAAGCATTAATTAGAAGAAACCCGACTAGACAGAATTAAAGAAACCCAAGTTAGGATTGGGAAAGGTAAAAATACCTCAGGTTAAGGGATGGCAGCAGAGTGTTCTGCCTCCACCTCATCAAACAAGGCCAATTCTGAGCTTGTAGGCTCTATCCTTTGAGCCTCTTGTTGTTTCTTGGCCAACTCAATGCTTTTTGCTATTACTTCAGCAAGAATTTCCTCCTACAGGTGGACAGAAGACAATTAAAAGAAGTATATTGCAAAATGAATCAGTTTTGTGCTAAAGAAAAATCTCACCTTTTCTTCTCCATCTTTACTCTTCTCTTTGTCTCTTTTCGAGACATCTATTTCCTTCTCTACAGCTTCGAAAGCCGCTCCAGATATATAGGCACTTTACACTATAACTTACCGAGTAAAATATGGAGTTTTTAAAAAAATAAGAAATTCACACAATAAATTACGGGTAAGACGTTGTGTTCTCGGATATATAGGTATTTTACACTAACTCTTCGGTAAGATATGGTGTTTTCAGAAAAATATGCAATTTACACCATAAATTACAGGTAAGATGTTGCGTTCTCAGATGTATAGGCATTTTACACGATAACTTATCGGTAAGATATGGTGTTTTTAGAAAAATAGGCTATTTACTAAGTAAATTACGGGTAAGATGTTGCGTTCTCAGATATATAGGCAATTTATACTATAACTTACCGATAAGATATGGCGTTTCGAGAAAAATAGGCTATTCACTCAATAAATTGCGAGTAAGATGTTGCGTTCTCAGACATATATGCATTTTATACTATAACTTACTAGTAAGATATGGTGTTTTTAGAAAAATAGACTTATCACTCAATAAATTACGAGTAAGATATTGCGTTCTCAGTTATATAGGCATTTTACACTATAACTTACCGGTAAGATATGGTCCGTTTAGAAAAATAAGCTATTTACTCAATAAAATACGGGTAAGATGTTGCGTTCTCAGATATAGAGGCATTTTACACTATAACTTACCATTAAAATATGGTGTTTTTAGAAAAATAAGCTATTTACTCAATAAATTACTGGAAAGATGTTGCGTTCTCATATATATAGGTATTTTACACAATAACTTACCAGTAAGGTATGGTGTTTTTAGAAAAATAGGCTATTTACTAAATAAGTTACGGTTAAGATGTTGCATTCTCAAATATATCGACACTTTACACTGTAACTTACCGGTAAGATATGGTGTTTTTAAAAAAATAAACTATTTACTCAATAAATTACGGGTAAGATGTTGCGTTCTCAGATATATAGGCACTTTATACTATAACTTACCAAGTAAGATATGAGATTTTTTTTTTTAATAAAAATAGGAAATTCACACAATAAATTACAGGTAAGATGTTGTGTTCTCAGATATATAAGTATTTTACACTAACTTTTCTGTAAGATATGGTGTTTTCAGAAAAATATGCAATTCACTCCATAAATTATGGGTAAGATGTTGCGTTCTCATATGTATAGGCAGTTTACACTATAACTTATCGGTAAGATATGGTGTTTTTAGAAAAATAGGCTATTTACTTAGTAAATTACGGGTAAGATGTTGCGTTCTCAGATATATAGGCACTTTACACTATAACTGACCGATAAGATATGGCGTTTTGAGAAAAATAGGCTATTCACTAAATAAATTAAGAGTAAGATGTTGCGTTCTCAGACATATATGCATTTTACACTATAACTTACAGGTAAGATATGGTGTTTTTATAAAAATGGACTTCTCACTCAATAAATTACGAGTAAGATACTGCGTTCTCAGTTATATAGGCGTTTTACACTATAACTTACCAGTAAGATATGGTGTTTTTATGAAAATAAGCTATTTACTGAAAAGAAAGCACAATGTTGATAAGACCGCATTTTTAACTGAAAATGCAAGTTTTAAGGATTTTATACAATTCACAACTACTTTCTTAAGAGATGAGTTTGTTTCCACGAATTGATTAGAGTTTGGAGCTTTTGGTTTTAGGAAAGTGTGAAGGAATATTTAGTTCATGTGCTTACATATGGGTTGAACTTTGTTTCTTGTATAAAGAACTACATGTGACTTAATCCCTCAGTAAGGGTACGTAGGCAACCTAGGTGCAGCCGCAAGTTTATGATTGGTTTGTTATGATCAGTTTTGTAAAGTTGAATTTGTTGAACGTTTGGGAAATTATTTGAGTTTGCTGTACATGTAAAATTCTGGGTTTTTGGTTTTTTTCAGGGAAGACTCTTTCAATTTTCCGATAGAAGCCATACCCTAGAATAGTTTTTGGATTAGGGTAAGAATGGTATTTTGGATATTTTTGCTCGACACGTGTCAGGTGTTAGACACGTACGGGGTTCGACACGGATTTCAAAGTGGGATTTGGGTCCGGTTCTGTCAAAAACGATATTAAAACTCACTAGAATC
Source organism: Prunus mira (assembly GCA_020226265.1). Classification (NCBI taxonomy): domain Eukaryota; kingdom Viridiplantae; phylum Streptophyta; class Magnoliopsida; order Rosales; family Rosaceae; genus Prunus; species Prunus mira. The sequence continues at coordinate 491,924 of JACJFO010000033.1, forward strand.
ATTTTATGGCTTCGTTAGAACCATATTAAGGCTCACCAAAATGATATTAAAGCTCATTAGAACCATTTTGTGACTTACTAGAACCATATTATGGCTTACCAGAACAATAACATGGCTTATCAAATTTATATTATGAATTATCTAAACCATATGAGGGGTACTAGAACCATACTAAGGCTTACTAGGATCGTATAAAAGCTAACCAAAAACATATTAATGCACACCAGAACCATATTATGGCTTACTAGAATCATATTATGACTAACTAGAACCATATTAAGGCTTACAAGAACCATACTGAGGTTTAGTAGAATCGGACTAAGGCTTATCAGAACTGTACTAAGGCTCACCACAACCATATTAGGGCTCATCATGACCATTGTTGAGGCCCAAAAAATCCAAGGCTGGGCCCAAATATATTTCTAGCCTAGTACAACACCTAACTTGGGAAGAAACCCAACTTGGGTACGCAAGAGTTCGTCATATGCACTTGCACACGTGCCACAACAAGCAATACGTGAATTTTGTGTGTCTTACTGATATGAGAAATACGTGTATACGTGTATAATACTATATTAAACGTAATAGTGCTAAAATCTTTATACGGGTAATAACTTTGGAAAAGTAAAAAAATAAAAAAGGGACCATAGATTCTCGAGTAATAGCATAATATTAATGGATAGGGTACTCATCCATGGGGGTTGCAAGATTTATATTTCTTTAATCCGTGCAAACCATTAGATCTCCAATATTTTTCAACACTGGCACAACGTATCGAGTGGAATGGATAAAGCCGGCTTTGAGAAGATGTTAAATTTCTTCTTTGACTTTTAGTTGTACCTCGGCAGAAAATTGCAGGTGGTGGTTGTTGGAAAGGTTTGAACCTGTCTTTGATTTTCAATTTGGGTTCTACTAAACCTCTTGGTAATCCAAGCATCTCATGACAGTCCCATGCAAAACAATCTTTACATTCGCAGAGGGGGCCGATAATTTCAACACTCAGCTTCAGGTTCAAAAGATTACTAACAAAGAGAGGTCGTGGTTCGCCCTTAGTTCCTACATCGATTTCTAACAAAGGATTTTAGACCTCGAGATGGCTGTCTTCCATCTCAGTTGGTACAGGATCCAGGTCGTCAATGGTTAATACATCGTCGTCGTCTAACTCGTGTTGGAATTAGATCAAATTAATCAGCGAGTTTCGCAGTAAAGAGTCCTAGGCCCAATATTCCAACAGTCGTTCCCAGTCGATTGAAAACAGCAGTGGATGTGGTCCATTGATTTGCCCAATTTGTAGATCTGTGGTCAGCCAAGCTGGTAGGCTCGACCTTTTTTCTCTTATGTTCTGTTGAGCTCGACTGGCTGATTTTTGCATCAGTCATCGACCATGTTGATAACGGGCGGAGGGAATTGCTCGGCATCTACTTTCATAGCCGGTTTCGCTGTGAATTGAAGCTTATTTTCGTCTATCAATTCTGTATGTCGTCACGCATGAAAATACAGTTGTTAGTACTATGAGACCAAAAACTGTGATACTGACAGAATGTATTTCCTTTGAGCTCTTGGTCTTTAGGGATTTTGTGGCAGAATGATAGAGTGACCATCTTTTCAGCCAACAGTAAATCAAATATTCTTTCAGCTCTAGTCAACTCGAAGGTGTAAGTCTTTGGTCTCTCTAGCCTTGAACTTGCTGTCTGGAAGCTTCGTTTTACTGTTCTCGGCCTTAACAAGCTCCTTGCACATGAAGGGCTTGTCTATGTTAACTTCAGCTTAACTGACCTATGCCTCGGCATCATAGGCTGTGCCGTATTTTTCAGCTTCTGCATAACTAGTATGTCCTTTTTGTGGCCGTTTTCTTATGAACCCTTTTTTTCAAAAGGGACGCATATATGTTGACTTTGTTGGTCAAGTCATGCATTTTACAAAATACGAAATTCGATACCTTGACTTTGCAGATAGATCAGTCACATATCCTAAAGGAATCATTGAAGACGTGTTTATCAGAGTGAAGAAATTTGTGTTTCCGGCTGATTTCTTTATTCTTGATGTGGAGGAAGACCATGAAATCCCACTCTTGCTGGGCCGGCCCTTCCTTACTATTGCTGGTACATTGAAAGATGTACAACAAGGAACTTTAACTTTGAGAGTTCAACGCGAATCCATTGAGTTTAAGGTGTTCGAGGCGTTAAAAAGCCGAGGGACTTGGAAGAGTGCGACCGCATAGATCTTCTTGACCCAATTCTACATGTAGACTACTTGAAAAACACCTCTACGGATGTCTTGAAAGCCAAGTCGCCACCCCTTCTAGTCGTGAAATGCATGCGCACTTCTCTTGGACGTGCCAGAATTTATTAATGTTTTATCAAAAGCTTCTCCAGGATGAGCCGACTCTTGTGGCATCTCCTTGCCAAGGATCACACCAAGACATTACTTGACAAGGCTATTGTTCGCAAGGAGTTCGGACAACAACCCAAGTAGTACATGGAAGAAGTAGCATTTTTTCCTACTTCCGCACCACCACAGGCATTCGAAAAGTCTAGCTCATGACTATGAAGAAAAGCTTCTTGGGAGGTAACCCAAGCATTCTCAACTTTTGTTTTCACTTTTGTTTTTAGTTTATGTGTGATTTCTAGTACATTTTTCATGTTTTTGTTTTTGTTAAGTTTTGCGTCATCAAACAAAGGATTTTAGTAAATACATTCTTTGTCCAGCCTTCTTCACCTCCTAATCACAAGAAGCAAGCCTCAATGAAGGCTTGAAATTTGAGCAGCAACCGCAGTGTTGGTGTCGACTTGCACTCTCCTATGGCCGGCCATGGGTAGAAGTGTGGGTTTAAGTTGGGTCCTTGGATTTTTGTTGCCATACAACACTTATGTCAAAGTTAATTCCATAATTTACTCTTAATTATGAATTATGATTTAACCCTTCAATCACTATTATAGTCTTACTAATTTGACTTGGTCAATTGCTCAGGTCAAATATGTTGACTTTGACTTGATCGTTGACTTTGACCTTTGACTTTTGACTCCTAGTTTTTTTTTCTTTTCATTTGTTTCTCTAATCTCATTTCTCGGTGTGCGATTCACGGGTTCCTTTTAGCAAGATAGTGGGAGGGCTCCACTTCTATGAGTTGACTTGTGAATTAAATCACACCATTTAATTCTCCATTTTTGGGAATTGAGTGTCACTGTTGGGTAAAGCTCGATGATATGAGTTCGTAGACAAGTGGCAAGTTCAATTCGAAGTTAAAACGAAGAAGTTATGATCTACGGAAGTGCAGTGGCACAATCATAATTTATGATCACTAGAACCACATCCAGCTTCTCTCTCTCGCAACACTTTCTCTCCCAGACTATTCTCTCTCTCTCTCTCTCTCTCTCTCTCTCTCTCTCTCTCTCTCTCTCTCTCTCTCCTCTCTGTGCGATGCCGTTGTTTCAGACGGCAATTTCGTCTTTGTTCGGCGACTAAATTCGACAATTCTAGTTCCAAAAGAATCATCTTTCTCTCCTATACTTGACCTACCCATTTTCTCCGATCGAAAACCAGCGTAGCGCCGAAGATATTGACTTGAAAACTGGGCAGATTTTTGAAACCCTTTTCGGAGATTCCGGCAGCTGTTTTCTTTGATCCAGGTATACATCTTCATCCCCTCCACTTGCTCTAGCTGTCTATGATGATACCTTGAATTGATTTTGAGGTTTTACCGATCGTTCAATATACCCACTTTCGCCGACGGTTTCGGTTTCTGTTCGGCTAGCTCTATCCTATTTTTCGCCGTGGTCCAAGAACAAAAGTCGATCACCTTGTTAGTATGAATCTATTGGCATTATCATGAAGTGCCGGTATTAGACAGAAAATTGGTGGAACACAAGCTGCCAATTAAGGAGGGCTACCTTCCAGTCAAGCAGGCCAGAAGAAGAATGTCTATGGACACATAACTAAAGGTCAAGGAAGAAATAGAAAGGTTGCTCAAAGCAGGGTTCATTAGACCAGCCATTTATGTTGATTGGCTAGCCAATATTGTGCCAGTTCTGAAAAGAAAAAAAAGGGCAGTTAGAATCTGTGTGGACTACAGGAATCAAAATGAAGCATCTCCCAAGGATGAGTACCCTATGCCAATGGCAGACATGCTAGTGGATGGAGCTGCTCATAACCAAATGCTATCTTTTATGGATGGCAATGCAGGATATAACTAGATTATGGTGGCAGAAGAAGACATTTATAAGACAACCTTCATGTGCCCAGGAAATATAGGTGCTTTTGAATATACTGTAATGCCTTTTGGCTTAAGAAATGCAAGAGCCACTTATCAAAGAGCAATGAATTCTGTTTTCCATGATATGATAGGGCATACTCTGGAAGTATATATAGAGATTAAATCCCCAGAGGAGGGAAACCATGCATCGAATCTGAGAAAGGCATTCCTAAGGATGAGACAAAAACAGAAAATAAACCCCAAGAAATGTGTTTTTGGAGTTCAAGCAGGAAATTTCTTAGGATTCTTGGTCCACCAAAGAGGCATAGAGATTGACAAGAACAAAGCAAAATCCATCATAGAAGCTCTACTACCCCGAAACAAGAAAGAACTACAGAGTCTCCTAGGAAAAATTAACTTTCTAAGGAGATTCATATCCAATTCTGCAGGAAAGATCCAGCCTTTTTCTCCTTCTTGTTAAGATTGAAACAGGAACAGATGTTCAAATGGGAAGAACAGCACCAACAAGCTTTTGAGGAAATCAAGCATTACCTCTCAAATCCACCAGTTATGTCCTGCCAAAGAGAGGAAGACCACTCAAACTCTATGTTTCTACATCAGAAGTGTCCATAGGGAGTCTATTGGTTCAAGATAACAAGGAAGGAAAGCATCAGGCAATCTACTATCTGAGCAGAACTCTGACAGAAGTAGAAAGGAAATATTCTGCAATTGAAAGGCTTTGTCTAGCCTTATACTTCACTGCTGTGAAACTCAGACACTATATGCTGCCTTTCACCATCTACATCATTGCCAAGACAGACCTAATCCAATACATGCTAACGAGGCCAATATTGAGAGGCAGAATTGGAAAATGGACTCTGGCTTTGATAGAATTTGCTTTCAGATATGTTCCTCAGAAAGCTGTCAAATGACAAGCTGTAGCAGATTTCCTAGCAGATCACCCAGGAGAAGAGATTGAAAATATGGACTCTTTGGACATAGCAAATGCAGATCTGCTGACTAGAGTTCATACTTGCCTCAACAATCCCATCTATTCAGTTCACCTTACACCTTGGAAACTGTACTTTGATGGATCAAAGACTGATGTAGCTTCCGGAACAGGGATTGTTTTAGAGGAACCACTAGCGATCAGACATTGTTATTCTTTCTAGTTAGATTTCTAGTGCACCAACAACAGGGCTGAATATGAAGCTTTAATCATTGGCCTAGAAGGTAGAATTAGGGATCCAATCTGTGGAAATCCTGGGAGATTCTATGCTTGTGTTGAAACAGATTGCTGGAGAATACAAGTGTCTGAGTCCTTCTTTAGCTGTTTATTTAGTTGCAGCTAGAAACCTGCTAACAGAATTCAGAGAAGCTACTTGGGAACATATCTCAAGAGAAGAAAATTTTGCAGCCAATGAATTGGCTCAGATAGCATCAGGTATACAAATGCCTGAAGACTGTGTGCAAAGAATCATCAAGGTAGGAAAGAAAAGTCTACCATCTGTTCTGACCAGAGGAATGGAGATAGATGTTAATTCTGCCATAATCACTGAAGATGATTAGACAAATCCTATCATAAATTACTTGCAATACCCAACCCTGCCGTCTGAAAAGAGAGTTAGAATCATGGCTTTAAACTACCTTATGTGGAATGGAGATTTAGTTCGAAAAAGCAAGGATGAGGTGCTCCTGAGGTGCCTTGGAAAGAAAGAATACATGAAAATCATGGGAGAAACTCATGAAGGAATCTATGGAGCTCACCAAGGAGGAAGAAAGATGTGCTGGTTAATCAAAAGAGATGGTTACTTCTGGCCAACTATGATAGAAGATTGCATTGATTATTCCAAGGGCTGTGAGGCTTGTCAAAGGCACGGCCCAATCCAGTAGGCTCCTTCAGTTCCCATGAATCCAGTAGTAAAACCATGGCCTTTCAGAGGATGGCAATGGATCTCATTGGTAAGATTTATCCAGCCAGTAGCAAAAAACATTGTTTTATCATTGTAGCTATAGACTATTTCACCAAATAGGTGGAAGCCAAGCCTGTTAAGTCCACAACATCTCAAGAAATCATCATTTTCACAGAAGAGCATATTATACAAAGGTTTGGCATTCTAGAATCGATCACAACTGATAGGGGATCTTCTTTCATATCTGAAGAAATGCTGGATATGGCAGAAGCATTTAAATTCAAACTGCTTCAATCCACCCCTTATTATGCCCAAGCTAATGGGCAGGCAGAATCAAGTAACAAGGTGATCATCAACATTATGAGAAAAATGCTTGAGAGAAATCCAAAACAGTGGCATGAGAAGTTGTCAGAAACTCTGTGGGCGTATAGAATTTCAAAAAGAGAAGCAATTGGCATGACCCCCTACGCTCTAACCTATGGCCATGATGCAATTCTGCCTACGGAGATAGTAGTCCAATCCCTCATAATTGCTCACCAACACAGTTTGGTTGGAGAAGACTACTCTCAAGTCATGCTACTAGAACTGGAAGGATTGGATACAAGCAGGATTAATACCCTCAATAAACTCTTAGCATGAAAGCAAGCTGTATCAAGGGCTTACAACAAAAGAGTCAAGAACAAGAGTTTTGAAGAGGGGGAAATAGTCTGGAAAGCAGTTCTACCCCTTGGAACGCATATAGCTGGTTATGGAAAATGGTCACCTACATGGGAAGGTCCTTTCATAATTAATCAGATCCTTGGAATGGGGGCATACAGATTACAGAATCAAGATGGAGATGTCCATGCTGCACCAATTAATGGGAAATGGTTAAAGAAGTTTTATCCAACTATGTGGGATTCACAGGCTGTGCACACAGATCCTGGAATAGAGAGACAACAAGATGAAACTGTCGTTTAAATTTCTGATCACTTTCATTTTTGTTGTAATTTGTTAAGTATGCTTTAATTTACTTTCTCTCTTTCTTCTTTTTGTCAAAAGAAATCGAAAAATAAAATATAATGATTATTTGTTCATGTTTTTCTATTAAATAATGAAAAGGAAGAGGGAGATGTGATACAAAAATGAAGAAAAGAGATGCATGAAAATTAGAAAAGAAGCCTTCTTGATAGAGAGTTCCTTCTAAAGCAGCACCCCTGGTGGATTGAAGCCTTTGCAATTTTCAGAGTTGGCCTGGAAGCTGAAACCATGTTCTGCACAAGGAAGGTAGCCTTCGTCTTGGAACTCAATCTAGCCCCGAGCCTGCTTTGTACCTCCCTGCACTCTACCAGCCGCTTTTGAAGCTCCTCAATCTGCTTCTCCAGCCTGTCTGCAGTGGCCTTAGCTTCCTTATACCCTGCAACCATCTGATCCAGTTCTGCTTTCTGCTTTGCATAGTCAGCCAAGTTGGCTTCATGGGTGGCTTTGCAGAACTCAGAGGTCTTGAAGGTGGGTTTGAGATCCTCATAACAGTCGTGGAGGTTAAGCATATCTCTTGCCAGGCCAAGGCTCATCTCAAGTATGGGTTTGAGGGCCATGTTCTGTCTATGCAGTAGGTCCAGATCCTTCATCAGTTGGTCAAAAGCTTCCCTAACCTCATCCAGCTCCAGCTTAGTAGATTGCCAGATCTTCAGCCTCTCCATGGCTTCCTCCACTACCTTGGACTTTGCCTTGCCAGGAGTGGAGCTGAGTTTCTCAAGTTTGTCCAACTGGGCGTCTAGATCCATAGCCTCAAATTCTGCCAGCTCTAGATCAGCATAGGAAGCCGTGGCAGATGAACCTGGAAGGGAATAGATAGGCATCTACAGAAAAGAACGTAAGTCAGAACCAGGCAAAGACAAAAGAAAGAAGCCCAAGAAGGCATTAACACTTACAGCAACGATGGGAGCCTTCAAGGGACTGGTCACCACTGCCAAAACCCCAGCAGTCCTAGGCACTTCTACCTGAAAAGACTAACAGATAAGGAAGCACAGACAGAACAGAACTATAGGAAAACAGGTGGACAAAGTTAAAATAAAATTTACCACAAGGTCAGAAACAGCAGCAGCTACTTTCACTTCAGGTTCTGGGGCAGCAACCATTTGTTCTGCCTGATCCACAGGTTCTGACACAGACTGCTCCGCCTGTTCCTCAGGTGCCAGAATAGCAGTGGAGTGTTCTGCCTCTGCATCCTCAAAAAGAGCCAACTCTGAACTAGTCAGCTCTGCTCTTGGGATCCCTTGTTGTTTCTGCGCTAAAGCGATGCTCTCTGCAATCACTTTAGCAGGGATTTCCTCCTACGGAAAAACAGAAGTCAGAATGAAGGGAATCAAAAGGCAAAAAGCACTGATACAATCAACAAAACTCACCTCTTCTTCTAATTCTTTCATCTTTTCATGGGGTTCTTCTTCTTCTTCTCCTTACACTTTCTCCTACTCCACAGCTTCAAAGGCCTCCCTCAGTTCCTCATTTGTGCCAGAAATGGTTGTAGGAACTACTGCAGGTTCTTCTGTGGCTATCATACTCCACCACAGTCCTCTTTCTAAGTCTTTTGGACTTGGCAGGAGATGGAGGGGACTTTTAACTGCAAAGAAACAGGCAATAAAGACGATTAGAACATACGAGAGGAGAGACAGAACAGGATTAAGAAAGCTCAGAACTCTCGAAGACTTTACCTGAAGTGTCTGGCTGGGCAGTACTCTCATAAACTGGAGCAGTTTTTTTTCTCTTGTTCTTTCTACCAGAAGGAGTTGCCTCAGCAGCTGGTAGTTCCACATGAGTTTCACCCTCTTCATCAACAATGACAGAGTTGACTGAGACAGAAAACAGAAACAAGTCAGAAGTCAATCCAGCGAAAAAGTAATAAAAGAAATAGAAAGATGGAAGGCTTACCAATCACTTCTCCAGCCTAGACAGACTGTCCACCTATGTTCCTTGTAAGGGAGGGCTCTGATACAAACAGAACGGAAGTGTTAGGCATCATCACTAAGGCAGGATAAGTAAAAAATGGACAGAATTGGGAGACTACCTTCTATGACTTGAGCATTTATGTCCTTGATGGTCTGCACCATGAATTTGTGAGTCTCCTCTCCTGCATGAACAACCCAGGAATCCCAGCTATCAAAAAGCACCTTGAGTGCAGTGCTAGAGGCAAGCAGATCTCGAAACCTAGCTTTCCAAATCGGCAGAACTGTAGAAATTAGGCTCCCAGGCTAGATAGAGAGCATTTGCACTATTATTTATCTTGTTGACTGCACATCTAGCATCCTTATGCACTTCCAGATCATCTGCATCTCTCCACAAAGTGGCCCAATTGCAGCTCCTGTAGGATTTGAGTGGAATGAGCTGTAGGCAACCAAGTTGCCGTGCGGAGAATTTGGGATGGTACACTTCTGCCCCCAAATGATAATTGGGAGGTTTCCCACCTCCATGGGGGAGACCTCTAGGATGGGTGACGCTTAGGAACTTCTTCCTGAAGTCAATTCTGGCAGCTTCTTCGTCTGGTTCCTTCTCAAACAATCTGAATCCAGGCTCTGATCACCACCTGCCACTGAGCTGTAGACCTCTTGGTGCTATGCCTAAAGAACATTAGATACTCCTCAATCAAGCGCTTGGGCACTTCTGCCGACAATAGAGGATGGGCCATAACTTGATCTTCAAGCAGAACTATGTCTGGAAATCTAAGTTCTGGGAAATAAACCTGCAGCCAGATCTAGATCATCCAGAATGCACCAGGAGCCGACAAGTTCTGGGGATTCTCCAGAGTGGCAGTGTGCAGATTCTTGAACAAATGGGCCAGAACTGTAGGCCCAAGCCCCACGTCAGTATGATTGTGCAAAGCCTCTGCCAAATGCCTGTATTTTAGCAAAACTGCTGAGGAACGGTTTGGAAAAACAAATCGGTTTACCCAATATAGAAGAAGCAGCATGTGCTGCTGATCCTTGTCTTTCTCAGCACTGAACTTCTTCAAAAAATTAGAGAAGGAGCAGTTCTGATTGATTGTTGCACGAGGGATGGTGAATGGTCTTGCCACTTTTTCTTGGTTCTTCCTCCTGTGGTAGTCACTCACTGCATCTACAGGTCTTCCATAGGGCCTGAACCCAAAGATTTGAGCCATGTCTAACAGAGTTGGAGCCATGGGAACCACACGAAAATCAAACGTATTGCTGGCAGAATTCCAAAAACACATAGCGGCAGCAAGCAGATTCTCATCTCTATTAATGGACTGCTTGGACAGAAGAATGGCATCATAGATACCAGCCCATTTCTAATGAGCTCCATACTGTGGGAGAAGTCTGTCAATCCAGTCTACCCATTTGACTGGACAATTCCTCACCTCACTGGATGGAAACGAACGGCTCAAATTCTTGCTGACCCAAGAATGAGAAGCCAGGGCAGAGGAATTCCCGAAGCATAAAGGAGCTTCAGCATCATCTTTGAGCAGTCCTTCCATTTCAGCAGGTACTGGACCAAACCAGTGAGGGCCTAGCACCAGGGTGTTTTCAAAAAGGTAAAGGACATTCTTGTCCAGATTCTTTTGGGCAAAAGGGTGAAGCTTGCTCTGAACCTCAATGGCATGTTTGTCAACACCAGCCCCAGGGATGTAACCAGGAGGAACTGATGAAGACGAACCCTGGGCACGAGTTTTTGGAGAGGACATTTTTAGGGGTTACTAGTCGAGACAAAGGAAGGATTAAGGTCTAAACAAAGGGAAAGGGTAGAAACTTCGAAGAACACTGGAAAGGACAAGGTCTGAAAAGCTAGGTTTTTTTTCGAATGAACAAGAACTGTAAGTTTGAAATTCTTTTTTAAGGAAAAACTCATAAACGTGAGAGGAAGAAGGCAAAGCGTCATCTATCGATAGCTAGCTGGTAACTAGCTATTAATTACCCAGTTCCCCACGAACTCTAGCTTAACAGATGAAACGTGGCAGACGTGCGTTAGCAGAAACGGAAGAAAGTGGCGTGCAACATTAATGGCCAATTAATTGAATCTGAACCGTTAAAAATCGAGGCCACACAGTTCAGATTCAAGGGGGCATTGTTTGGGCCAAAATCCTGCACACCCAGCCCAACACTATAGAGCCCAGAATAACAAAGACAAAAACGTTGGGCTCGAGAAGTCTGGACTCTGAAAAATAAACGGGAACCAAAGGTCCAAAATCCAACAAAAGCCCGGCCTAGAACCTATCTCAAGCTTGGGCTTCGAAGAAACTAAATTGGGCTTGGCATGATCAAAGTAAAAAGTGGAAACCCAAAAGGAAACAGACCCACGTGATTTTTTTCTCTGACTTGGAAAAGCCAAACAAATTCAACTGGGTTGATAAAATAGTTGACAGAGGTAGGCAAAAAGAAGGGATGTCTTTGAAATCTCTGCCACCACAAGATCAAGACCCTTTTATATTTTCAGAGATATTATTTCTACTCCAAAGAGAGCACCATCTTTCAAAGGATACGCAGGCTAAAGTTCTCAAAAAGAGATAAGCAGGAAAACAGGGAGTTGTTCAAACTGGAAAAGCAAACTGAACAGCACAATTTGAGCTCTCACAAAGGGGCAGTTGGAATTAAAGAGGGGTAAGGTTCTTTCCAAAAAACAGAGAAGTGATTGGTCTTAAAAAGAACTAACTATTGAAAGCATATCTGCCAGAAATTGATAAAAACCCCTTCTTCTTTATATTTTTTTTAAAAAAATGAAAGATCTTTTGAGAATTTTTGCTGCCCATTATTGAAAGAAAGAAACCCTACTCTAGAACATTTCTTATAAATATAAAGAGAGGGTTAACAGAGCAGGACACTTATTATTCAACAATCAATCAAACAATCAGAAATCAACCAAAGGCAAAAAACTCAAAATGATCACTTGATCACTGAGAACCTTCAAATAAACTAGAGCAACTAAAAGCTCATTTGAGCCACAAAAGAAGCCAGCTATAGATCAGAACTTCCAAAGTTCATGCCAAAGTTCAAGCTTAGAGAAATAAGTCATTCAAAACGAGACTTCTGTCGTTACAAATTTGGTTCAGCAAAAGCCAAGCCAAACAGAGTTTGCGTTTTCACAAATATGAAAACCATAACAAATTTAACAGTGCAGTTCCAGCTTATTAAGTCCTCAAGTCCAACCACTTCTGCCCCTTCAGACTAAAGAAGCCGCAGTTCTACCTGCTCAAAAGCCTCCCAAAGCTTGAAGTAGATTAAAGCTCTGCCAAAATTGAACTTTGGTATCGATTTACAGCTAAAGCTAAGCAATTGAAGTTGTTAAGAGCTCAGTCCAGCATGAATGTACTCGGTCCAGCCCGAATCAGAAGTTTCTACCCAGGCAGAAATGGGATTTCTTTTTGTCTTTCTAGAGTTGATTTTTCCCTTTTTAATTCTGTAGAAGGCAATTCTGCCTAAAACAGTCCACTTTATTATCATCTATTTGGCCAGAACTACCAATTTTATACTGTGATAAATTATGAAGTCCTCACCAGTTTGAGGCAAGAAAAGAACTTACTTGGGAGATATTCCTCACCCAAATTCACAATTGCTTGTTTAGAAATCAGTAACTTGGGGCGCCAGTTATCTATTTCAAAGAAGTCTACTACGATTTTTCATTGTTAGCAGTGGCACGCTCGTACTTGGTTTGTTTACCAGTCAATGGTTTTCAAGGCAATGGGGAACTTTGCCCTTCCATCACAGGAGTAAAAACAAAACGAGTGAACACATTGAAGATGTGTTAATCAAAGTGAAGAAATTTGTGTTTCTGATTGATTTCTTTGTTCTTGATATGGAGGAAGACCACGACACATCCCACTCTTGCTAGGCCAGCCCTTCCTTACTACTGCTGGTACATTGAAAGATGTGCAACAAGGAACTTTAACTTTGAGAGTTCGGGGCGAATCCATTGAGTTTAAGGTGTTTGAGGCTGTTAAAAAGCCGAGGGACTTGGAAGAGTGCGACCGCATATATCTTCTTGACCCAAATGTACATGTCAACTACTTGGAAAACACCTCTACGGATGTCTTGAAAGCCAAGTCGCCACTCCTTCTAGTCGTGAAACGCGTGCGCACTTCTCTTGGACGTGCCAGAATTTATCAATGTTTTATCAAAAGCTTCTCCAAGATGAGCTGACTCTTGTGGCATCTCCTTGCCAAGGATCACACCAAGACATTACTTGACAAGGCTATTGTTCGCAAGGAGTTCGGACAACAACCCAAGTAGTACATGGAAGAAGTAGCATTCTTTCCTACTTCCACACCACCATAGGCATTCGAAAAGTCTAGCTCATGACTATAAAGAAAAGCTTCTTGGGAGGTAACCCAAGCATTCTCAACTTTTGTTTTCGCTTTTGTTTTTAGTTTATGTGTGATTTCTAGTACATTTTTCATGTTTTTGTTTTTGTAAAGTTTTGTGTCATCAAACAAAGGATTTTTAGTAGATACATTCTTCGTCCTGCCTTCTTCGCCTCCTAATCACAAGAAGCAAGCCTCAAAGAAGGCTTTAAATTTGAGTAGCAACCGCAGTGTTGGTGTCGACTTGCACTCTCCTATGGCAGGCCGTGGGTAGAAGTGTGGGTTTGAGTTAGGTCCTTGGATTTGTGTTGCCATACAACACTTATGTCAAAGTTAATTCCATAATTTACTCTTAATTACGAATTATGATTACCGGAGCAATTGACCAAGTCAAATTAGTAAGACTATAATAGTGATTGAAGGGTTAAATCATAATTCATAATTAAGAGTAAATTATGGAATTAATTTTGACATAAAGTGTTGTATGGCAACACAAATCCAAGGACCCAACTCAAACCCACACTTCTACCCATGGCCGGCCATAGGAAAGTGTAAGTCGACACCAACACTGCTTGTTGCTGCTTAAATTTCAAGCCTTCTTTGAGGCTTGCTTCTTGTGATTAAGAGGTGAAGAAGGCAGGACAAAGAATGTATGTACTTAAATCCTTTGTTTGATGACGCAAAACTTAACAAAAACAAAAACATGCAAAATGTACTAGAAATCACACATAAACTAAAAACAAAAGCGAAGGAAAAGAAAAGAGAAGGAGCTCAAGCTTGAACCCGTGATCTGTGACCGATGCAAAGTGAAAATCAGCCAGCCGACTCGAGAGAACATAAGAGAAAACCGGCCAAGCCTACCAGCTTGGCTGACTGTTGTACAAATAGCAACCTAAAATTAAGCAACTATATGCACGTTTTAACTCGCAAGTGCACAAGATCAAACAATAGTATAGAAAGCAAATACGAGATCATTCCCACGAGGATTGGATTAATTGTGCTTAAAATTAATCTCCTTGAACTACTAACAAAGGGCACTCGGTGTAGACAAGGTGTTCAGAAGGATGATTTTACGATGGTATTGAAAATTGAAAATTTCGAAACTAAATATTGAAAACAGCGTTTGATTGAAAATATAATTGGATTGAGGTTAAAACAATGAGAAAACTAGTTAGGGATTCGATGTTCACCGCTAATCTTCTTCCTCAAGCAAACGACATGCATAATGCTACAAAACAGATTTTAGATGCTTATGTTTGTCAACCTAAAGGCATGATATCTACTCTTTAAGTTATTGATTTCCCTAAGCAACAAGTTAGGCATAGGTATCTACTCTAACTCTTTTCATTCTTAAAGTGTTTAGCATGGTATCTACTAAGTTGCACTTTAAGAACGCATAACACAATGGAAATCAACAAACACACAACTCCTAGAACATGGTATCTATTCTAGTTATTCATGATGATTAATTTCAAGTACTTATAACTAGTTCTTTTGTTACTCTCTCATAGGCACAAGACTCGGTCATCTAAATTTACCTATGTAACAAACTCAATACACATCATGCATTTGGTGATCAAGCATAACATAACGTATGTAAAGAGTAAAATATAATTTGAAATTAATCAATTAAGCATCACAAAAGTAGTTTACAGCAAAGGCATATCGAAATCCTTAAAGAAACATGATTAGGGCTTCAATCGAGCCCTAACTTAAGTACTTAGTTACCCATAATTTAAATAGACAGCAAGAACATACAAAACAGAAAATAAAAAGGGGAAGAAGGTAGCTCTTTGATGGTGTGCTGGTCAGCCAGCGTGATTGGTCTACGCCTTGACGTTCCTCCTTGCTTCCTAGGCCTTTCAAACCTTGGAACGTTGAAGGATGGAGGAGAATGGAATGGTGTGGCTGCCCTCTTCTTCTCCTTTCTTTTTTTCTATTTTCTACCACTCCAAAAATTAGGTCCTCCCCTTCTATATCCTTTTTTTCTTTCTCTTTTCACCTCTGGTGGCTTCTTTTGTATATGAGTTAACAACCCATTAACAAAGCCCACAGCCACAACCCACTTTGATGACTCCTTCAAGGAATAATAAACAACTCCCCTCCTTTGACTTGGACTCATAGTCCTTGTTGAAAAAGGAGTTTAACATAAATTCATATCACTTGGACTTTTCCGCTCCAACGCAAGCCCATGTATCATCTCATGTGCATCTTCAATTCAGCCCACTATTTTCTTCATTAAACTTGATTAGGCCCATTGAGACTTTTCCACCACAATTGCTCTAGACACTCAAAATTGCACTTCAACTTTATTTTTCATGTAGTTTCAAAATTGAGCACCAATAATTCAAAACAATTAAATTTAGTGCAATTAACCAATCCAATTATACAACATCTAAGGGAAATATTTATCAAAAAGTTATATAAATATTAACATATCACTGACCACAGATCTACAGATTGGCCGAATCAATGGACCACACCCAGTGCTGTTTTCGATCGGCTGGGGGCAAGTTCTTCACTAAAACGTGAAGGGCTGGGCCGTGAAGAGTAAACCATTCAACGGCGGTCTAAGACCTTCAAGCCTCCGATCGTGCAAGACGACCGATGATAAGAAACTCGGCTTGGGGACAAGGCCGAACCTTTGACAAAGACTCCGTTAAGTAGGATACAGCGACAGGCTCAGCAAGCCAGATCTAAATCATCCCAGGGTGAAGGATCTAAACTCCTAAGAAATAGGCGACCTTGAGCACACAACCATCTACTCTAACTGATGGATTCACATGAAGGAAAACTTCTACTGGAAGCCCCAGAGTCGGACGATATGGGCCCAAAAAAAGGACCCCATCAGGTATGGTTATTGATCTATATGGAATGGTTCCTGAATACTAAGATGTTGCGGAGTTGGCCCTCAGGAACCCAAAGGCGGAAGAAATCCTCGTCACTAAGAGTTCTGACCTAGCAACCAAGGCTTTTCACCAAGCCAATCACGAAGCCATGGCAAAAAGGTTGCCGTCGTACCAGTCTAACCTGAAAAAGTTGGAAGCCAAGGCTTGCTTCACCAAGGACCACTTGGCATACTTGCGACAATACTTTTCGATGACCCTGGTCGATTTTTGGTTCTGCCAAATGTTTGAGGAAAAGATTCAAATCGGGCGATTAAATGAGTACCTCTCAGTGAAGTCTCAGCAATTAAGTTCTCCACGACTGAAGAAGACTTCTCTGACGAACCAACGAAGACTCTAACGGACGGCCACACCGATCCTTTATCCAAGGACGAGGACAAGGATGTGCCGACTAAGGATGAGTCCATGCTGGATTTGGAGGAAACTTCGGACAAGCCGAAAGGTACATGGCTAACAAGGTAACACGGCCGAAGAAGTAGATACTGATGGTGAATATCCATCACGGCTGAGCGAAATAAACATCAATATGGTCTTGGTCTTACCTTCCGAATTCTTGGCCCCACAAGGCCTGAGCGGTAATCTTGACGGTGACATCTTAGAGGAACGGCCTGACATTCAGCCTAGATCAAATGAGGAATTGCTTTCAACAAAGTCATACCTAGGGATGAGCCGAATAAATACCGTCACCTTAAACTATTGTACAGTTTGGCTCACGTGGAAGGAGTGCCTATTTCCAACCATGGTTTATAGATGTCCTAAAAGGTTTCAATTAACCTTTATTAATATGAGGAATTTAATTGTGGAATTTAATTCGTATATCATTTCTGTTGATGCTCAAAATGGCCCGGCCAATATTGAGTCCAACTTAGTGATTAGATGTGCTGAGTCTTCAGCAGAGAAGAGGGCTGAGGCCCTTGGTGAAATGGGTTGGTGAGAGACCTGTAGAAGGTAAAAAGAGGAGAAGCAATCGTTAAGCTTCGGACACCGGTGTGGTGCCAGCCGAAGGCTCTCCGATGCCTAAGTCAGTTACGAGTAGTAATTCTGGCAGAGTAACAGTAAAAGTGGGAGAGTCGTTCCTGGTTTTACCTGGGTACTGTTCCCTATTTATAGGGAAGTGAAAGTGGGAGTTTTGCACAAAGTTCCAATGTGGGACTTTGTGCAAGCCGTTGTGGTGACGACACGTGTCCTGGAGATTAGGTTTGGCAGCTGAGAGCTTCGGCAGGTGTCTGGCACCTCGGAAGTGTGTCTTCCTTCGGCATGGGAGAAGGCGTGGCTGCCTTGGTGCTAGTCGCTTTGATGCTGGGTCTGCTCGGTTCATTATGGTGTAAACAGTAGTCCCCCAAGTTCGCGGTCGAGAAGTAACTTCTGGGTTGGGAACTTGTGAGTTTTTGTAATTGTAACCGAGCATTCCAGCTTCATTGGGAGCCGCAGGGCACTCCCTAGTCCCCCAAGTTGGCAAGCTAGGAGTTGCGTCAACACATGGTAGCTGGGTACCTGGGTACTGGGGCATGTTGCAGATAGGATGGGAGCTGGGTCCCTAGGGGAGGCAGACCTTCGGGGGAGCCGGGTACTTTGAAAATTTTGGAGACTCCAATTCTTTCAAAGCTCCTGCCGTTCGGCAAGGGTCTAGCTCCTTGGAATTTTTGGGATTTTTTTTTTTTTTTTTTTTTTTTTTTTTGGGAATGGCCGGGCCATTTGGAATTTTTGGACCCTCCACAGCTTCTCCATGGTGTGCCCTGGCTTGCAGAAAGGGCAGGTCAGGGTTGAGCATTACGGG